>JAHNEJ010001072.1:0-47701 GCA_022559845.1 Amorphophallus konjac
TCTCGTCCGTCGCCACCCCCTTCACCCAGAAGAATTGGGTCTTCCACCCCTTGTGGCGAGGAGTCCTTCGCCGCAGCGAGATGCAGCTCCTGTTCTTTTCCGCGCCTGGATGAAAGTAGAAGCCTTCCCCGCCTGCGGTGCGCTTTCAACTCAAAGAAGAAGTGGAAGAGGTCCAGAGAAGGGTAGATGTCGCGCTGGCGACACAGAATCCCGAAGGCCGAAAGAAGAAGATAGGAGTTGGCCACCAACTGAATAGGTGCCAATCGGAAAAATTGAGAAGCTGCAGCACGTAAGGATCGAAAGGAAGCCGAAATCCGCTCTTCCAAGCCAGAAGGAAGGTGCAAATAAGCCCAGCACGATCATCCAAACTCGTCTCGTACGGATGGCGGCAACAAAGCTATAGCGGAGAGGCAGACAGAAACGGTGCTCTAACCTCCTCACCTCCGTCTCCCCCAACTCGCTACAGTTGGGGACGGGTTCCCGCCTCACCGGCACAGGCTCTGGGCTCCGGTCCGCCATCGAGTCGAGAGAAGATCCCTCGCACGAGCTTGAAGACTCCGGGGGAGAAGGAAGCTGCCGGATCGCCACCGCGGTTATCCTCGCCAACTCTTCGAACGCCGCCGCAAGGCTCCGCGTCTCCGCTGTGCTCTCACGGCGCATCAAGAAGCAAGAAAAGCCTAAAACCTTGGAAGCCTAGAACGATGAACAGCGCCCCTTAAAAAACCCCTGAGGGTGGCGGCGCGCCGTTCCGTGCTCCGAGAAAAAGGGGGGCCCCTTCGCTTCCAATCCGTCAGGATCATCATTATGGGCCTCGGCGACCGCTATAAGCGGCTCCACAACGCCAACGGAATTCCACCCACCTGAGCCACGCCGGTCCAAAGCCTCGAAAAACTACTCATCCGAGCCTCCTTGGCTCGGGAGTAGGAGGGGGACAAGTGGAGAGGGAGATTTCCGTAGCCCACCACAAAGGTAGCCCAACAAGACTCACACGGTCCAACTAGGCGAGCCCGCCCGAGTGATAGCCCGCTGGGCCCACTCAGGGAAAAAGCCCAATAAATAAAGACTCGAGGGAACCAACTCTCCCCGGCGGCCTTCTAGCTCGGAGGGCCCGAGACAGCGTCAGGTCCCAAGGAAGGTCCGGTCTAAAAGCCCTCTCCTCACCCGAGAGAGATAGGCTCCAGCCGACCTATCCGACCCCACCTTCGCCGAGCCATCTCTCAGACCAGAGCTAGCCTCCCCGAAGCTCGGTAAGACCGTTTGATTAATCCGCAGGTACGGCCGTTCAGAGTCCTCCGCCGACGGGAGAAGTCAGGGTGCCGCCGGACTCCAAGGGGATAACGTCCCCACGATCCGGCCATAAAAGCCCCCGCTGAAGACGTAACTCCTCTGCCGGGAAGCCCTCAGCTCACCGACTCTTAAAAGGCGACGCACTATTTAAGCAAGGGATACCCTCCGGAAGATGTAAGATGAACTAGGCATTCACATACCCTAAGCTCCTGAGCACGATTCGCTTCACCCTTTGGTGGAGAGGATTCTCGCGCATCAGCTCTCTCCTCCCCCCATTATGCTTCCACCATCGCTCTACTGACTTAGCCATCGGAGGGTTTGCCCTAGGGAGATCCCCTGGGCCCTCTGACACGTTTCCCTCTCTTGCAGATTCATCTCTGGTGATCCACAGCCCGCTCAGGACCCCAGCGCGAGATTCCGCCTCTTCATGTAGACTTCAAGACAATGCAGCAGCCAGTGTATAGACATGAAGTTTGACAATCCAATGTATAGAGTTGAAGCTTGGAAGGATGTATAGGGTTGAGCTGAACTGACTTTGGCAATTGCAGACTTGACTGGTCGGGCAGTGTAGACACTAGAGTATTAGGATCAATGTGTAGACTTCAGTAGGAAGGTGCCCGATGTACAGACTTAAGGAAGATATGCCAATGTACAGACTAAATGGATCCAGCTGGTGTATAGACTTTGTGCCCAAGCTATCAATGCTCTGATGCATCGACCCACCCTTTCTGATGAGTCGACCCACTGCTGTTCATATTAACCAAACAGTGCATATAGAATCAAGATAGCATGCATATCTGACAGCCAAATGAACTGTACTCACTCACATGATGAAACAGCATTAATCTAGAGATAGAAGATTGATTTATAGTGTGAGACATCATCAAAACCATAGGGATGCAACAAGATGGACACTGCTCACTGCTTAACTTGTAGTGACCTACAAGTGGAGTGCTAACTGGCTTGGCATTTTTCATGTTGAACTTATCAAGCACTTTTTCAACATACTTTTCTTGTGACAACCATAATTTCTTGGCCCTCGTATCACGAGTGATTCTCATGTCCAGTATTTGTTGTGCTGGTCCCAAGTCCTTCATATCAAAGAACTTACCCATATCATTCTTCAACCTGCCAATCATGTGAATGTCTTGCCCAATAATCAACATATCATCTACATATAACAGAAGAATAATAAAGTTACCTCCAGGAAATTTTTTGATATAAACACAATGATCTGGTGCTGTCCTTTGATACCCTTGATCCACCATAAATGAATCAAATTTTCGATACCATTGTCTAGGAGCCTGCTTCAGTCCATACAAGCTCTTCTTCAATCTACAAATCATGTGTTCTTTTCCAGCAACTTTAAATCCTTCTGGTTGTGCCATGTAGATTTCTTCCTCTAAATTATCATGAAGGAATGCAGTCTTGACATCTAGATGTTCTATCTCTAAGTCTAGACATGCCACCAAGGCCCAATATCACCTTTATAGATGACATTTTTACTACAGGAGAAAAGATTTCATCAAAGTCAATACCTTTCTTTTGCCTGTAGCCCTTCACCATTAATCTGACTTTGTATCTCACTTATCCTTGTCCTTCATTCTTTAACTTGTAAACCCACTTGTTTTGCAGTACCCTTTTTCCTTTTGGTAACTCTATCAAATCATAGGTGTGATTTTTATGCAAAGAATCTAACTCTTCTTGCATTGCTTGCATCCACCTATCCTTGTGCATATCACCCTACACCTCTGCAAAATATTCTGGTTCACAACAGTCAGTAAGCATAACATATTCATTGGAAGGATACCTGGTAGATGGAATTTGAATCCTTTTCCCTCTCCCATATTGCTCTTTAGTTGGCTCTGCTTGAGAGGGCTGCTCCCCCTCTAGATCTTGTCCTTGGTCAACATGATCTTCCATGGGAAAGTCACCTGACTGTTGCTCTTCTACCTCTGAGTCTATTTCCTCAGCTTCTTCATCAGCCTCGTCTTGCTCATCAGGCTGTTCTTGAGGTTCTGTTACCACATGTATGGGGAAATCGCCTGCAGTAACCTCTGGCTCTGAAGACTTCTCTAAGTCCTCAATTATCTGATCCTCCCTGAAGACAACATCACGGGTCCTACGGATTGTTTCCGCCTTTGGATCCCAGAGTCTGTAACCAAACTCATCATTTGCATATCCAAGAAATATAAGTGGCACTGCTTTATCATCTAACTTTGATCTTTGCTCTTTAGGCACATGCATAAATGCCTTGCAGCCAAAGACTCTTAGATGATCATAGGACACCTCTTTTCCTGACCAAACTCTCTCTGGAATGTCTCCATCCAGTGGCACTAAAGGAGACCGATTGATCAGATACACTGCAGTACGTATTGTCTCACCCCAAAAGGATTTCGACAATTTGGAACTGGAGAGCATACTCTTGATTCTCTCCACACTAGTCCTGTTCACCCTTTCTGTAACTCCATTTTGCTGTGGAGTATAAGGAACAATCTTTTCATACTGAATGCCATGTTTCATACAGTACTTTTTCAATGACCAAGCCATGTATTCACCACCATTGTTTGTGTGTAGCCTTTTCAAAGACTTTCCTGTCTCACGCTCAACAGCAGCACAAAACACTTTGAAAATCTTACTGACTTCACTTTCACTTTTCATTGCAAATGGCCACACCTTTCTTGATGCATCATCAATGAACGTAACAAAATAAGAAGCACCACCTTTTGATGTTATATTTATCGGACCACAAACATCAGAATAAACTAACTCCAAAAGGTCAGTTGCTCTTTTTGGGCGATTTCTCTGAAAAGAAACTCTATGTTGCTTGCCAACTAAATAATGGTCACAAGGGCTTAGATGCGTACCTTTCATATTTGGAATGAGATCTTTCTTCACAAGTAGATCCATCCCCTTCTGGCTCATGTGTCCTAGTCTTTTATGCCACAAATCTGACAAGGAACCATATGCCATGGTGTTTATCTCAACTTTGCTTACCCGTGTCTTCATGCCATAAATAGTACCATACTTGTGTGGACGCACTAAAATTCGCTGGATTTCGGGTGTTTCATCTATTGAGTGCGTGGGCGTGCCAATCACCGAAGTGACAATTTATTCGGGTCCCGAAGAGCCCATGGTCCGCTCGACCTGACTTCGTCAGACGATTGTGTGGTTTGTGTCGGGACCAGATCCCGTCATGCCATAAAGGTCACGACGTTATTTACATCCCCCATACGAGGGAATACCCTTGATTAATTGCCGAAATTAGGGGCCCTGCGGCCAAAATAAATAACACTGACTACGCGAAAAAGAGACAGGAGTAAATCACACCAAAGCACGCATTGGGATACGAGCCACTGGCCATGTCGGTCACTCGTGGATCTTTTCATATTCAGACACAGGTCCGTGAGAGAAACGCGACGGAAAATAGGGCCGAATCCGCTCAAATATCTGCCGCATGCACGGCAATTTTAATGATGGCTCGGAAGGGATCCGGGGCAAGAAACGAATCCGGTCTGATTGGGATGTCGGCCCAAGACTAGGTCGGGGCCTGGCCGCGTCAGGATAATTCCCAAGACTCGGGCCCGGCCTGAGAGGGCGGCATTATTGTTCCTTCTGCGTCGAGTCACGGAGAGAGGGAGCTGCAATGTAGAACTATTAATACCTTGTATTGTTTTATCATTATTGTTCTTGTTACTCCGTTGCTTATTCCTCTTTCCGTATCTATTCCGGGTGATTTCCCTCATCTTGCTTACTGTCATTATTACCTTTTTTATTATTATTGTCACTTATTTCATTCGTTTTTTTTTTTTACATGGATCTGTTCAGGTTTATTTTTTCATCATGATTTTTATTGGCTTGTTGGTTGTAATGTCCCGGATCTTTCGGATCCTTCGTTATGGGTCCCGGATCTGGTTTGTCGGAGCGTCCGACCCGGTTGTGTCTGAAATTTCGTTTCGGACATCTTTCGTGTTCGGATCGGTGCGATCCGGAGTCGTTTCGGAGGCCCGGAGTGTGTCCGCGGCTTTCCCGTGCGTGTTTTCCGATTTCCGCGTACGGGTTTCGGCGAATCCTTCGGAACCCTGTAGCGGGTGAACCGGGTCGTTCACCAGCCCGCGAGTGGTACCGTTACGATCAGCGCGTCGAGACGGTCGAGCAGGTGTACTTTTCTATTTTTCGGGATTTTTCTGATTTTCCGGATTTTCCTTATATATCAATTCTTTTCTTTTCCTTTTTACCTTTTCTTTTCTTCTTCTTCCTCCTTCCTTCACCGTGAGAGCTCCCCCTCCCCCGCGGCCGATCTTCTTCCCCCCGAGCGACCGAGACGCGGCCCCCCTCACTCCGGCAACGGCGTGGCAGCGGCGGCGGCGGCAAGGCGGTCCCGGTGGCGTGCTTTTCGCGGCGAGAGGCGGGGCGTTCGTGGGAGTAAAAGCTTCATCTTTGATTTCGGCGGTGGTTCGGTGGATTTCGAGCTTCCTTGAGGTAGGGGGACGAATCCTTACCCTCTTTCTAGCATTCCCCGTGATTTCTAGGCCGTGGAGAGGTCGAGAGGGGCTAGATTCATGCCGGGAGGGTTATTTCCATGTTTGGGGTTTGAGCGCCGGATCCGTCGATTCGTGAGGTTTTTAATCGATTTGGGGGTCCTAGATGCATGCTAGGGTGTTGTGGGGTGATTCCCCATTGTTTTCCCTTCACCAGGAGTGGTGAATGGGCGTGGATCTACGTTTTTGGGCGTGTTTCGCGAAACCGGGCTCGGCCCGTTGTCGCGCTATAGTCCAGTGGCGCGTTCTTGATGAACGCGCCATGTCGTCCGAGCGTGTCCGTCTGAGAAGACGAACAGTAAGGCGGTGGGGAACGCGCCTGGTTCGGGCAGCGCGATGCCCAGATCGCGCTACCCAAAACTAGCGCGTTCAGGTGTGAACGCGCTGGCTTTGGGCGGCGCGACATGGAAGATCGCGCTAGCCTTAGCTAGCGCGTTCTTCGGTGTCGCTCTAGGGATACCTAGCGCGACCATCCCCTCCCCCGAACCGTGTTTTTACGGGTGGCGTGACCTCCGGTTGGGCGAGTTGCGGACCCGGTTGTGGCGTGTGGCCCTAGGGATGCCGTGGGCACCCAGTGAGAGCCACAGGGGCGCCCGGGGTTCCCCGGAGAGTCAGTTACCTCGGTAAGGGTGCCGCGTGACTTGAGGGACGGTTGGACCCCATGCGTGTCCCCGGCATCTATGCCTATCGTATGATCATCGTGAGTCTGTGTTAGTGTTGGTCGGTGGTTTCCGTGGGTTAGTCCTTACTTCCAGTGACCTGTCCACTAGTCGTAGCTTTCTGCGCACGCGTGTGCGGACCCACCTGGGAGTGGTGGAGAGCGAGACCCAGTGTGACGCGGTTTTTAGGCTGGTTACCGTAGGGCCCCTTGCCTTTGTCACCAGAGTCCGGTGGGGGGGAAAACCAGCTAGAGGACCCGACCTAGAGCAGATGGTCTGTGTGTGCACACGTAGTTGGGGGCTTAGGGCAGGCACTGACGAGTGCGACCCCAGCTAGTCCTTGTTGTGGTACTTGTTGCGTGTCTGAGTCTCACGCCCGGGGCGTTGTAGCTAGACACTTGTGACGCGGTGTAAGACGTCAGGGGACGCATCCGGTCGTTCTTCTTGTGGATGGTGCTCCTGTTCACTGGCAGGCGTGGACTCGTGTTTTGTTGGACCGATGTTCCGTACTACGGTACCGTTAGAGTAGATGACTTTTCCGTTTATTTACTTTAGCTTGTCGGTTCTACCGTACTCTCGGTTGGTAGGGTTGTCTTCTTCTTCCTCGTTTTTCGTGCGAGGTGGGGATTCGCGGGATCCCTACTGGGCCAATGAGATGAGGCTCACCCCTGCTCTTCAGGTGAGGCGGGGTCGACGGGAGGCGCGGCCGAGGTTCAGCGTGGTTCTTCTAGCCAGGGTTAGTTGCCAGTCTGCCAGAGCCGGGGGATGCCCCGCGTAGTTGTACTCCGGGGGATGTCCCGTGTTGTTGTACGCCGGGGGATGCCCCGTGTAGTTGTACTTTCTTTCCTGTTGACTGTACTTTCTTTGGACATGAGACACTGTGGACCTTGTAGCAGTTTGATTTATTTATTATTATGTGCATTTCCTTTTGATTATTGTGCTATTTCTGTGGACGTTGCAGCTTCTCTTATACCCCACACCACTCCTTTCTACCCTTCCGAGTCTTCGGGCTCGTGGGTTGGCGGGCCGAGATTCGAGACGCGCCGGTTCCTTTCCGGTACTCGGATCCTCGGGTCGTCACATTGGTTCTGCCATTATATGCCCATATATACATATATATATATTCATGTATTATTGTTCTTTGGGGAGAGTTGACCCTTGGCGGGTTGAAAGGGGGGGCTAAAGGGAGTGTACCGCTGAGGAAAGGTGGGCGGAAAGTGTGCCGGCGAAGGGCTGGATATGTGTGCCGTTGAAGGGCTTAAGGAGGGTGCGCTAGGGAAGGCTCGAAGTCTATAGGTCGACAGGTTATTGCGACACGAAGTCTATACATCGACTGTTCAAAATCTGTACATGGGCTGTATTCATTAGCCCAGAGTCTACACATCGTCTATTGAAGTCTACACGTTGGCCAGCTCGAAAATCTGTACATTGGCCGTTGGCTGCAGCTCAGAGTCCATACGTTGGCTATTGGCTGCAATTCAAAGTCTATACATCATTTATTAGAGTCTATACATCAGCCAGCTCAAAGTCTGTACATTGCAGCTCAAAGTCTATACATTGGCCAGCCCAAAGTCCATACATTATTCATTGGTTGCAGATCAAAGTCTATACGTTGCAGCTCGAAGTTTATACATTGCAGCTCAAAGTCTATGCGTTGGCCAGCCCAAAGTCTGTACGTTGGCCAACCCAAAGTCTATACATTATTCATTGGCTGCAGTTCAAAGTCTATACGTTACAGCTCAAAGTCTATACATTGTCCCTGAAAGTCTATACATCGGCCAGTCCAAAGTCTGTACGTTGGCCAACTCAAAGTCTATACATTATTCATGAAAGTCTATACATCGACCAGTCCAAAGTCTGTACGTTGGCCAACGACTGCTCAAAGTCTGTACATTGCAGCCCAAAGTCTATACATTGGCCCTTGGATGTAATTCAAAGTCTATACGTTGTCTGCGCCACCAGCACTCGAAGTCTGTACATCCTTCGGCTTCTTCAGCTCAAAGTCTATGCATTATCCACTGGCTGCAGTTCAAAGCCTATACACTGCCAAGCCCAAAGTCTGTACACTGCAGCACGAAGTCTGTACGCTGTAGCACTGAGTCTATACGTTGCATCATGAAGTCTGTACGTTACGGCATGAAGTCTGTACATTCTTCAGCCTATTCAACTCAAAGTCTGTACGTGGCTTGTTGCTGTGTTTGTACGTCAATCTGCCAAGTCTATACATTGAGTTTGAGACGGTGGATGAGGGTGTACCGGCGAGGAGAGAGAGAGAGAATGGAAGGGGGTGTACGGCTGGGGAATGGAGTGTACCGCTGGGTGTAAAGAGGGGTGTGCTGCTGGGGTAACAAGGGTGTACCGCTGAGAGTAATGAGAGTGTACCGCTGGGGCTAAGCAGGGGTGTACCGCTGGGGGTTAGGATGGGGCGGTAGAGTGTGCCGGCGAAGGGCCAGATGAGTGCATCGTTGAAGGCGCTGAGGGAAGTGTGCCGGCGAAGGGGAGAATGAGGTAGTGGGAGAGGGATGAAGGTGTACCGGTGTAGGTTATTTGGAGTGTGCCACTAGGGTCACAACAAAGCGCGCCGGTGAAGGTTGGGATCTTCTGTTATTTGTTTTTTAAGGCTTTTCTTTTCTTCGTTTATTGATTTTTACATAGTCTTATATAAACTTCTCATTTCCTTGGTTCTGTTCAGCCTTTTTGCTCACAAGTCAGACGTCTGATATGTTATGTCGTTATTCGGTTCAGTTCTTCTCACGCTCCTGACAGTGGCTCGATTAGTCGGAAAGTTTTATCATTGATCGTTCTGTTTGTTTGTTGCTTCCTTTTGCCTTTTTAACATGTTGTTATTTTTTAACAAAAATTCGGCAGCATCTCCCCTTGACCCGAGCGTAAGGGAGATACAGGGAACGCGCCCACACGGAGTGGCGGAACCCGACAACTGGAGGTGGGCACCCGAGGGCGGCAACACCTTTATAGAACCTCGAAAAACACGAAGAAAACGATGAACGGGAGGCTTCTAATACTGGATAGGGTGGACGGGGGGTTGGCCAAGGCGTACCGGCCAAGGACGAGCATAGGGTGTGCCGGGCTAGGAAGGCTAAGGGCGTACCGCTGAGGCACAAAAGAGGAGGGGTACCGCTGAGGGCTATTATGGGGTGTACCGGCCAAGGGCCGAAAGAGTGTGCCGCTGAGGGCCACTATGGGTGTACCGGCCAAGGGCTAAAAGAGTGTGCCGGAAAGGCGTTAGGCTGAAGAAATCAAGGATGCACCAGCTGGGAAGGGCCAAGGATGTGCTAGCCAAGGGCTGAGGGCCATCGGTGAAGGGAAGTTAAGGGGTGTACCAGTGGAGGAAAGCCAAGGGCTAATGGCTACTGGGTGTTCTGGAAGAGAAGGAGGGGAGGGAGTACAACTGATGGCCATAGGAGGGGGCAAAGAACCCATGATGCCAAGGATCATATAGGAGGAATCATGTCCCTACGGGGACTCCAAAAGCATCGGAGAAATAGAGAAATGGAGGAAAACGAACAACACATCATACACCATGAAACTGGCGTAAACCAATCAGAAATAATAGAGAAACCCAAGGAGGGTGATTTTCATTCATGGGGAGCAAGTGGCCGTGGCCATCCATATACATTGCCGAGCACGCCCGAGTCAAGGCTACGGGCAAGGAAGAAAACCAAAATACAAGATGAAGGGAGGAAGAAAACAAGAAAAACCACGGAAGGGAAAGTGTTGGGGATTGAAACAGGGACGAGCGTCCACTGCTCGTTCCCCCGCACCTTCCCCTGTTACATTCAGCTCTCCTTCTCTCTTACTCTCTCTTCTGCCCGGTGGCCGTCGGAGGAGACTCAAGCCGAAGCCCTTCTTCTTCTCCCTTCTCTTCTCTTCCTCTCTGGCGTATGTCTCTCCCTCTGTCTGTGTGTGTATTCCTCTCCAGCCCCCCCTTTTTTTTCTTTACCGGAGCGGGAGTCGTTTTATACTCCCAGCCGCGGGAGCTTCTGAGCACGGCCGTCGAGGGCGGGAAGCAGCTCCGTCATGATGGGGTTTGACGTCTTCTGTCCTGACTGTCAGGGGAGTAGCCTGCGTGGCCCAACGGTTGGTTGACACCTCAGGGGGCTCACTGCGCGCCAAGGACGCGTAGGGTATGGGCACCACGTCGTTCAGCCGTTGAAAAGGCTTAACGCTGTGCCGCTGGTGGGCTGAATAAGTGTGCCGTAGGAGGGCCAAAAGGGCGTGCCACGGGAACACCCAACGGGCGTGCCGCTGAAGGCCCAGAAGAGTGTGCCGCTGAGTGCCCAACGGGGCGTGCCGCTGAAGCCCCCCCCCTTGGGTGTGCCGCTGGGGCACCCAGGGGGTGTGCCGTTGAAGCCCCTGAGGGGTGTGCCGCTGGGGACCCCCAGGGGTGTACCGCTGGAGCCCCTGGGGGTGTACCGCTGGAGCCCAGGATGGGCGTGCCGCTGGGGACCCCCGGGGGTGTACCGCTGGAGCCCCTGGTTGAAGGCTCCCTGTAATGTCCCGGATCTTTCGGATCCTTCGTTATGGGTCCCGGATCTGGTTTGTCGGAGCGTCCGACCCGGTTGTGTCTGAAATTTCGTTTCGGACATCTTTCGTGTTCGGATCGGTGCGATCCGGAGTCGTTTCGGAGGCCCGAAGTGTGTCCGCGGCTTTCCCGTGCGTGTTTTCCGATTTCCGCGTACGGGTTTCGGCGAATCCTTCGGAACCCTGTAGCGGGTGAACCGGGTCGTTCACCAGCCCGCGAGTGGTACCGTTACGATCAGCGCGTCGAGACGGTCGAGCAGGTGTACTTTTCTATTTTTTGGGATTTTTCTGATTTTCCGGATTTTCCTTATATATCAATTCTTTTCTTTTCCTTTTTACCTTTTCTTTTCTTCTTCTTCCTCCTTCCTTCACCGTGAGAGCTCCCCCTCCCCCGCGGCCGATCTTCTTCCCCCCGAGCGACCGAGACGCGGCCCCCCTCACTCCGGCAACGGCGTGGCAGCGGCGGCGGCGGCAAGGCGGTCCCGGTGGCGTGCTTTTCGCGGCGAGAGGCAGGGCGTTCGTGGGAGTAAAAGCTTCATCTTTGATTTCGGCGGTGGTTCGGTGGATTTCGAGCTTCCTTGAGGTAGGGGGATGAATCCTTACCCTCTTTCTAGCATTCCCCGTGATTTCTAGGCCGTGGAGAGGTCGAGAGGAGCTAGATTCATGCCGGGAGGGTTATTTCCATGTTTGGGGTTTGAGCGCCGGATCCGTCGATTCGTGAGGTTTTTAATCGATTTGGGGGTCCTAGATGCATGCTAGGGTGTTGTGGGGTGATTCCCCATTGTTTTCCCTTCACCAGGAGTGGTGAATGGGTGTGGATCTACGTTTTTGGGCGTGTTTCGCGAAACCGGGCTCGGCCCGTTGTCGCGCTATAGTCCAGTGGCGCGTTCTTGATGAACGCGCCATGTCGTCCGAGCGTGTCCGTCTGAGAAGACGAACAGTAAGGCGGTGGGGAACGCGCCTGGTTCGGGTAGCGCGATGTCCAGATCGCGCTACCCAAAACTAGCGCGTTCAGGTGTGAACGCGCTGGCTTTGGGCGGCGCGACATGGAAGATCGCGCTAGCCTTAGCTAGCGCGTTCTTCGGTGTCGCGCTAGGGATACCTAGCGCGACCATCCCCTCCCCCGAACCGTGTTTTTGCGGGTGGCGTGACCTCCGGTTGGGCGAGTTGCGGACCCAGTTGTGGCGTGTGGCCCTAGGGATGCCGTGGGCACCCAGTGAGAGCCACAGGGGCGCCCGGGGTTCCCCGGAGAGTCAGTTACCTCGGTAAGGGTGCCGCGTGACTTGAGGGACGGTTGGACCCCATGCGTGTCCCCGGCATCTATGCCTATCGTATGATCATCGTGAGTCTGTGTTAGTGTTGGTCGGTGGTTTCCGTGGGTTAGTCCTTACTTCCAGTGACCTGTCCACTAGTCGTAGCTTTCTGCGCACGCGTGTGCGGACCCACCTGGGAGTGGAGGAGAGCGAGACCTAGTGTGACGCGGTTTTTAGGCTGGTTACCGTAGGGCCCCTTGCCTTTGCCACCAGAGTCCGGTGGGGGGGAAAACCAGCTAGAGGACCCGACCTAGAGCAGATGGTCTGTGTGTGCACACGTAGTTAGGGGCTTAGGGCACGCACTGACGAGTGCGACCCCAGCTAGTCCTTGTTGTGGTACTTGTTGCGTGTCTGAGTCTCACGCCCGGGGCGTTGTAGCTAGACACTTGTGACGCGGTGTAAGACGTCAGGGGACGCATCCGGTCGTTCTTCTTGTGGATGGTGCTCCTGTTCACTGGCAGGCGTGGACTCGTGTTTTGTTGGACCGAGGTTCCATACTACGGTACCGTTAGAGTAGACGACTTTTCTGTTTATTTACTTTAGCTTGTCGGTTCTACCGTACTCTCGGTTGGTAGGGTTGTCTTCTTCTTCCTCGTTTTTTGTGCGAGGTGGGGATTCGCGGGATCCCTACTGGGCCAATGAGATGAGGCTCACCCTTGCTCTTCAGGTGAGGCGGGGTCGACGGGAGGCGCGGCCGAGTTTCAGCGTGGTTCTTCTAGCCAGGGTTAGTTGCCAGTCTGCCAGAGCCGGGGGATGCCCCGCGTAGTTGTACTCCGGGGGATGCCCCGTGTTGTTGTACGCCGGGGGATGCCCCGTGTAGTTGTACTTTCTTTCCTGTTGACTGTACTTTCTTTGGACATGAGACACTGTGGACCTTGTAGCAGTTTGATTTATTTATTATTATGTGTATTTCCTTTTGATTATTGTGCTATTTCTGTGGACGTTGCAGCTTCTCTTATACCCCACACCACTCCTTTCTACCCTTCCGAGTCTTCGGGCTCGTGGGTTGGCGGGCCGAGATTCGAGACGCGCCGGTTCCTTTCCGGTACTCGGATCCTCGGGTCGTCACACTCCCTCCCTGGGTGTGCCGTTGAAGACCCCCCCCCCAAGGGGGTGTGCCATTGATGCCCGAATGGGATGTGCCGCTGAAGCCCACTTGAGCCCGTCTCGAACACGAGTTGTGACCCGTTTGATTTCCTTCGAGGCCCATGAATTGTGGGGCCCCCCCTTTTTTTGTGATTGGTTTCTCTTCACTATCATGACTCCGGAGACGGCTTCACGGCAGTGTGCATATTTTGGGAGTCCGGATGACCAGTCCCTCCGGGGCTTCTTCACTCGATGCCGTTGTTAATGCTGGGCTGAGCTGGATATCTGGGTGTGCAATTTTTGGTGTCCACAAATGTCCCCCACCCACGGGTAGCGCGGGCAAAGGATGAGCCGGGCGGTGTCCGCGGGTGTACTGGTCTCTTTTTCTCTTTGTCGGCGCCGACCAGTGTAGACACGCTATTTTCACATTTTTCACGGGTAAATCTCATATTACACCGTGATGTCCCAAAGTGGCTTACGTATTTGACTTTATGTGGGTGATTAGTCATTTTTCATGGTTTTACATAAAAAAAGATAAAAAAATAAAAAAAAAGGTTAGAAAAATACAAAAAAATGATGAGAAAAGTTCATATATATATGTGTGTATATATTGAGAAAAGCATACAAAAATACAAAAAAATAATAATAAAACTTATAAAAATAAAAATCCAGAAAATTGAAAAAGGTTAAAAATTGAGAAAAGAAAATAAAATACAAAAAAATGGGTAAAAGCTTGTGAATATGTATATACAAAATTGAGGAAAACACAAAAAAAAATCAGAAAAAGGGTTATAAAAAATACAACAATTTAGATAAGGTTTTAAATATATATATATATATATATATATATATATATTGAGAAATGATAAAATTTTAATATATGTATATAAAAATAGGAAAAGAAACAATACAATAAAACATAAAAATATCTATAATATATATACTATCTTTAATCTAATCTTTACTAGATTATTATTAATCTACACTTCTTAATATTAATCCCCGTCCACCTCTCACCCTTATCTCTTATCACACTCTCCCCACCTTATCTCTCTCTCCCTCATACGTCCCCATCCCATTCTCTCCTCTTTGTCTCTGACTCACAGCCGCCCCGACAGGAAGAACCCCCCTCCCACGTCCCTTTCTCTCCACCTCACACTTCTTTCCATCTTACCACCTCTCGTCTCTCTACCTGATCTCTCTCTCTTTCTAACTACTATCCTTATCACTCTCTCCACGGGAGAACACACAGACGCAGCCCCCCATCGAAACCCACGGCAACCACCCAGCCGCCATCTTCTCCCTCTCTTTCTCTTTATCTCTTTTAGCCACGGCCACCGTCGCCCACCTGCATGCACCTCACCTCCGTGGCGCTGCCGGACTCCGCCCTCACCTGTCATCGCCCACCTTTCTCCACCACGACCTTCTGCATGCGCAGACGACCCCCTCTCCGGCCACCTCCGCCGTGACTGCACCACCACTGTCGCCCTCTCCTCCGACTACCGCTGAGCCACCCAAGACGCCCTCCAGCTCTCTCCGTCAACTTCCTCCACGTCACCGCCGTTGTCCGTCCACCGCGACCACACACGGTCACCGTCACCAGCACCGGCCAACTCCACTTCCACCCACGGCCACCCTCCTCGTCGCCGTCATCACCAACACCCTCTGCCTCGCCATACGCGACCACCTCCGTGAGTTCCACCCCGTCCTCCGTCCATCCACGATCCCGCTGCCACCGCTGCAACCACCTGCCGCCGCAACCACCCTCATCGGCCACCGTCCTCACGACTGGCAGCCTCCCCGGGTCGCCTCCACCTGCACCCACGCCCCCGGGTGCCACGTCCGCCACCTTTGACGCATCCTCACCGGCAACCACGCCTCCGGCCGTCGTTTGTCGACCGCGGCGGCACCCTCCGCAACGGCACCTCCTCCCGGTCGCCGGTCTTCTTCCAACTGTCGACACCGCGACCACCGCCTCCGGCAACCGGACGCCACCCCCGTCACCGGTGTCATCTTTCCCCTCTCTCCACGTTGTCGCCGTGAAGCCCGTCGCCTGTCGCTGTCCGCAAGCCCCGCCGGACACCACTGCACGTAGACGCCGTGACTGCACCCCCACTGCACCGCCGAGCCCCCGTCGCCCCCCCTCTTCTTTCCTCTCCCTCTCTCCCTCGTTCTCTCTTTCTTCCCCCTCTCCCGATCGCGATCTCTCCTCCCCACTCTCTGCCCCTCTCTCTCTCCCTCTCTCGTTTGTCTCTCCCTCTCTCTCCCTCTCTCCTCCCCACTCTCTGCTCTCCCTCTCTCTCCTCCCCGCCGTCTCTCTCTGCACTCTCCGTCTCTCTCCCTCTCGTCTGTGTCTCTCTCTCTCCTCCCCACTCTCTGCACCCCCCTCTCCCCCTCGCGTCTGTCTCTTTCTCTCTCCTCCCCGCCGTCTCTCTCTGCACTCTCCGTCTCTCTCCCTCTCGTCTGTCTCTCTCTCTCTCCTCCCCACTCTCTGCTCTCCCTCTCTCTCTTACGTTCCGTCTCTCTCCCTCTCGTCTGTCTCTCTCTCTCTCCCCCCCATCCGCCTCTCTCTGCCGTAACTCTCTCCTCTCCCTTTCTCTCTATCTCTCGTTCCCTCATCTCGCCATCCCTCTCTCCCTCATCTTCTCTCTCTCGTCCTCTCTCTAATTCTCCCCCTCTCTTTTATTTTTTATTTTATTTATCTCCCTCTCTCTCCCTCTCATCTCTCTCGATCTCCCTCTTTTTCATTTTTTTATTATTTTTATTTAATCTTCTCTCTCTCTTCTTTCTCTCCCCCTCTCTCTTCTTTCTCTCCCCCTCTCTCATTTCTCCTCTCTCTCCCTCCCCCTCTCATCTCTCCGTTTCTGTCACTCTCTCCCCTGCCGATCTCTTTCTCCTTCTTCTTTTTTTCTCTCCCTCGTCTCCCTGCTTCTCTCTTCTTTCCCCCTCTCTTTCAATCCTCTCACTTCTTTTATATATTTTATTTTCCCTTTTATCTCCCTGTAAACTCTCTGTTTTAGGTGTATAGCATTTATATATTTAGTATTCATATGTATATATAGTATTTATATATGATATATATAAATAATATATAATATTTATATAGTAGTTACTACCATGTATATATATAATTTTTATATATAAGAGTTATATATATATGCACTAAATATATATATCTAGCTTATGGTGTAAATAGATATTATATATATATTTATGTACATATAGTAATATATGTATATATATATATATATATATATATATATATATATATATATATATATATATGTGAGTGTGTATCTTTTACGTGCATATACGTTTAATGCTTCTTAAATTGGTGCAGGAATAAAAGCCGAAGCCCCGGCCCAATTAGCTCTCCCGCGTGTTCCCATACACGGGAAGCCGTTCCGTCCCACCGTTTGGCCGCGTTTGCATCATCATTAGCAGCTCTGTTTCCTTTTTACTGTTATTATTTTATTGTATCTTTAGTCTATTATCCAGTCATTAGTGTTTTATTCCATGAATTGTCATTATATCGTATCATCTGTTCTGACTTAATTGTTATTTTTGTGTTTGTTCATTTTGCAGGGTAACCACTCAAAAGCCCCCTTCTTCGACCCGTCGAACGAAGAGGAAGAAGGAACCCACGCAATTCCCGCGTCAAAGACAAAAGCGATCAACCAGTTCGGGGCCCACGGTCCCTAGCGATCACACCACCAAACGCGTGCTTGTAGTAAATTTTACTTTATGTCTATAATACCCGCGGATAGCTAAATCCCGGGTCTGTTTGTACTATAATCGGCCGCGGTGAGTCATTTCACCGTGGTCATTTACTTTCTGCACTTCTTTCTGCACTTTTATATTATTGTTAAAACCCCGCACGGATCAATATCCTGCGGTGGTCTGTTTACTGTTCATATTCATGTTATTATTATTATGTGAGGAGTGATATGCCGTTCTAAATTCCGAGTCTACGTATGTCTTTGTGTCCGCCAACTTCTACTACGTAGAGTCCCAGGTTCGCACTCGGTATATACAAAGCTGTCCTCGGAATGGTAGGTCACGCCTACCGGGAAGGGGTTCAGTTTGCGTGAGAGGGTCTTCGGATCCCGTTCTCCGCCCTGTACCGAGGTCCGGTAAGTCTAGGCTCCACGTCCCCGTACAGAGTGACCTTTCAGGTCATACTCTCTACCGTCTTTTCTACATCATCCTTTTTACGCACGCGTTTTCATTTTCATCATTTTTACTCTTTCACTCAGAGAGGGAGAAACCCCATCTCTCTCTCTCAGTCCACCACGTGACGCGTTCACATCTCTGGCGATCACGGTGGGACCTGCTTTTCACTTTTTTGGTTACCCACAAGCTTTCGGCACCCACGTGTGCCCCTCCTTTTGACACCCACGTGTGTCCCTCCTTCGGCACCCACGTGTGCCTTTCCCTATTGCGCCCACGTGCGCTCACTCCCCTCGTGCACCTCGTGCACTCCCCCGGTCCTGTGGTTATTTGAGAGGTTAACATTGTCTCGTGCACGACGTGCACTCCCCTCCGTTCGGCACCCACATGTGCCTCTCCATTTAGCACCCACGTGTGCTCCCCATTATTCGGCACCCACGTGTGCCCCTCCATTTAGCACCCACGTGTGCTCTCCATTTAGCACCCACGTGTGCTCCCCTCCATTTAGCACCCACGTGTGCTCTCTCTGTTTGGCACCCACGTGTGCCCCTCCATTTATCACCCACGTGTGCTCCCCTCCACTCGGCACCCACGTGTGCCCTTTCTTATTGCGCCCGCGTGCGCCACATCATCCCCCTCGTGCACCACGTGCACTCTCATAGTCTTTTCTATTTTTCCAAGTGGTCTACGTGTTTCGGAAAGAAGAACGGCTATATCTTACTCCATCTGTTCATTGTTGTTATATCCTTGTTATATCACTGTTATTCTGCTATATTTGTGTGTTCTTGTGTGTTATATATCTTTATTCAGTATTGCATTTCATGCATCTACCCCTTTATTTTACTTTTCTAAGGATTAACCTTTCTCGGTGAAGGAAGGACTCTCCGTCGGGAATTCCTCTCGACGGACTAGGATCTCCTCCATCGGGACCTCCGTAAGTCCCCGACATCGAAGGATTCCCTCTTCGTTCACTGGGCAGGTTGTACCACTGAAGTACCCCGAAGTTAGTTACCTATCCGTGGTGAGACGAGTGTCCCTAGTTGACACGGCGGTAAAACCAAGGTGTAACTAGGATTTTTGCAAATTTTGTGTGAATATTTATATTTGTTAAAAAGACAAAAAAAGAGGTAAAACAAAAACAAAAAAGTGGCGTAAGATCATCCACTTGTTTGGTAATCTTTGATATTTGTCTGTTGGTGTATGCTTTTACGTTCTGGAAAAATTACAACAATGGCCCACGATTCTCTCGAAGAGAACCAATCAGGACGTGGTCAGTCAATTGACCCACGTGTCCACGCAATGGACTCAGGCCCTTCTCGTGAGACCTCGCAAGAGGTTCCCGCTGTTTCACGGGAAGTAGCCCCACCTAAGGACATCTTTTCCCTGTTAGGTGTCCTCGCCAGTACGCAGCTCAGCCCTGAGCAACTTCTAGCCTTTCAGGCTATTTTAAAGGGGAAATCTGTTGCTCCCCCTCCTCAGGAGTCAACTCCGGCTCCCACATCCTACCAACAGCCGCTCCAGGCTACCACTTTTCCATCATATGTACATGACGTTCCTTCTTCCTCATTTCAAGGACAGGCGAGTCAACAGCCTGCCTCTTACCAATCTCCCCTTCCACAATCTCAAGCCCCTGCCATCCTTCATACGGTACCCCAAACGGGTCCGTCCACTAGTGGGCCACCATACCCTTCTGGTTCAGCATTCCCTTCTCAGGCCCTTGGCAGGCCTTCTCAGCCTCAGTGGCAGGCCCACGCTTCACCTGCCGAGGAGCTCACTCAGTCCCTCCTCAACAAATACAATGAAATGAACGAGGAGTTCCGAAATTTCAAGAAAGAGGCACATGGGAAGTCTGTCCCTGACATTTCCCTGCCAAATCTCCCCATATTTCATCTTCCTCCCTCCGAAATGCCTACATACCGTAGGTATAACGGCACGGGAAATCCTTATATTCACATCAAGGATTTTATGTATGAATCTTCCTCATGGCAGAACGATCCAAAATCCCTGGCTTACCTTTTTCGGAAATCATTGGATGGTCCCGCCCTAGAATGGTTCTATTCACTAGAGCCGAGTGAGGCTGGAGATTTTGAAATTGTCAAAGCCAAATTCATACAGAAGTACCGGGATAGGGTCGGTCCCTCCCTTTCTATCACCGACCTAGTTGCTGAGAAAATGAGGTCAGATGAGGATTTTGTCCAGTATGCTGATAGGTGGAGGTCTCTGGCCGATAAAATAAAGGATACCCTTTCAGAACCCGAGCAAGTCAAGATGATTGTGTCTAATGCAACCCCGCAGTTTAGACACATTTTAGCCATGAATAAGCTTACCACGATGGAGGAACTTTATGAGAGGGCTCGGTATATCCAGACCCAATTAAAAGATTCTCCCATCATGCACATGTTTGAACCTCCAAAGCCAAGGGTGTTTAAGAAGACGGGCACTGGTGTCCAAGGAGGAACAACTGAGGGAGTCGTCATAAACGAGCAAGTGAGTGTGCTTGGCGGCCCCAACCAACCAGTTAACCCAAGGCCTCCTCAGGTTTCACGACCTCCCTTTCAACAAGGTCCACCTCTTTATCGTCCTCCACCCCAAAATAACCCCCTTCAAAACAACATGCCTCAACCCTTTCATCCCCAGCAACAACAACAACAACCACAACCTCAGTATCACCAAGTTCCACCCCCGGGAAATTACGGCCCACCACAACAACGGATGAGGCCCATTGGACCCAAAAGAGCCCATTATCCACCATTGCCCGAGGCATTGCCGGACATTTTTAATGCCCTCATGGCTGCCAACCTACTTACTTTGCCCAAAGAAAAGTTTGCATGGCCCCCAAATGCTGATACCTCCAGGTACTGTGTCTATCACAGACAGCCGGGTCATACGGTGGAGAATTGTTTCAACTTCAAAGATTACATTTACGACATGAATGATCTCGGTGAAATCGATTGGGATGAAATGAGGCGATGCATCGCCACCCTAAAGGCCAGGAGACCTCCGCCTAGGCCACAGTTACCACAACAACCACATCAACAACAACAGCCTCAGCAGGCCCCACAACAGCAGCCTAATATGGGCATCATCCATAACCCGCTTCCGGAGCACCAACAGCCCAACTACCAGGTTAATCCGATTTCCTCCTTCTCGGAAGTTGGAAGAGAGCAAACCTGTCATTTAGAAAGCACCTCTGTCCTTGCTACCAGTCATACCACCAATCAACCTCCTCGTCTCCTTCGAACATCATCTTCTTACCATTCAACCCCCTCACAACCCCTATTTGGTCCTTCTTCCGTTCCACAGCCATCACGCCCTCTTATTCGTACCCCTATCGTCAATTCACCGTTAGTCCATCACCAAAGGCCATCTCCCACTCCTTTTTCACCCCTAAGTCCCCTGATCACTTCTTATTCCTCTAATTTACCATCTACCTCTATCGCACCTTTACCCCCGCCTTCTAACCTTTTTACCGCCCATTACCCGTATGACACACCATCCACCTCTACCCCCATTGAACCTCCTCCTCCACCATCTAAACCTCTTATCATTCACCGTTCATCTGAGGTCCCTCTACTTCCACTATACCCCCTCCACCATATAAACCCCTTATCGTCCATCATCCACCCCAAGTCACCTCCGTTTCTAATCTACCTCAACCTTCCAAACCCCTTATCATTCACCGTTCGTCCGAGATTTCCTCTACTTCCACTATACCCCCTCCACCATATAAACCCTTTATCATCCACCATTCACCCGAGATTCCCTCTACTTCCCCTATTCTTTCACATTCTAAGCCCCTTATCATCCGTGATTCACCCGAGATTCCTTCTACCTCTACTATACCTCCGCCAAGCAAACCCCTAATCAAAACCCCTACACCCATCATAACCCCTATCCCACCAACCATTCCTCCACTATTACCCCTTAAACCCTTGTTAAAGTCCACACCCAATACCATAGAGGTGCAACAAGACCCACAAGCAATGGTGCTCCGGAGTGGAAGGATGTTCCACCGGGTGTTTCCCCAGAATAGTCAGGCCCCTGAACAATCTCAGCCCCAGAAAGATAAGGAAGAGCAGTCAGAAGAGTCCATCCCTGGGACCCAGTATGATTTGCTAAAACATCTGGATAAGACGCCTGCCCGTATCTCCATCCTTGAGTTGATTAAAAGATCCCATCTCACCAAGAAGCTTTGAAAGACTATCTTCAAAAGTCATGGTGAACGAGGATCTTCCTGTGGAGAAAATCTCGACAGTCCTGACGCCCACTGATACACAACCGCCTATCATGTTTCACAATCACGAGCTTGCCCCCAAGGAAGCTCGAAAATATGCATTGTGTATTGCGGTGAAAATCAATGGCGTGTCAGTGGATCCGTGCCTGGTGGACACGGGCGTGTCTATAAATGTGATTTCCCCGAGTACTCTCCAAGCATGTGGGGTTGATGAAGAACAACTCATGCCCTCCTCAATTACAGTCACGGCCTACGACAACAGTAAGAGGCCGCCAATGGGGATGATTGCCCTCAATGTAGAACTAGGTCCTGTATCAGTCTTTACGGAATTTCATGTCCTTGATATGGATCCCACTTTCAAGGCTATACTAGGCCGTACCTACATTGAAGCTATGGATGCTGTACCATCCACCAATCATCAGTGTTTGAAATTTCCATACAAAGGATGGGTTATCAAGGTAATGAGCATGCCCATCTGTTCTACGGTGGATGCAATCACCACCTCTTTGCCTTCGGTCTGGCCGACTCATCGGCCCATACTATCCTTGTTGGATGTGTATGACCCCTGTCGTGCTCCCTTCAGACAACAAAAGCCATTCCCTTTGTCAAACTCACGTCTTCCCTTCCGCTCCAAAGGATGGGAGATTATGAGAAATATTGGCTACCAAGATGGCAAAGGTCTAGGGGCACAACTGCAAGGAAGGCTGAGACCACTCCAAAAGATAAAGCCAATCCATAGAGCTGGCTTGGGTTTTAAGGGGCCATTCGAATCAGACGGCAAACCCCTCACTTGGACTTTGTCCTCACATTTCAAAAAGGGGCCCATCGTCCAGATGGGAGATCCTCCACTGGAATCACCTGGGGGGTCACGGGATGTGTTTTTAGCTCAAGGATGTTCAAGGATCCCTAAAAGAGGAAGATTGTCCACCTGGATTGTGAATGGTATAAATGGTTTGACATACCAGATATATCCATTGCACTGGAAAGAATGTTCTCGCCTCCACATCTAGAAGGGTCGTCTTTGATCTCCGAAATGCCAGGGGACACCACCACACTTGCCAGAATGTCAAACCCTCCTCGCCAAGAGGATGTTGTCATCGACGGGTCATCATCCGTCACCAATATTGTCACCGACGGCTCATTAGCCGTCATCTTTTCTATCCACATATCACAGCCTCTGTTGCTGTCTCCTTCCTGGGCCAGACAGTTGTCTGATGATCTTCCCAGGTCCCCTTCTTTACTCATATACCTACGTGGGTTTCTTAACTCACGCCAGGTTTTCAATCACGATCTGCTCTACGAGCTACACAACCCTCTAGCTCTAATTCCCTTTTCACCTCCTCCAATTTCTTTTCATTGTTTTGTTATCAAAAATGAAAACGAAAAAAAAACGTCAATTTCCCAACTCCCCAACAACACATCTTTGTTGAGGAGACATCCTATATCTCCCATGAGTGTGCCCCGACTTACGGGCCACTCATTCAAGGTCCCTTGAGCGACCTTCTTTACCCCTCCTCTGAGGGGTCCTTCCCTGTACATTCTTCACTATCCTCTTTAGCTTCTTCTTCTTCTGTAAATAATGTGTGTCAGGTTAGGAATAAGTCAAGGGTAGTGCCCAAGAAGAAATCCAAGGGTAAGCAGATCCCTCGGCGATTTCTTTTAGATTTAGCCGATAGGTGTCAAGCCCTTCTAGCCATTCCTCAATTGCTAGAAAATCCTATCCAATTGCCGGAGATAGAATGTGAAAATGATGGTATGATTGATGAAGGGTACGGGGTTTATGAAATCACCGATGATGAGTACCCCATTGAAGAAGATGACGAAGAATATGAGGATGCGGCCGACGCATATGCTAGTGGAATGAGCAGATTTGACGAGCCGTCAGCCGCTGTAGAAGAGTCTACCAAAGAGATTAACCTGGGAACTGAGGAAGACCCTAGGATTGTCCTCATAAGTGATAATTTACCATCATCTGACGAAGAGGCATTAATTAAGGTTCTCGAGGATTATAAGGACACGTTTGCATGGAGCTATGAGGATATGCCAGGATTGGATTCTACTCTGGTCGAGCATCGTCTCACTCTCAAACCAGGATCCATCTCGGTAAAGCAACGGTTAAGACGTTTTCGCCCACAAATGGCTTTAAAAATGAAGGAAGAGGTCGACAAGCTCCACAAAGCTAGGTTCATAAGAGTCGTCCTTTATCCTCAGTGGGTCGCAAACATCGTCCCGGTCATGAAGAAAGATGGAAAGGTGAGAATTTGTATTGACTTCCGGGACCTTAACCGTGCGTGTCCGAAGGATGATTTCCCTTTGCCTCATATTGATGTGTTGATTGATAACACGGCAGGATATGAAACCCTTTCATTCATGGATGGATTTTCTGGATACAATCAAATCCGTCTGGCAGAAGAAGATCAGGAGAAAACCTCATTCACTACTCCCTGGGGAACTTACTGTTATGTGGTCATGCCATTTGGACTGAAGAACGCTGGAGCCACTTACCAAAGGGCTATGATGGCAATATTCCATGACATGATGCACATATATTTGGAGGTATATGTGGATGATTTGTTGGTAAAATCCAAAACTAGGGCGGAACATCCCGAGGTCCTTGCAAAGGTGTTGCAAAGATCGCGTGAATTCAATTTGAAAATGAATCCAAAGAAATGTGTGTTTGGTGTATCATCGGGCAAGTTACTTGGCTTCATTGTGAGCAAAAGGGGTATTGAGATAGATCCCAACAAGGCTAAGGCAATTAGGGATATGCCACCCCCGAAGAATTTGAGAGAAGTTCGAGGATTAATCGGGAGGTTGCAATTTATCCGTCGCTTTGTGTCGCAACACTCGCAAAGGTGCCGGCCCTTCTACGAGTTGACCAAAGCAGGGACCAAATTCTGTTGGGATTCTAAGTGTCAGAATGCTTTTGACGGATTAAAGGAATATCTGGCCAACCCGCCTGTTCTCACTCCACCTATTCCAGATAAGCCTTTGATCCTATATATCTCGGTCCTAGACGACTCTGTGGGAGCCGTCCTGGCACAAATCAATGAGGAAGGCAAGGAACGGGCAACCTATTACTTGTCCAAACTCCTCAACCCCTGTGAGCGAAAGTATACTGCCATGGAAAGGACCTGTGCCGCCCTTGTGTGGGTGGTACAGAAATTGAAACATTACTTTCTGGCTCACGAAGTCCACTTGATTGCTCGGATGAATCCTATCAAATTTCTCTTGGAAAAGTTTGTCCTTACTGATAGGCTAGCACGTTGGCAAAGCTTTTCTATCTCAGTTTGACATCACCTATATTCAACAAAAGGCAATCAAAGGCTATGCTATAGCCGAGCATCTCGCTCATCACCCTCTCCCCAAGTTTGACCCTGTTCAATCAGAGTTTCCAGATGAGGAACTAATGTCCATTACCCAGTCTGATGATCCCATGTGGACATTATATTTTGATGGAGCTTTGAATTCCCAGGGGAGAGGTATTGGCATTGTCCTTTTGTCACCTGAAGGTGTCGCTATCCCAGAGGCATTCCAGCTCTCATTTCCAGTCACCAACAACGTGGCTGAATACGAGGCTCTTCTGGCAGGTCTGAACCTTGCCTATTCCTTCTGGGTCACTGAATTACGAGTCATAGGTGATAGTCAACTTATCCTTCGCCAAGTGCTCACCAAATATCGCACTCGCGATCCCAAGCTCAAGCCATATCAAGAGCTTACTGTTGCTTTCGCTAAACTGTTCACTAAGTTGGTCTTTGTCCATGTTCCTCGCAATCAGAACATTCTCGCCGACGCCCTTGCTTCGTTGGCATCATCATTAAGGTTTCCTCTGGGCAGAAGGGCTCTGTCCGTTTCTATCCACAAGCTTCTCTCCCTGCTATTCACAACCCTTCCTATTTAAGGGTTCAGGAGGAAATGTCAAAGATGGCTCAGGATAGAGAAGTCGCTGAAAAGAGGGAAATTATGTTGGTCGAATTGGAAGAAGAATTGGCTGATGAGGAGAAGCCATGGTTCTATGAGATTGTTAAATATTGCAAAGACCAGTCTTACCCTGAAGAGGCAACAGCAGAAGATAAGAGGGCCATAAGAAGAGTAGCCCAGAGGTACACATTGGTTGGAGGATTGCTATACAAGAGAAGCCTCACTGGTGTTCTTCTAAGGTGTCTTGATGATGATGAGTCTTGGAAGTGTGTAGAGGAAGCACACTCTGGTGTGTGTGGTGGCCATGTGAATAGCCAGATGCTTGCCAAGAAGATCCTTCGGCAAGGCTTTTACTGGCCCACCATGGAGGAAGACTGTGCTGTCTATGTCCGTAGGTGTGTCAAGTGTCAACTTCACGCCGATAAGATCCATTCCCCATCTTCCTCTCTCCATCCAGTATCCTCCCCATGGCCTTTCTCCATGTGGGCATTCGACATCATTGGTCCTCTCGGTGATCCTAACTCCCTTACTAAACAAAAATCCTTCATCCTTACTGCAACGGAGTACTTCACCAAATGGGCCGAAGCTGAAGCTTATGCAGAAATCAAGGCATCAACTGTTTGCAAGTTTATTATGAAGAACATCATCGCCAGGTTCGGCATTCCAAGAACTATCATCACCGACAATGGGCCACAATTCATTTCTCAGGACCTTCAGGACCTCTGCAAAAGGTATAAGATTGCATTGCATCATTCATCACCATATTATCCACAAGGCAATGGCCAAGCAGAGGCCACGAATAAAACACTGATCAAAATCATAAAGAAAACTTGTGAGTCTAGCAGATTCTCGGATTGGCCAGAGAAGCTTATCGAAGCTCTATGGGCCTATCGCACTTCAATCCGAACTCCTACTGGGCAAACTCCGTTCGCCCTCACTTACGGGATGGAGGCGGTAGTTCCATATGAGATTCTGATTCCCTCTCTGAGAGTACAATTGGACAAGGACCTTCCCCTCGATGAACGTCGCGATTCTCTCCTTGCCCAGTTGGAACTCTTAGACGAGAAACGTCTGGTTGCTGCCGAGCATGCTCGCGTCTACCAAAATAGACTCGCACGTTTTTACCAGAAGAAGGTTATTGAGAGAAAGTTCAAAGTTGGTGAAATGGTAGTGAAAAGAATTTTTGTAAAACCTGGCGGGCCGCGTTCTAAGCTCCAACCCAATTGGGAAGGACCATACGTGGTTCAGGCTGTACATCCTGGCAACGCCTACAGGCTAGTCAATGCTGAAGGAGTTGAGTTATCCCACCCTTGGAATGGGCTTTACCTTAAGAAGTATTACCCTTAGATAGGTGTACATACTGTCAAAGACAAAAAAATTGAAAACAAAAACAACAAAAAAATGAAAAATAATGAAAACCACAAAAATTTGTATATAAAACAAAAAAGGAAAAACAAAAAAAATAGAAAATTCAAAATGCTAATGTTTGGAGACCACCATGGAATCAAGTTACTGCATCTTACCTCCATGTCAAGATAGGGCCCATTAAGGCTTGGTAGGTCTCAGGTCTTGGTTTGCCAGAACCGTGGAGACCCCTGTCCGGCCAGTTCGGCCTATGCCCCCTCAAAAGAAGACAACATGTATACACATCTGTGTTATAAAAAAATTGATAGCATCGCTTATGGTAGGGCATCACTCAAAAGGTCTCCAAGAAAGCTCAAATCTTTATTCTCTTCTTCTCGACCGAATGAGACAGCCGGCGCCCTTAAAACGCTGAGCATGGGAAACACAAACACAACCCCTCAGGGTAAGAGTAGGATCCAATTCCTCGAGCATGGATCAGAGCACGAGAAGAGGGCAGTGTCCCCGCAGGCATCCAAGAGGGATTCCATAATGTCAAAATACTATGTCCCTCGCAAAAATCTGTCAAGAAAAAAATCAGAAAAGAAGAACAAAATCAAAGTCAAGTGAAAAGCCTGGTCGTAACCGTGCCTGATTCCAATAATGAAACCCCTTTGACTCAAAGTCAAATTCTACACAAAAGGGGTCATGAGATGTAAATGCTCGAGATTTGGTCTGAAGTTGCCCGAAAGGGGAAGTTAAGTGCGCCCCTACTGGCTCGCCGGGTTAACGGTTTTGTCGGTCCTCTCAGGAGGTTTACCCCCAATATTCTTCCTTCTTCCCTGAAGATCAAAGCTCAATGGAGTTCCCGAAGGGTGAAACTCGCCAAAGCCTGCAACATCCTTTTAACACAAACATATGGTTGTCCATTTTGAAAAGCAGAAGCCATTGTCGTGAAGGAGTCTCCGTGTTTCTGGCCGGTCAAGACCCTTGTCTACCACCTTAATGCCTTCTTATCTAACCTCGGGCTTAGACCAATGCAAGCGCGTCACCTACGGGTGCGACGGCGTCTGATTCCGGGTCAGCGTCGCGCGGTTGGTCGTTTGGGTTCCAGGGTGTTCCATTATATACCATCTAGAGTTGTGAGGAAATAGACCCGGGTCGGGCAAATCATTTACCTCGAACACTTTTTGGGTGAATCCCTGTGGTCGGAAGCGACTGGGAGCCTAAGCATGGCATGACGGTATTGTCATCAGGATAAGTCTTAGCCGGCGGGATTATCATTCGAGGAGTCTAGAGGCCCAAATCAACCTAGATGTGCACTTAGGATACCTGGGAGGTTAGTAAGAAATCCATATTCTCATGCAGGTTAGGTGCCATATGGGTGCTTACCAGGCATTAGCAACAAAAAAATGATGATGATAAAAACAACAAAAAAAGGGAAAAAGAGAAAAATGTAGACATATGCAAAACAAAAAAATGATGAAAAATAAAACAACAAAAAAATGCAAGAAAAAATAAAAACAAAAAAATCGCATTTCCTATGATTGCATTTGTATGCAGCATTCCACTTTTAATTTTCGCTTGCATCCGTGTGCTTGTGTGCCGCATTCACCATCATATCTTTATCTTGCCTTTATTAATAAAGGCTTGGCCCCTTGACCCATTATCAAGGACAGTCAAAACAGAACATCTGCTTATTGAGCAAGGGGCCAAGTCAGAGCAGAAATTCTGACTTGTTGTTTCAGTGATGTGTGCAGGGATTCGAGATAGCAAGAAAGAATGAAAACAAAACAAAAAAATCAAACTTTTTATTTCATTCCTAGAAATTGTACATTAAGTTCCACCTTCTCTCTCTACATTACTCGTCCCTCCGCTCTCCGGGCAAGACGCTCTCGAGGGTGCAACCCAACTACGAAAAGCAGTACTTCTACCGCTCTGCACTCCTCTTCCCATCTCTGTACCCCGGCGTCGATCTGCGGGGGCAGCAAAGAAGCTACTAACACGAAAGCCACGCTCTCGTGCTCTTCGGTAGCGCTCCTCACCATCTCTCAGCCATTGTTCAGCAAGGCCAAGGCTGGTTCGGAGTTCAAACAATTGGGCCTCCATGGCCCTTCGCTCCTCCCTCTCAGCCAACCTATCGGCTCTTTCTCTTTCTCTGTCCCTTTCTTTCTCTGCCCGTTCTCTTTCTCGGTCTTCCCTCTCCAGTTGAAGGGTGATCCTTAGCTCCACGGCGTCCCTAGAAGAGTCATCATCTGGACGACGCCGCAGTTCATCTTCCAGCTCCGCTATTCTAGCCTCCCTCTGCGCAGCTTGGGCAAGTGCCTCTTGCGTCTCTTTTTCCTGCCAGATATGCCGTCTCAGATATGCGGCAAGGCATGAATGAGGAAGATTCAACAATGAAACTTTTACCTGTATAGAGAGCATGCCTTCTGCCTCTGCGGCACGCTGCGTGGCATGAGCAAGTTGCTCGTGAAGCAAATCCAGCTCTGAGGTAGGGATCCATAAGCTGGAAGAGACGCCATCTGCTCCCATCGCTGATGAGGCTGCGTCGATCTGGACGCGCTATAACCACATGAGGTGATAATTAGTGGCTAAGCACCATGAATCTAGGGTCATAATTAGGAGTATGCATTGCATATACACTTACCGAGGCACTTAAGGCACCACGCGTGTCACCCAATTGTCGCTCCGTGTCTGCCAAGCGAGCTCGCAAGTTCGCTATCATGGTATCACGGACATCCTACAGCCATGTTATAGGAGTCAGCATTTTCACAAAAAAAAATAGATAAGAACAAAAACAACAAAAACAACGAAAAGAAGAAAAAGGGAGGCCTACCTCCACAAGTCCCCCAGGTTGGAGTCGCTCTGCATACATTGCCCTATATAGACGCAGATAGTCTTCACTATCTTGTGCCTGCGATTCCACAATTGTGCCACCCCGTTGCCAGTCTTCATACTGTTCGGGGAACCGCACACGCCAATCAATGCAGGTTGCCGGTCCCCGTGTCTTTCTCCCGACCCGAGGTGGCGCAGTCGTATCTACCCACTCCTGGGCTAGCCCCAGGGTCCTCATAACTAATCGTAGCCGAAGCGGCTCGATTTCATTCAGGCAGTGCATCCAAAGCTCTCGTCCAAACCGGGCACGGCTCATCAAAACCCACGGTTGGTCAGCATCGACCATCCCTGAGTAGGGTCTCCAGTTCACCTAGATTAGATTGTACATATTCTTTTAGCTAGTCAAATGTAGAAGCAAAAAAAAAGAACTAAAAAAATAAAAAAAGAGGAAAAAAGAATCCTACCATCGCTGCAGGGAACTCCTGCAGCTCACGTCTTAACACCATCAGTTGGTAGGATAGAGGTGCTGTACTCATAATGGGTTGCCACCGTCTGGCTAATGGCACCGTCACTGGTCGCCAATGCCGAGCTCTCCCCATCGGGAGGTAATAGTAGCTCCATAGCTGCATCATCATGTGCCATTAGTGCCTTAAGTGAACTATTGGGAAAACACACAAAAAAATGAAACAAAAATTACATGGATAAATGGTGTAAAGCCACTGACAGTCACCTCACGGTCTGCCTCTTGGGATAGGCCTGTAAACAGATGTGCCAGCACGGCAGCTCCCCAAGCATACTGCCCTACTCTCTCGAGATCTACTAGCAGCTCTAGGAAGCGACAGTCGATGCTGCCTCCCTTCGAGCTCAGTAGCAATCTTCCCAGCAAGAAGAGGAGAAATCTCCTCAAATCCATGTTGGACCTTTCCCAATTGCCGAAATCTGTGCAGTACACAGCACGGCACCCTCTTTCTGTCCTTTCCATGAATTCTTCCAAGGACTCATCATCCCGTGGACGAGTATCAGCAAGTCCCAATGCCTCCATGATGGATGCCTTGGCTACTGATCGGTTCTTCCGACCGTCAAGTTCCAGTCCTAACAGCTTCTGGGCACCTTCTCGGTAGTCCGCGTAAGTGACTCCGGTCACTGCCTCCCCATCCACTCTGAGGCTCGTGATTCGGACCACATCTTCCAGACTGGGTACCATGTGCCCCCAGGGCATCAAGAATGCCCGACTCACTGGGTCCCATCTTTCGCGCAATGCTTGGATGAGGACGAGGTCGAGCTTGATTGGCTCGATCCGCAGAAAGGCCCCAAATCCCATCACGTCTAGCCTGGCCTTCTGGAAGTCTGGAAGACCACGATATGCGGCAACCACTAGCTCCCAGGAAATGTGCGATTTCATCATGCTCTGCACATACACAAGAACTGAGCAAAGGGGAGCTTTGCCAAGGAAGAAAAAGGGAGAAAGAATGAAGGAAGGGATGACAAGGTCCAACTTACGAGTTGTGATTGCATCCTCTCACCGAGCTGCCCCTCGACTTCTGAGAGTCTCCTGGAACTGCTGCCAGATCTGCTCCTCTTTGAAGAGCGGGAAGACTCACCTTCTGCTCTGAAGCTAGATTCACCCTCCATCCTGAAAATTGAGCAACTCTCACTACCTCCCCTTCTTGCAAACTTTCACTCTTCGGATCAGCTCTCACGACTCGGGTGCTCTCAAGTCGAGTGAAAGAGGAGGTATTTATAGGATTGGAAGGAAGGTGATCTAGATCTATCACCATCACCCCTAGCAACAGCCTTTGCGACAAGTCACCCCCCCTTACTGTTGCGGCCACTCTACCATGGGGAGTGATCGATTTGGGGGCGTGATTTGTTGACTTGTCGTCCTTATTCGGTCCAAAGATTCTCCGCGTTTATTGTCCTGTTGCATCTACTTTTAGAGCAAACAAGCAAATCGGGGACATTTATGCGGGAAAATAGGGCCAAGGGCCGACGTTTTTGAAATTGGTGGTAGATCCTTTTGAAAAATCATGGCCACGGTACACTCGCGTGTCACTTCGCCATGTGAAGTGAATGGAGCAGAGCTGTGATTGTTGACCCGCCACCCCTATTCGGTCCAAAGATTCCCCGTGTCCCTTGTCCTATTGCGACTACTTTTAGCGCAAACAGGGAAACGAGGGACATTCACGTGGAAAAGAGCACCACGGGCTGATATTGTTGAAGTCTGATGGCAGACTCCCTTTGAAAATCATGGCTATGGTGAGTCACCACTCCGTGTTTTAAGGCGACATCTCGTCGAGCATGTCTCGCAGGAACCCATGTGGTAGAAAAGACCTGTAGAGCAGAAGGAACGAACGGGCAAGCAAGCTGCGTTCAAACCAAGCCATTTCATTCACATATCTATATAAGGGTTTGTGCCCGTCATGAGGAAGGAGTGGGTGTACAAGCCATTCACTAATCCTCGTCACCCTCCTGGTTACGTCTCTTCTCTCTCTAAAGGTAAGAAGTCCCTCGGAGGTCTTCTATAGTCTCGTGATGCAGCAATCGCTTTGCTGTGCCATGCCTTTCCATCTGTTCTGGCGATGCTTTTCGTCGTCCTCCTGTTTCTCTCGCGACCCTGATGGCCGTGAAGCTCTTGAAGCTGAGGATGCTGGTTGAACTCCCCTCTGCTTTGCCGATGGAGACTGTACCAGCTCTAGGAGCTCCCTTGCCGCGAGCTCCAATTCCCCTCCGATCTGCAGAGCAAGTGACTTGTCTGGACGCTCTTCCTCTCAGAGTTCCATCTCTTGGGCCTCCTGTGCTACTCTGTCTTTGCCTTTCTCTTCATCTTCTCTCGCTTTACCTCTCTCCTCGCCACTTGGAGAGAAACCTTTAGCGTCAAGGCATCTCGGGGCAATCCCTCATGCTGTAGTTGCTCTGATCTTTCATCTCTTATTCTGTGATGGTCAGCTGTCGCTTGGCGTCTGCCATCTTAGCCGCTTACGGAAAAGGGATGGAGGAGATTCAAAGCATGTGCAAGGGCATTAAGGCCTTATTTCATTCCAAAATGAGGACTACACCAGGGGTTTAGGCACTTCGGGCCTCAAATTCCCCAATTGGGTTACATAAGCTTTCCACAGTTCCATGTCCTCATTTACAGACACCATTACCTTCAGTGGAACACTTGCCTTCCACGATGCTTTAATTGCCTTCACATCGTTTGCATCTCCCTCCGTACCTAGCTCTCTCTTCCTCAGAGGAGGAATTTCAGATAACATTGGGAATGAATGGCGAGGGAGGCCGATCTGAGTATAACACCGATGTGCATTGTACAGAGCAAACTCAGTCGCGCCGACCAGCTGCAGCTCGCATCTGGGAAAGACCTCGTGAGGAGTTCACATGACAGTAAACATGTTGGCGCATAAGTGAACATGTTCTGCATCATAGTGCTGTAGTGATTCCTCCAGTCTTCGCGTTTCTTCAACCAAGGAGCGCGATTTACCACATTACCACTAAAGCCTAACACATCGGCTATGTGGTAAAGTGGACTTTGTTGGAAGATTTTTGAGGTAGTCGTCATCCCCTCGTGGTGGTCAAATTTGAAATGCAAGTCAATCCAGCAATTTAGAAGGAGTATGCAACCGAAAGGAGGCTTACCCATGCTGGAAGCTGTGAGACCGCTGTAGAGATAGGCAAGGATGGCGGGCCCCACTCTCTTGCCATCCCAAATCCCACAAATGGCGCTCAATTGGTCCTCCTCCACTATGTTGTCTGTATAAGGAAATAGGAGAGCTCCCGCTAAGCAGATTGTGAACCCCTTCATCAGTTTCTCCAGCTGATCATCACTTGTCGATTCTTCCAGGGCACTCATGGTCCATTCTGCAAGCTTTTGTAAGTTAATTCCCTGTCGAGTTTGGACCGCCTTGATAGCCTTCGATGGCATGAAACTTCCGAGAACCTCCTCAGAAGTCACATTTTTCAGCATGCGCGAGATCTTTATCTTGCCATCCTTCTTAAATCTCTTCAAACCGAGCAGCAACTCCACCTCCTCAAGAAGAATTGTTGCTTCAAAAGTGGGGAAAATGAAGGTGTGAGTTTGAGGGTGCCAAATTTCTACCAGTGCACCCATGGCTGCCCAATCCATGTAAATCTTGTCATAGTGTTTGGCGTGAATCACCAGTCCTTGGAGATGCCATTTTGAAATCACAGCTCTCATGCCAATGGTCATATTCGAAGTGAGCTTCGATAGCCAGGGCAGCTTTGAGAATTTCCTTGGGCCCGGGAAGAGAGGATATGGCTGAAAAGGAAAGGAAATGTCGAGAAGGTGAAGGAGAAGTCATACAGAAACTAAAAATGAGTCAACTCACCAGTCCTGAGTGAATTCTTTCACTCAGATGCCCTTCAAGGTCCCTAAGCCGTTGGATCTCATTGCTAGCCCTGCTTCTCTTCACGGGACGGAGGATTCGCCTTCCATCTCAAGTCAAAGGGCTAAGATCACTCTTTCTCTCCCTTGCTTCTCTTAGGGAATTCGTGCTTGTGCTTCTTCCTGGTTCGCATATGAGCTACTTATAGAATAGAAAGGAATCAAGGTCGTCATCAACAGTTTGTCGTGTTATGATTATTAATCCTGTATGATTGGTCATGTTATGATTATGTCTTTTCATGATTGTGTTCATAATCTATCTTGTCATGATTGTGTTGATAATTCTATCCTATCATGATTGCCTTAAATAACTCTGTCTTCATGATTGTATTTTGTTATCGTTGTGAAATTGTTCTATGTAAATTTTAAAGAAAAAGGAAAAGAGAAAAAAGATGAAAGAAAAACAAGAAAAATGGATCATCCCCTTCCCATGTGTATATCTCCGTATTATGTCCTGCATTGCATTTAGTCCAAGCCATATGGATATGTCGTTAAGTCGTGCTAGTATGGGGACGACGGTTCTGTTCGGTTTGTCGATAAACGGGCTCCGGCTCATTACCGGCTCATCGAATCGGTATCCTGACCCAGTCTCCACAGCTTAACCTTGGCCAGTTGATCTCACTGTGAGAATCATTCACTTAAGTCGATTGTGTAAGCCACTGTGTTTAAACACTCTGAAATGTGAGATATTCCATTCTGAGTCGAGTACTGAGTTTTCCGAGGTTGCCTTGGGATGTTTCTCTGAAGAAACCATTGTTTGGATTTGTCTCAAATCATCTTTTTATTCCCCTCGGACCCACCTTGGCTGTAGCACGTCCACAATGGCTGGTAACCGCTCTCCAATGGTGAAACCTGAGGTTACGACCCAGGTACTTCCGCACCGTGAAGTTGGTCCTTTTAGTTGTCAGTGCCCCAGAGCACATTTTGTTATTCCCTGTTTGTTTATCATCCAAACAATGGTCAATTTCGGAGGACCTTCTTCAAGGTTACTTCGATGAAACTCAGGAAAGATTCTCATCAGGAAAATGATGAAAGCGTGTCTCATCACACCTTGGCACTTGCTTTTCGCTTCACTCTATTTCATTCCAATCCACTTCATTCCATTCCATTACATGTCCTGTCCCTACAAAGCAGATGCCAAGGCGGGGCAGCTGTAGACACGCTGTTTGACACTTTTCGCGGGGTAAAACTCATATTACACCGTGATGCCCCAAAGTGGCTTATGTATTTGATTTACGTGCGTGATTAGTCATTTTTAAGGTTTTATATAAAAAATATAAAAAAATCAAAAAAAAAGGTTAGAAAAAATACAAAATAAATAATAATATATATATATTGAGAAAAGCATACAAAAATACAAAAAAATTAATAAAACTTATAAAAATAAAAATCCAGAAAATTGAAAAAGGTTAAAAATTGAGAAAAGAAAATAAAATACAAAAAAATGGGTAAAAGCTTGTGAATATGTATATAAAAAATTGAGGAAAACACAAAAAAAAATCAGAAAAAGGGTTATAAAAAATACAACAATTTAGATAAGGTTTTAATATATATATATATATATATTGAGAAATGATAAAATTTTAATATATGTATATTAAAACAGGAAAAGAAACAATACAATAAAACATAAAAATATCTATAATATATATACTATCTTTAATCTAATCTTTACTAGATTATTATTAATCTACACTTCTTAATATTAATCCCCGTCCACCTCTCACCCTTATCTCTTATCACACTCTCCCCACCTTATCTCTCTCTCCCTCATACGTCCCCATCCCATTCTCTCCTCTTTGTCTCTTACTCACAGCCGCCCCGGCAGGAAGAATCCCCCTCCCACGTCCCTTTCTCTCCACCTCACACTTCTTTCCATCTTACCACCTCTCGTCTCTCTACCTGATCTCTCTCTCTTTCTAACCACTATCCTTATCACTCTCTCCACGGGAGAACACACAGACGCAACCCCCCATCGAAACCCACGGCAACCACCCAGCCACCGTCTTCTCCTCTCTTTTCTTTATCTCTTTTAGCCACGGCCACCGTCGCCCACTTGCATGCACCTCACCTCCGTGGCGCTGCCGGACTCCGCCCTCACCTGTCATCGCCCACCTTTCTCCACCACGACCTTCTGCATGCGCAGACGACCCCCTCTCCGGCCACCTCCGCCGTGACTGCACCACCACTGTCGCCCTCTCCTCCGACTGCCGCTGAGCCACCCAAGACGCCCTCCAGCTCTCTCCGTCAGCTTCCTCCACGTCACCGCCGTTGTCCGTCCACCGCGACCACACACGGTCACCGTCACCAGCACCGGCCAACTCCACTTCCACCCACGGCCACCCTCCTCGTCGCCGTCATCACCAACACCCTCTGCCTCGCCGTACGTGACCACCTCCGCGAGTTCCACCCCGTCCTCCGTCCATCCGCGATCCGGCTGCCACCGTCGCAACCACCTGCCGCCGCAACCACCCTCATCGGCCACCGTCCTCACGACTGGCAGCCTCCCCGGGTCGCCTCCATCTGCACCCACGCCCCCGGGTGCCACGTCCGCCACCTTTGACGCATCCTCACCGGCAACCACGCCTCCGGCCGTCATTTGTCGACCGCGGCGGCACCCTCCGCAACGGCACCTCCTCCCGGTCGCCGGTCTTCTTCCAACTGTCGACACCGCGACCACCGCCTCCGGCAACCGGACGCCACCCCCATCACCGGTGTCATCTTTCCCCTCTCTCCACGTTGTCGCCGTGAAGCCCGTCGCCTGTCGCTGTCCGCAAGCCCCGCCGGACACCACTGCACGTAGACGCTGTGACTGCACCCCCACTGCACTGCCGAGCCCCCGTCGCCCCCCCCCCCTCTTCTTTCCTCTCCCTCTTTCCCTCGTTCTCTCTTTCTTCCCCCTCTCCCGATCGCGATCTCTCCTCCCCACTCTCTGCCCCTCTCTCTCTCCCTCTCTCGTTTGTCTCTCCCTCTCTCTCCCTCTCTCCTCCCCACTCTCTCTCCCTCTCTCCTCCCCACTCTCTGCTCTCCCTCTCTCCTCCCCGCCATCTCTCTCTGCACTCTCCGTCTCTCTCCCTCTCGTCTGTCTCTCTCTCTCTCCTCCCCACTCTCTGCACCCCCTCTCCCCCTCGCGTCTGTCTCTTTCTCTCTCCTCCCCGCCGTCTCTCTCTACACTCTCCGTCTCTCTCCCTCTCGTCTGTCTCTCTCTCTCTCCTCCCCACTCTCTGCTCTCCCTCTCTCTCTTACGTTCCGTCTCTCTCCCTCTCGTCTGTCTCTCTCTCTCTCCCCTCCATCCGCCTCTCTCTGCCGTAACTCTCTCCTCTCCCTTTCTCTCTGTCTCTCGTTCCCACATCTCGCCGTCCCTCTCTCCCTCATCTTCTCTCTCTCGTCCTCTCTCTAATTCTCCCCCTCTCTTTTATTTTTTATTTTATTTATCTCCCTCTCTCTCCCTCTCATCTCTCTCGTTCTCCTCTTTTTCATTTTTTATTTAATCTTCTCTCTCTCTGCTTTCACTCTCTCTCTCTTCTTTCTCTCCCCCTCGTCTCATTTCTCCTCTCTCTCCCTCCCCCTCTCATCTCTCCGTTTCTGTCACTCTCTCCCCTGCCGATCTCTTTCTCCTTCTCTCTTTTTTTCTCTCCCTCGTCTCCCTACTTCTCTCTTCTTTCCCCCTCTCTTTCAATCCTCTCACTTCTTTTATATATTTTATTTTCCCTCTTATCTCCCTGTAAACTCTCTGTTTTAGGTGTATAGCATTTATATATTTAGTACTTATATGTATATATAGTATTTATATATGATATATATAAATAATATATAATATTTATATAGTAGTTACTACCATGTATATATATAATTTTTATATATAAGAGTTATATATATATACACTAAATATATATATATCTAGCTTATGGTGTAAATAGATATTATATATATATTTATGTACATATAGTAATATATGTATATATATATATATATATATATATATGAGTGTGTATCTTTTACGTGCATATACGTTTAATGCTTCTTAAATTGGTGCAGGAATAAAAGCCGAAGCCCCGGCCCAATTAGCTCTCCCGCGTGTTCCCGTACACAGGAAGCCGTTCCGTCCCACCGTTTGGCCGCGTTTGCATCATCATTAGCGGCTCTGTTTCCTTTTTACTGTTATTATTTTATTGTATCTTTAGTCTATTATCCAGTCATTAGTGTTTTATTCCATGAATTGTCATTATATCGTATCATCTGTTCTGACTTAATTGTTATTTTTGTGTTTGTTCATTTTGCAGGGTAACCACTCAAAAGCCCCCTTCTTCGACCCGTCGAACGAAGAGGAAGAAGGAACCCACGCAATTTCCGCGTCAAAGGCAAAAGCGATCAACCAGTTCGGGGCCCACGGTCCCTGGCGATCACACCACCAAACGCGTGCTTGTAGTAAATTTTACTTTATGTCTATAATACCCGCGCATAGCTAAATCCTGGGTCTGTTTGTACTATAATCGGCCGCGGTGAGTCATTTCACCGTGGTCATTTACTTTCTGCACTTCCTTTCTGCACTGTTATATTATTGTTAAAACCCCGCACGGATCAATATCCTGCGGTGGTCTGTTTACTGTTTATATTCATGTTATTATTATTATGTGAGGAGTGATATGCCGTTCAAATTCCGAGTCTACGTATGTCTTTGTGTCCGCCAACTTCTACTACGTAGAGTCCCAGGTTCGCACTCGGTATATAGAAAGCTGTCCTCGGAATGGTAGGTCACGCCTACCGGGAAGGGGTTCAGTTTGCGTGAGAGGGTCTTCGGATCCCGTTCTCCGCCCTGTACCGAGGTCCGGTAAGTCTAGGCTCCACGTCCCCGTACAGAGTGACCTTTCAGGTCATACTCTCTACCTCTTTTCTACATCATCCTTTTTACGCACGCGTTTTCATTTTCATGATTTTTACCCTTTCACTCAGAGAGGGAGAAACCCCATCTCTCTCTCTCAGTCCACCACGTGACGCGTTCACAACCGGGTGTCGGGAGCCGACGTGACTTGTTCGTCTCTTCTTCTCATTGCTAATGCCAGCGGGATGCCGGGCATTGGCCCAGTTTATTGACCTCTTTGTCTCTTCGTCAATGCCGACGGGGTGTCGTGAGCTGACATGGCTTATCGAACCCGTCGTCTCTTTGTCAGTGCCGACAGGGTGTCGGGAGCTGACCTGGTTTGTTGATCCCTTTGTCCCTTCGTCAGTGCCGACAGGGCGTCGGGAGCTAATATGATTTATTGGTCTCTTTGTCTCTTCGTCAGTGCCGACAGGGTGCCGGGAGCTGATATGATTTATTGGTCTCTTTGTCTCTTCGTCAGTGCCGACAGGGTGCCGGGAGCTGACATGATATGTTGGTCTCTTTGTCTCTTCGTCAGTGCCGACAGGGTGCCGGGAGCTGACATGATATGTTGGTCTCTTTGTCTCTTCGTCAGTGCCGATAGGGTGTCGGGAGCTGACATGGTTTGTTGGTCTCTTTGTCTCTTCGTCAGTGCCGACAGGGTGTCGGGAGCTGACCTAGTTTGTTGTCTCTTGGTCTCTTCGTCAGTGCCGACACGGTGTCGGGAGCTGACCTGGTTTGTTGGTCTCTTGGTCTCTTCGTCAGTGCCGACAGGGTGTCGGGAGCTGACCTGGTTTGTTGATCTCTTAGTCTCTTTCTTCTTCTCTCTTTTTTTTTTGAACCACATTACCGATACAAGCGCCCTTTCGGGTTTTTGCCGGCACCGGCCCCCTCTTGCTTTTGCCCACGCGCCCTTTCGGGTTTTCACGTGGCGGGGTACCCGATTTTACCTGTAGCGCCCTTTCGGGTTTTCGCCACAGCCGGGTTGTTGCCATTTTTAACCTTGTCCCCGCATAGGGGCAAGTCCGGCGGGGTATGTCTATTTTTAACCCCATTTTCTTTTCTTCTTTTTTTTTCTTTTTTTTTTGACAAGCGAGTGATATGCGAGTGTGGGCTAGGGCACGAAGCCTTGCGCCGGAAGGTAGGGCTCATTCGTTGGTAAGAAGACAATGCCAGCGCAACAGGAGAATTCGTACCGATTCGGACGTAGGGTCCGTAATGGCAATATTGTGCGGAGTGAGTGGCTAGGGCACGAGGCCTTGCACCGGAAAGGGACTTATTAGTTGGCAAGGGGCTAATGCCAACGCAAGGATAGAGATTCTGCCGATCCGGGCGTAAGGCCCGTGATGGTGATTTTGTATGATGGGAAGTGGCTGAGGCACGAAGCTACGTGCCGGGGAGGGACTTGCTTGCCGGCGGGGCAGTGGTGTCATGAGCGCGTTGTGGACGGGGATAAAGTCGTCCCTACTTGTACGAACGCCCGTCCGCACAGGATTGCGGGGACGGAATGTTTCCCGGAGACACCTATTATTGTACGTTATCGACTCTCGTATCCATGCATACGAGTAGATGCGTACGAAGGTATATGCACATATACATATATATATATATATATATAATATTTTATATATTCCCTTTTTTGTTTTTTTTTATTTTCTCCTTTTATTCCTTTTCTTTCTTCATCCTTTTTATTTTTCTCTCTTCCTCCCCTTCTTTTCTCTCTTTTTTTTATTACCCCCTTTTTTTACTCATTTTTTTTCTTCTTCTCCCTCTCTTATTTCCCCCTTTTTCCTTTCCTCTTTTTTTTTTCCTTTTTTTTCGTCTCCCCCCTTTTCTCTTTCTCCCCTTTTTTATTCCCCTTCTCTTCTCTTATTTCTCCGCCATATAAAAGGGGCGGGGGCGGTTCATTCGAACCACCCCCGTTCGAATTCCCCCTCCCTCTTCTCTCTCTTCAGCAGGCGACCGTTCGCCCCCTCCCTCTCTTCTCTGCCTTCTCCGTCATCGAGCGCCACCGCCGCGGGCATTGTCGCCGTCGCCGCCGTCTTCTCCATTGGGTGAGGGCGCCACCGTGGGGAAGCTCCACCCCCTCTTGCTTCTCTCCTTCCTCCTTCGCCTCCTCTTTTCCTTCTCTTCCTTATTCTCTCTTTTTTTTTCTCTCCGTTTGAGGCATGGTGGAGCCCTAGGCTCCTTCCCCCCCTCTCCTTTCACCTCTTCCTCTCCTTTCTCCTTCGCCTCTCCCCTTTTCTTCTCCGTCTCCGTCGTCGTGGGTGGCCGGATGTGCCGTTGGGAGCGGGCGTGGGCGCGCCGGGGAGACACCGTGGAGGCGTGCCGATGAGAGGGCGTCGGGGTGTGCCGGTAGGGGAGGCGTCGGAGCGTGCCGGGGAGCAGGCCACGTGTGTGCCAGCGAAGACCGCCCAGAGTGTGCCGGGGAGAAGGGATTGCAGGTGTGCCGGGGGAAGGGCTTGTCTGGATGTGCCGGGGAAAGCCCTTTAGGGCGTGCCGGGGAGCCATGCCGGGAGGTGTGCCGGGCAGGGAGGCCTCGGGCTGTGCCGGCGGAGAGGCTGGGTAGTGTGCCGGGCAGGGAGGCGCTAAGTGTGCCGGTGAGGCGAGGCGCCAAGTGTGCCGGTGAAGGAGCTTTTGAGCGTACCGGGGAAGCCCGCCCACAGGGTGTGCCGGTGAAGGCCCATATGGGTGTACCGGCGAGGGCAGCTTCAGGGTGTGCCGGGGAAGGCACTAGGCAGTGTGCCAGTAAAGAGGCCTTAAGCCAGGGGGAGAAGACCTCTTCAATAGGCAGACTTCTGGTGTTGCCTTTCGGGGCCCACCATGACTTTGTTGGGGCCGTCACTCCTTATGGGCGCGCACCCGTGTTTTTCCCTTACGCCTCTGGCCTAGGGGAGACTCTGCCGAAATTTCGTCAGAAATTGGCAGTATCTTACTTATTTATTCGTAGTAAAGCCCCTTTACAGTTCTTCATTCCCTTTTGCCTGTGGCTTATTCTGGTCTCCCATTTGTGTATCTTTGCAGACAAATGGCTGCCCCAAGTGGTTCTTCTGCTCCTGCTGCTGTTGTCGGTGCCGACCTTATTCCGCGGGGTCCAGTGCCAGCGGTCACATGGCTCAACGTGGAGGACTTGGACCGGGAGCACGTGGAGATAGCCGCTTTGGCAGCGTCGTCGGGATCCGACAGTGAGAGCATGGACTTCGGCCGGCTTGCCAGAGTTGAAAGAGGCTTCACATTTGATCGGGCCACCGGAGAGTACAGGAAGGACTTTCCGAAGGACAGGCACCTTATTCGGTTTCTGAGGCATCTGCGTTCCCGAGAGGGGCGAGATTTCCGCAGCATAAAGGCCGTCGAGCGGGCCATCCTGCATGCCCGGGACAGTCTATTATACAGCGTTCCCAGGAGCATTCCGATGTATCTGGTGGGAGAAGCCCGGGAGTGGAAGCCAGTCTTAGGGATTGAGGGGGTGCTACCGGCCGAAGACAAATTGGTGCGATCACCTCAATTCACTCCGGCAAAATGGGACATGTCTGCCGGGAAGGTGCATGGCGAGTCGCCCCGATTTGGCTTATTCTTGGCTCCCCTGAAATGGGGTTACAGGGAGGAGCCATTTATCTTGGACTGTCTGGCCATCAGGTTCAAGTATGAACTGTCGCTGGGCTGGTTCGGGGACCTGAAGCTTCAAGATGCACACAGCTTCCATGAAGGGGCGGTGGAGTTTACCGAATACGTACTATTCAACTACGCCCCTCTGCTGGTCCGAGCTGGTATTTACCATAGTGTTTATGCCTCCCGCTATGGCTACCCCCTCTCTAAGGGTCTCTGCTGTGGTATGATAGAAGTATTCAGTGCTGAGACCAATACTTTTTACACTGCGGAAGGCGAGACCTCCCTGGACCTGTGGAGTCTTAGCCAGTTGAGCGGCTTGCCCATCGACGGGGAGCCTTATGAAGAAGTATGCCTCCCCGACCTGATCAAGGATGAAACCAACGGGGACGGCTACTATTCGCTGGGGTATTCATACCGGTACCTTATGAAGGCGTACCGGGAGCTGTACCAGTTGTCGCATGGTGGGTGGCAGCCCGCCCGTGGGACAGAAAGAGGGTGCGCATGACCCTGTGGCTGCAATACTTCTACGACGGGTTTGAAGCAATATGAAGAGTTTCCCCGTGTTGGCACCGCTGTCGCTCGCAAGAAGCGTGCGAAGCCCAAGCTCGATGTGAAGATCCCCTCGAAGGGCGTCGGAGCGGGCCTAATCCGATGGTGTCGACCCGCAGACTCACTGCGGCCGCCTATCTCGTGTATTGGCTATGTTCATTTGCCATGTCATATGGGGACGAGATGATGATTCGACCGGATGCTATCTATCCAGCGTGTCAGATGGCGTGGGGGATCAAACTCTCCCTGTGCCCGGCAACCCTTTGCTTGATCTACAAGGCGTTGGGGGACGTCAGTACTCATCAGTTCTCGAGACAAGGCCCGCTACATATGTCTGCTGCATTTCTTCAATGCGTGGGTCTGCTCGCTGTTCCCCGAGTTCGCCCCGCGAGCTCTTCAAGACTGGGGGCTAGAGCCGAGAATGCTGGAGTTCGCCAGCGCAGAGCCAGCTTCTACTTCCATGCGGATGTATGACATTCGGGGCCGGTTGACAACGGTTCCCCGGGACGCGACTGGCACTATTCACTTCTGGACGCTGGCCGCGCACTCAAGCCCTCTGGTGAATAACAAGAGGGAATGCAAAGACGACCAGGTGGAGAAGTACGTTCACCCTATCAGCCAGGAGAATGTGGTCCGCCCGTTGCTGGAGCCCGAGCTGAGGGACTGGTCGCTGTCCATTTGCCCGAGTGTGTTGGCATTTAGGAAGGGGGACAATGTATTGCTGGAGCCGTATTACCCCTTCCGCTTTGGCCGAAACTTCGGATATGATCAGCATATCCCAGTTTACCATGCACAGTTCGGCCTGCCCTCACGGAATATCCGGGGAAGTTCGGTTACCGAGCACACCAGGAGCTGGTGGGACTTCTTTCACCAGGCAGACTCTGCCTCCTTCAGGGTGCCAGCTCCGGTCGCATCCCCAGAGTGACCCAGGATTACATCAAGTGGTGGAACACCCGGACGGCCTTCTATCGATTGCATAAGACCGACTGCTGGGATGGGGCCGAGAGGAGGTTCCTCAGCAGGCAGGCGGTGCCGGTGCTTGACATTGAGCCAGATCATCTTCTTCGGCTCAAGAACAAGCAGGAGAAGGAGGTGATGGCATATATGGCCGCCCGTCGGGAAGCCCGGGACGCGAGGCCGACGCCAAAAGTAGAGTTGCCTCCGGTGGCGAAGGACAACTAGAAGAAGACATTGAGGATCTTTGCCGGATAGGGAGTGACCGTCTGGAGCTCATTAATTACCCCGCTCCCCATGGAGGAGGAGGGCACCCCCGCAAAGAGCTGGTGTCCAGAGAGGGACCCGATCTGCCCATACCACACGTTTATGAGGCGGGAGGAGAGGAAGCCCGAGAATTATAAGGACACCACATGGCTGTATGTCCTGTTGCGGGTGAATGGGCTGAAGATTGAGGATCAGACGGCCGCCATCCTGAGCAAGCGCCTGCACGTCCCATACTATTATGCCGACGGGTGGGGCATGGACCACTTCAATCTTTTCTGCCACCTCTCTTCGAAGAAGCACGCAGATCTGGCTGCCCTTACAGACCGGTGCCAGAAGGTCGATGACGTATGCTGGCTGGTCCGAGAGGCGGCGCGTCGGGACAAGGAGCCGTCTCTGAGCTACTGGCCAATAACACTTCGGTTGTACACCGGTCCTCACGATATTTAACCCTTCCATCTCCTTTATTCTCATCGCTGCGACCTTAGCAGGTTATCGGATGCTAATCATATGCGCGTGTCTATTTTGACAGACCATCCCGACAGCGTGCAAATGGTGACGTACCGGAACTTCCTTCGGCTCGTCCAGAAGCCCGCCTATTTTGAGGTGGCACTGCCAGTTCCGACTACGGCTCCCTTGCCCAAGGCTGCGAAGAGGTCCCGGGCCAAATCGCCTGTGAAGAAGGCGGTAGATGCTGCTAAAGCGGCCAAGCAGCGGGACGCGAAGCGGCGAAAAACCAAGGCGGCCAAGGCTTCGACGGTCACTCCTCCGGCGCCACGAGTCCCATCTTTTGAGGAGTTTGAGGTCGCCCGGACCGGGCCGAGCCAACCTGCCAGTTAGCCTCTTCCACCATCAGTGTATCTTAAGGTTTTTTTTTTTTTGAGGTAAGATTTTGACACCTGAATGTCTCTTTTTGTCTCAGTCTCTGTAGGAGAGCCCGTGCCCACGCCTGTTCCTGATGTGGAGGCACCGGTTCCCGCACCCATCCCCGCTGTGGGTGAAGCTGCGGCTATAGTAAAGGCGACTTCGGTACCAACTCTGACTTCCCCACCACAAGCCAAGGGGAGGTCCCGGGCGAGGTCGCCTGTTAAGAAGGCATTGGCTGCTGCCAAAGCGGCCGGGCGGCACACGGCAAAGCGAAGCAAGCCAAGGGTCCACGGCCCCGACGGTCGCCTCTCCGGTGGCTCCTATTTTCTCCTTTGAAGAATTCGAAGTCACCCGGACCGAGCCGAGTCTTGATGGGGGTGAGGTTCACCGGCCGCCGCTGTCCTTTGGGATTTATTTGTCTCCCGGGCCGAACTCTTTTATGCACGTATGACAATTGCATTTCTTTCTTTTAGGCGATATGGAGGAGCCGACGCCTGTACTGACCCCGGGCGAGGGCGAGGCCGTGGTTCCTGAGGCCGCGTCGCCCATCAAAGAGGCCATTTGCGAGCCGCCTCGTGTTGCAGAAGTCGGAGGGGGTAGCTGTCTCCGTCCGCGTGATTGAGCTCTTTCCTTCTTTGGGAACCCGTTGACTTTGGCATGACCTGTCTTTTCTTTTATGTGACAGGCGCCGCTGCAGTAGTTGTCGAGCCACTATGGCCCCGCCTGCACCTCCCGGCAACGCAGCTGTATGTGAGGAAGAAGCTGAAGTCTGCCGCACCAGCCCTAACCAGTCCGCGGGAGGATGTGCCGGTTATTGACCTTGAAGAGGATGCTCCTTTGCTGGCAAGGGCAGAGCCTGTGGCGGTCGAGTCCTCGTCGGGCGAAGAGGTAGATTATAACTATTCCTCCGATGAAGTGGCTTCTGACGAGGGCGCGTCTGAAGCATGGGGGCCGCCCGAGCCGGTCTTCAAGGCCCCCTTACTTGCTGGCTCCTCAAGCTTTATGGGGAGGGCTGCTGTAAGTGTGAGCTTGCTTGGGCCGGACCCCCTTTTTCCCATAGTTGGCTAATGATCTCGTTCTTGTTGTCCTCGGATTTTCAGGAGCTTACCCAGCCGGAGGTTGTGGGGAAGGCCGCTTCAGTCGCGCCGGTCGACTGCCCGGCGGGAGCCGCTGCTGGCATGGGCAAGCTAGCCCTCTTGCTCGACGCCCTTCAACAGGAGGCGTCCGCGGAGCCTTTAAGTGCTACCGAAATGGGGGACGAGCCTCTGGAGGAGGGGGAGATTGCGCCCGAAGGCAGCATCATCCCGGTGGCCGAGGTGAGCACGTGGGGCTTATGGTTCTTCCCCGCTTTTTGACTTTGCGTGATCTATTCCAGGTAGCGGGTGGCTGACTCCGCTTCCCATGAGCAGGTGATGCCGACAGGAGGGAAGACGTCCGGTCGTGCCCGGAAGGCTGTCGCGAAACGGAGGCCGAGCATTGGCCCGATAGCGGTGGAGGGGCTGGCTCCTGTCTCGGGCTCAGGGGTGGAGAGCCTTGCGGCGCTCGTAGAAGCGGGGGGCATCCCCCAGTGCTAGTTCCACTTCTGCCTCTCTCGAAGCTCCCGGCCCAAATGGAGGACCCGCTTCTGAGGCAGATATTTGCGGGGCTTCGCACACATCTGGAGGGATTCCAGACGCGCGAGAGGAGTTTATGGGCGGCGGCGTCCGGTCTGGCTTTACTCGAAGCTCCTCCTTCGGCTGGAGTAGCGGTACCTGCACCCCCGCTGGTCGAACTAGTGGCAGAGGCGGGCCGGGCAGGGGAAGAGGAGGCAGGAGAGCAGCGGATGATGGCGGTGCCAGATGCTTCGGCGATGATCTTACCCATTCCCCCAGCGGTGGTTGGCCAGAGGTCCTCTGTCGAGCCAGGCCGGCCAGGGGACTTGACTCTTGCTCTTCCGTCCTCTTCAGCCGTCGTGGACGCCGATTTGTGGGCGGAGGTGGATAGCACCGTGGAATTCACTCCCCCGGTCGTGCCTTCGGTCAGTCACACCTTGTCAGAGGCGCCAGTCCATCAAATGCTGGTAACGCTACGGACGATGCTCTTTGCCGACCTTTCCTTATCATACCGGGAGGTACACACCATAGTGACGTAGCTGACCGGGGCGTTAAAAGTGCTGGGCTGTCCACTGGGGGAATGGTCGCGACGAGTCTTACTATTACTGAAGTATGTTAAGCGTCGCGAGTTCCTCGAGACCCAGGCTCCTGACGAATGTGCCGCCCTTGATGCC
>JAHNEJ010001073.1:10000-17500 GCA_022559845.1 Amorphophallus konjac
CCGTATGACACATCACGGTCAAAGCCCAAAAGAACCAGAACAAGAAGAAACAAACAGACAGGAAACAAAGAGCAAAAGGAGGACCAGTAACAGCCCTAAAGCCTAACATTCTGGTAATCGACCGGGTTAGTTTTCCGTTGGTGCCTTCTTCTGCTTCTGCGAGCGGGCAGGAAGGGTGGCACCTCTTCCTCAGGATTGGAGCGGGGAGAGGACGGAGAAGGGGACGCATGGTCCCGCACGGCAGCAACCTCCCCCGGGTCGAGCTGGATCACAGCAGGGCCAGCAGAAACGGACCCGACGGCAGGTGGAGATGATACATCAAGGGAAGGAGGTTCAGTGCGGGGATCAGCCCGCAAGGCCAGGATGACGTGTTGGTGATGCACGGCCGGCGGAGGCGACTCGCGAACAGCATGAGCAGCAGGGCCACCAGCGGCCACCAATCGTGAGAAAGGTGGAAGGGCGTTGACGTCGTCCCGTAGCACATGCAAGGCAGCCAAGCGTGCAAGATGCTCCGCATCCTTGGGAGATGAAGAACCGGCCGGGGACGCGAAGGAGGGAGAGGCTGGAGAGGCCTGAGAAGCAGGCCTTGGAACCGAGGCATGCTTAACAGCGTCGGCGGCAGTATAGTCCGGGGCAGAGGGACCCAGGCCAGAGGCCTTGCAAGCAGCTGAAGCAGATGCCAATGCACCATCTACGGAGCCAGTAGCAGGGGTGTCAACTCCTAGCTGTTGGGTGCCAGGAGCAGCAGCGGGAGAAGCGCAAGACACGAATGGAAGAGAGGCTTCCATAGCAGCGCAGACAGAGGGGGCACTTGACAGCGTTGTAGGCTTGCAAGCGGCAGGAGCAAGCGGCAAAGCGCCCTCCACAAGGCCGGCCACAGAAGCATCGGCTCCAAGGGCGTGAGCGGCGACCTCCACGGTAACAGACGCAGAGGAGAGGGAGCAGGGCAGAGGCCCAACGTCGGTCTTGGCCGGCACAGGGGGGCCCGCCAGGTCTAGCGAGCACGCAGCAGCGGCTAGCCTCGGAGGCAAGGTGGCTGGTAGAGGGGCAACCGCGCCCGAAGAGTGATCAACAGCAGCTGTAGAGGGTGTGGGTGCCAGCGGCAGCGAAGCTGGGGACCCCACGGGAGGCCCTCCACAGGGCGGAGAGGACGCACAAGGGATTAGCGAGGGAGGAAGATGCTCATGAGGAAGAGGGGAGCAGGCAGAAGGGCCGGCAGGGTCCATCGTGGGCGCCTGAGCGTCTGGCGGAGGCAAGATGCCAGGGGCCACAGAGGGTCCCAAAACCTGGCCGAGAGGAAGGCCGGTGGCAGGAGGGCGGCCTCTGCCCCCAGGGGCAACAGGTGGCCCAGCCAGCGGAGGGGATGCCTTCTGCTTGCAGGCACCCAAAGGGTGGCCCAGACGGCGGCAAGAGGAGCAGAAGAGAGGGGGCTCCGGGATGAATGAAATTTCAAAGATTTTTTTTAACTAAAGTTGATACTTGCAAGGAGGGAGACGGGAGAGGGGGTTCATCTCTTCATTGCGGAAGAAGATGAAACCACTATCACGGCCACCAGGCAAGCGATTTTCATATATGAAAGCAAGAAGAGAAAGGGGTACAGAGGGGGGGAGGGGAAACGGCCAAAGAGGGCCAAGAAGAGTACAAGGCCCAAGGCCCAAAGAAACAACAACGAGGCCAAACAACCCGAGCGAGGGCAGCAGCAGAAGGCCGAGAACCCACAAAGGAAACCAAGTCCCTACAAATAGGAGTCTTCGTCGAAAACCCCTTCAGAGTCAGACGAGAATACAGAACGGACACCTCGGTGACGACCCGGAGAGGAAGGCCAGTCAAGAGGATCAGCCTCCGAGCCGTCGGTAACGGGCACCTCCGTGAAGGAAGAGTGATGAGGACATCTCCTACCACTCCTCATTCTTTCGAGGGTCCCGTTGCTTGCCAGCTATGCGTCATCATGTTCGCGGCATTTTCTTAATCATGACTTGTAATTTTTATATTTTCTTGAGTCATAGATTATGTAATTTCCCTTTTCTTGAGTCAAGTACCTAGGTTAAAGAGTCATATACCTAGGTTAATTGTCATTAGAGTGGTTAATGAGTCAGTTGGGCCCAATTAAGTGGGCTAGGCCCATGGGCACCCCCCCTTCCCCCTTGCTTTATTGTCATTAGTCAAAAACTCAGGGTCTTTTGTTAAATTGTGGGTTTCCTATAAATAGGACCCCAATCCCCCCCATTTGGAGGGAATGAAGTATTGAATATTTGAGCATAAGTGCACCTCTCTCTCTCTCTCTAGCTCTCTCATTCTCTCTCTCTCTCTAAATTTCGAAATTCACTCTCTCTCCTCCCTATTCTCCCCTATTTAAGACCCCTCCCCCTTCCCCATACCTCCCATTTACTCCCCCTCAAACCCCTAGGTGGAACCCCTTTCTCCTAGGCACCTCTCCCTCTTCCCAAGCAACCTTTCCCCTTCCCCATACAACCCCTTCACATTCTCAAGGGAGAATCCATTCTCCTAGACACCCTTTCCCCTTCCCAAAGCAACCCTTCCCATTCCCTAGGCCTCCATTCAACACCTCCATTAACCTTCCACCCAAGGCCCCTCCACAATCACCACAGAGTGTTCTGCCCCCTTGGTTCGCTGCCAGCAGGAGAAGCCCGACTTGCAGAGCCTGCTCCGGAGTGATCCGACATTTTCTGGAGGTGCACCATACATCACCGGAAAGGTCTGCGAGTCTTCTTCGCAACCGAGGTGGTCTTGCTGCGTTCCGACTTCGGAACAGTGCGTGGCGCCCGTTCTCGTCCGACTGCACAACCAGGATCAGAATCCAGACCAGAGCCACAGTGCAGAAGCCCTCACGGACACATCCTTCAACTTCTGGAGGCGCCACTTGACCGAGAGCTGCTACCACAAGTCTTCCACCAGCACCAACAAGCGGCGTCCCGTTCGGCATCAGGAAGTGCCTTTTCCATTTTTTCTCCCCCGGGCGCGCAGACAGTCTGTTTATGTCCTGCCCAGGAAGTGCCTCACTCAACGGACGCCTCCTCACCGTCCCGACATCCTCTGGTGCTGTTCTTGGTTGCTGCTCGAAGAAGACTCATCCACGGACGTCCTCGACTTGGTCTCGCCTCATTTGGACTTCGGGAGTGATCGTGGCACCTTCGACAAGCAACTGCAACATCCTGGACCAGTCTGTACCAGAACGCTGAGTGCCTGCTCCAGGGTCCACTCCGACCAGTGGCGACGCTAGAACCGTCCACCAAAAATCACAGTCATACCTGGGTACGTCAGCAACATTTTGGCGCAAGTCTCATCAAGTTCTGAGTCCGGGAGAGCTCACAGCGGTGACTACATCGACCCCCTCTCTTGCTGTCCCAGACCCAGGCAGATTCGGCCGGGTGCTCCGTCGGCGCGATCGAGCTTATCTCCCCTCCTCGCCTGGCCGGCTTAGCGCCCCTCCCTGTGCGGAGGTAGTGTTTGATTGTAACAGTGAAATCCCCATCCCAAGTTCACCCTCCTGTGAGAGGTGTAGTGAATGTAACTAATTAAGCAGGATTCAAGCTTCATCGGCGCAGTGTGCGGGGAACCCACACTTCCCCGCTCGCCCTCGTCTCCGGCCGGGATCGGTGTCTTCACACCGATCAGGTGAGCTTCGGTCCACTCTCCTCTGCTGGTTTATTATCATTGCTTAGTTTAGTATTATCCCTTGATGTGCCGTCAGCGGTGAGAGAGAGCTCGTTCCAACATTCCGTTTAGTCAAGTGCCACCGCGGGTGAGTTGTGAGTGTGACATTACATCCCACGCCCTCGGCGTGCCAGCCGCCCTTGACATTGGGCATCCCTGGCCCATTGGGGTCTATCCCTAGCTGGTCAAATCCTTGGAGCCTCGAGGTCCAACTTCGGACCCTCACCACCATCGCCGGTCCACCTACGGACCCGAGTGTGCCAACGCGAGTGAGTCCGCTAGTGTGACGCTGCCAACTTGTTGTATTGCTTGCACATTTAAGTCCGAGGGGTTCATATTATATTGCTGCATTTTGGTGTCACATCAAATTGGTATCAGAGCAAGTTCTAGACTTGTCTCTACTAAGTCTTGTCCTAGGGCCATTGCATGCATCACCCTTGTCCTCCATCATGACTACCTCATACTTGACATATTCGCCACTCTTAGGCCCATTAGAAGCCTTTGTGTTTGATGGAACCCGCCCTAGTATATATCTAGAGTGGGAGGACTCCATAGATCGACACTTTGGGAGGTTCACTCTATCAGGGCCTATACAAGTCAACTATGCCAAGAGTTTGCTCTGGCGCCAAGCTAGGAAAGAATGGGAGGACATTGTAGGTTTGAGAGAAACCAAAGGGGAAGCAACCATTGAATCTTGGGATGAAATGAGGGCCAATCTTAGAAAGACCTATGCACCCCAATCCAAACCTCTTCAGCCAACTGATCTTCCACCCCCGACCCCAATTCCAACCCAAGAACTTCCCCGATCAAGCCCAACCCAAGCCTACACCTTTGAGGAGGAGGAGCCACAAAACTTACCCACTCCTCCTAGTCCGGGTCCTCATGAGCCGCACATTGTCACCATGAATGAGTCCATACTCCAATGGCTCAAGCGAGGTCCCACCATTCCTAGCTCACCACCCTACCATTCACCCTTGGGATATCAAGCCCACATTGTGCCCACCCAGTCTTCCCATGTCACACTTCAAACCTCCTATCTTGTGGAAGACTTAGGGGACTTAGTGGACTGCTTACAATGGCAAGTCCACCTGACCAATATGCTAGCCATAGGACCATTGGAGTCTAGCACCATCTTCCTAGCATACCCCACCACCAGTTCCATCACCTCCATCTACACTTGTGGCCATTATACGAGTGAAATCCTCCTCTTTCTCCCCAAGGATGAGAAACCCATCGTGGCCCACTCCCCACCCATTGAGGTTCCAATTGATTTGATTTGCCAACCCACTAGAGACCTTGGCCCAATTACCTTGGAGGAGGATGACTCACTATTTGGGAACCTTGAGGACATGGAGTTCCTCTCTCTAGGCAACCCATACAATGATCCCTTTGACCGCTTCCAATGGGAGTACGGATACCCATGTGGCCTAACCACCTCACCCACCACCCACCTTTTCCTACCATCACCCACTATGTTGGACCAAGCCCACCTCTCCCAAGACTCAGATTACACCATGATCACCATGACATTGGGTAATATACACTTAGGGAGTGAGGAAGTGCCCCACTTCAGGATATCCACCTTCCTAGACCCCTTTGACCCATTCCAATGGAAGTCTAAAAGCCCACACATAGGAGACATCTTTTGTACAAAAGTGCATAAGTCTTGGCGTACATCACTACTTGGCATGATTCTTAAGTCGAGTCCACTCGTTCATATCACCCACATGCCAAGTAGGATGCATGATTGGTCTATATTCGGGTATAACGGCCCTACCTCATTCATCATTGATCATATGCATGGTAGGAGCATCTACGGATGTCCGGGCCCCCCGACATTCATCACCACTTTGTGTGATAGGTTCCCCTATAGATACCATGGCCCTCCAACCATTGTTATAAAGCCCATGCATGATAGGGCCACTTGTGGCTGCCCCGGCCCACCCAAGTTCATCAAGGTCCACATGGCATCACAACATGATAGGTCAATTTACGGTTGCCCCAGTCCACCTTTACACACCAAGCTTTTCACACCCACACCGCATCATAGTACATGGCATACGCATACACGCAAGCAATTCGCAATGAGCGGTGAGGTTCACAAAGAGCGGATAAGAGCTCGCGAGCGCCACTTGGAATTCCAAGTAGGCGATTTGGTGATGATGGCATCGGAGTGGCCCTACCATAGGGTCACCTCCCATTCGAGGGCACGAGGACTTGGACCTTTTCCTGTTCCTAGTGACTTTGGCAACACAGCTTATGGATTGAATTTACCAATGGGGTATGGGATATTCCCCACTTCTCACGTGGCTGACCTGGCACCCTATATGGGCACCGCAGTGGATCCTAGTGAGTGCTTTGAGCCTATACCTTCCTTTGAGAGGGACACCCCGGAGAGCTCCCATAAAATAGCCTTGAGAGCCCGACGTGTGCACACGGAGGTAATACTAGGCAAGCAGGGTTCCATCGCCAGCAAGAGGGTGCGCCTGAGCCACCTTGAGAGGATGAAGAGCCGTCCCCTGGTCGCAGACACAGGGTTGAGTCTGGAGGTCATGGTTCGCCCGGAGCTACTTTGGAGGACCGCTACCCCGGTGGACCCATACTCGACGGAGTCGAGTTCTCCGCACCCCGGGGGTATGATGAGGACATCTCCTACCACTCCTCATTCTTTCGAGGGTCCCGTTGCTTGCCAGCTATGCGTCATCATGTTCGCGGCATTTTCTTAATCATGACTTGTAATTTTTATATTTTCTTGAGTCATAGATTATGTAATTTCCCTTTTCTTGAGTCAAGTACCTAGGTTAAAGAGTCATATACCTAAGTTAATTGTCATTAGAGTGGTTAATGAGTCAGTTGGGCCCAATTAAGTGGGCTAGGCCCATGGGCACCCCCCCTTCCCCCTTGCTTTATTGTCATTAGTCAAAAACTCAGGGTCTTTTGTTAAATTGTGGGTTTCCTATAAATAGGACCCCAATCCCCCCCATTTGGAGGGAATGAAGTATTGAATATTTGAGCATAAGTGCACCTCTCTCTCTCTCTCTAGCTCTCTCATTCTCTCTCTCTCTCTAAATTTCGAAATTCACTCTCTCTCCTCCCTATTCTCCCCTATTTAAGACCCCTCCCCCTTCCCCATACCTCCCATTTACTCCCCCTCAAACCCCTAGGTGGAACCCCTTTCTCCTAGGCACCTCTCCCTCTTCCCAAGCAACCTTTCCCCTTCCCCATACAACCCCTTCACATTCTCAAGGGAGAATCCATTCTCCTAGACACCCTTTCCCCTTCCCAAAGCAACCCTTCCCATTCCCTAGGCCTCCATTCAACACCTCCATTAACCTTCCACCCAAGGCCCCTCCACAATCACCACAGAGTGTTCTGCCCCCTTGGTTCGCTGCCAGCAGGAGAAGCCCGACTTGCAGAGCCTGCTCCGGAGTGATCCGACATTTTCTGGAGGTGCACCATACATCACCGGAAAGGTCTGCGAGTCTTCTTCGCAACCGAGGTGGTCTTGCTGCGTTCCGACTTCGGAACAGTGCGTGGCGCCCGTTCTCGTCCGACTGCACAACCAGGATCAGAATCCAGACCAGAGCCACAGTGCAGAAGCCCTCACGGACACATCCTTCAACTTCTGGAGGCGCCACTTGACCGAGAGCTGCTACCACAAGTCTTCCACCAGCACCAACAAGCGGCGTCCCGTTCGGCATCAGGAAGTGCCTTTTCCATTTTTTCTCCCCCGGGCGCGCAGACAGTCTGTTTATGTCCTGCCCAGGAAGTGCCTCACTCAACGGACGCCTCCTCACCGTCCCGACATCCTCTGGTGCTGTTCTT
>JAHNEJ010001073.1:35000-45000 GCA_022559845.1 Amorphophallus konjac
AAGCCCGTTTATCCACGCACCAATTCGTAAAAAGGGAACCATCGTCCCCAATCTTGGACGGCTCAACGGCCTATCCGTGTGACTAAGACTCCTCTGGAATTATCATTGTTTTTGATGAAGGGGAACTCAAATTCCAGATTTACCAAAGCCACAAGGTCCTTGATATAATCTAGTAGCATATGTAACATATAGTAGAATGCATACAGGGAGATGGTGATATCAATAAGCATGGGAACTGAGAAATGAGCTGCAAGCACCGTGGGACTTTGAGTGATGATGCCCTACCGGCGGGACCAAGAGCCTCTTCCTGCGCTCAAAAATTCATTAGCCAAGATATAACAAGCAATGAATAAGGCATTTAATCATAGCATGCATAGCATGAATCAAAGCAACCAATCATAGCATATATCATGAACAGCATAAGTCAAATCATGGCATAGCAAAGCATCATTATTTGTTGTTTGTCATGAGGATGACAATCTGGCTAATCAAGTTTTGGAGTTAAATAATCAGGATCTGATAATGCCCATCGGCGGAGTAATCAGATGAAACGAGCAGGAGTTGATTGAAAGATTTGGAGATGAATAATCATGAGATATGATAATCAGAATGATATAGGGAGATGATGCCCCTGGGTGGCATGTCATGAGAATATTGGGAAGAATCAATAGATTGATAGCAATAAGTAGAGAGAGGACCCATCCCGTGCTTTTGGTCTCTGCAAAGCTGTTCCTGCAAAACACCATCAGAAAATACAATGCAAATTTTTAGATTTTAGAAATATGCAAATTTTTTTATGGAGTTTTGGAATATGCAAATTTTTATGAGTTTTGAAAAAGATAAAAAATTTTATGAGTTTTGATCAATATGCAAATTTTTGTGAAGTTTTGTAAAAGATATTCAATTTTTTGTGAAGTTTTGAGAAAGGTATTCCAATTTTTATGGATTTTGGACAAGAAATATTCAATTTTTTGTTTGATTTTGGTTAGACATTGCTAAAGCAGCATCAAAGGGTGTTTTAAACCACTGGCTAGGGGTCCTCGTTCCTTCCCTTTTTGCTTAAAACTGTCCAAAGCTGGGCGTGCATTGTAAGGTGGCGCCCTATAACCGACTGCCTTTGATCAACGGTGCCCCTACTAAGGCCATACCCGAGAAACATTCGGTCTTGGAGGGAGAAGAGAAGAATAATTGTGACAAGCTTTGTGCAGGATGGGAGATATCGGGACTTGAATTCTTTCCAAGGTGCTTCCCCTCAAAGAGATAGTCTGTTGTGCCGGGGCTTTGTGCCTTTGATTTTTAGACCCTTGACATGCATACGACCAGGGTTTTCCCTGCGGGGACTTTGCCACTCTTGACATGCCATAATTCTCAATTTTACTTTTATCGAGATTTTGACTTGATTTTCATAATAGCCCTTTTTTGGCGAGATGTATATCATGAAATTCATATGAAAAACTCATATTGATTTTGGGTCAAGACTGCCCCTATTTGAGACTCCTCTCGTATCGGGGATTACCAGAGTTGGTCATCTCATCCGTCAACCTCTTGCCCCTGCATTCGGCCGAGTAAAGAAGAGAAAAGACTTTCAGATATACTCATGGCATGGCCAAGGTAGCAACGGTGTTTAACCAAAGAAGCCGGCTAAAGACGCCGTGAAGTGTGTGGAATGCCCAGCTAAGGGTTGCTCTTAACAAGCGGGGAGAGAATGTCGAATTCCCAACGCGGGGTTCTTATTAACCAAAGGTGCTGCATAGCAAGCCGAAAGACTCTTTTGAGAGTGATTTAATTAAACAAAAGCCTAAGATAAAGGTTTAAAACACCACTCTTAATCTCGTTAAGAAGCACTTGATTTTGAAAATCATGCGTGAAGTAATGAGAAAATGATATCATTAAAATGCATACTTACGCCAATATGTTACCTTGCGACCTTTGTAGAAGCAGCTGCCGCGAGAAGCGATCTTGATCATCGTGAGATTTGTCCTCTTTGGCAGTCAAAAGAATTGGAAGCAAAGGATTGAAAGTGGCTTAACAAGAAGGAGTGGTGCCAAGACCAGACTCAGATGAATAAGGAGAAAAGGAAGAGAGGCGAGGGCTAGAACTCCCTCACTAAGGTGTGGAGACCCTGATCACATGAAAGGTCTACAGAAGGAGAGGAGAATTAGAAGGAGGAGTGAGGACTAAAGCCTCGAAAACAATGGGAGAAGGGGCAAATGCCCAAGGCAGTGGATGTGGAAGAAGTTGGGTCGGACCCAGAATTAGGAGGAATCAGAAGAAGAAATTGGTAGATGGAAAGAGGTGGATCCGAAGGGTCCGGAGGTAAAGGAGGAGAATCGTGATAGGAGGAATCATCCGGGGGCTCCGGAGGGATAACGAAAGAAGGGACGCGATGCCCTGGGGAGAAATAGGGAAAAAGATGATGAAAAAGATGACGGAAAAGAAAGAAGAGAATAAAAGATATGGAGTCCCGGAGGAGCAAAAAGATGAATTGAAGGAAATATGGAAGGTCCGGAGGTTCCGGAGGAATGAAATCAGGAGGGTCGCGATGCCCTGGGAGATGATAGAGAGAATAAGACGGAGAATCCGGAGGTTCCGGAGGAATAAAATCAGGAAGGAGAAGGTGGAAAGGGGCGTCGTGCCCGAGGGAAAAGTCCGGAGGTTCTGGAGGAGGAGAATGAAAAGGGGCGTGATGCCCGAGGGGAAAGTCCGGAGGTTCCGGAGGAGGCAAATAGAAAGGGGCGCGATGCCCGGGGAAAAGATGGAGACAATCAGGTGGAGAATCCGGAGGTTCCGGAGGGATGAAATCAGTAAGGAGAAGATGGAAAGGGGCGTCGTGCCCGAGAGAAAGGTCCGGAGGTTCTGGAGAAATAGAATCAGAAAGGGCGAGATGCCCAAAGAGGAGGGATAAAATTCCTGGAAGTTCCAGGGAAATGGCAGGAAGGGGGACGCGATGCCCCAAGGGGAGTGGATAAAAGGATGAATATGAATAAGATGGGAAATGCGGAATATCCGGCGGTGCCAGAAGGCGAGGAAGATACGGGTTTGGAAACCCGGGAAGCAGGAGGTGCAAATACATGTAATGGGATGGATGCGATGAATGCATGAAATGCAAAGAATATGAAGAATGTGAAGGGCGAGAGGATGAGATCCTCCTCCTAACCCTGGGAATGGCCCATGAAGAAAAAGTGATAGAGATGGATGAATAGAAAGTGGAGCAAATAAGGGATGGCCCCTTAGCATTAAGATAACTGCCCCTCCACGGCAGTGAACATGTACGGTCAATTGGCCCAATAAAAGAAGCTTCAATAGTAAAAGACAACTCCCTTGGAAAGCAAAGATCAATAATGTGGGGGAGTTGTAGAGTTGGAACGGGAAGCATTGAGTTGCCCATTGAATGTGGTGTATATGGAATGTTGAGCAAAATGGGCATTCGCCCCTTGTAAGGAATAATGAATTCTGGATTGGAAAGTTTGAACAAGGGGTGCCCTGCCTGGCCCTTGGATGGCATCAATTCTTGGCATTCTTCCCTGAGCAATGGCGGTGACTTGGCCTCTGCGACCATGCTCGGCACAATAATCCGGATTGGCATCCGGTAAATGACTTCTTGAATCATGAATCGCATAACCGTGGCCACATCTGTCTTGCCCGGCTCTTGATCACCTTCGGCACAAGTACTTGCAGAAGCACTCCCATTCCGAGTAGTAAAAGGAGGTGAAGCGGAGGCGGAAGGCTTTGTGAGTGGTGGAGGTATAATGGAAAGTGTTGGCGTAAGTGGAGGCGGAGGTTCAAACACATCAAGTTTCTCCCTTTGCTTGCAAGCGGTCGGGGTTAGCTCGAGTGCAAAAAGTGGTGGGTCCTGCTCAGGATTAGCCATAGGTAAAGGTGGAGGGTTATGTGGTGGAATAGGCAAAGTGGGTTTTAAAGGGATAATGGAAGACCGAGGTGGCGGTAATGGGAGGCTAATTGGGGAAGGTTTAATGGTGTAATTAATGGAGGCCGATGGTGTGGAGGTAGATGGCTTAACGGGTGGTGGTCTAATAGTGGAAGGCTTGGGGGAGGCCAGTGTTGCGGAGGTTAATGGTGTAACTGGAGGAGGTGTAATGGGTGGAGGGTTAATGGGTGAAAGTTTGGTGCGTAGAAAATGCCGAATGGGGCGAGCGGTGTTTGGAGTGGTGAAAAACTCAAGATGCGTCGGCGCGGGTGATTGGAGTATCGACCCATCGTCGTAACACCAAGAAGTCTCGGAAATAGGGGTTGGATCGGGGATGGTGGCTTCATCCTGAGCGAGGGGTTCATCGAATGAAAGTGGGGGAAGTGGAAAGTTAAGGAAACTCGAAAGGGGTGCCTGCGGAGCTTCATCATCATACACCGGCTCGGATTCTTCAATTGCCGGTTCTTGCTCGCTTGGAATATCAACGCCGTAGTCGTCCATCCTATCCTTCCATTCTCTCTCCATTCTTGTAATGTCATCCAAAGCCGCATAGAGAGGATTGACCGGAGTAGGAGGAACCGTGACCCTCTTTAATTGTTCCTCCATGGAAGTAATCTTATCAAAAAGAGATTGTTGGAGGGGTGTGACTTGAACAATAGAGGGCTGGCAGGGCCTTGAAGGAGGAGAGGCCGCATAAAAAGGCCGTGGAGGGGAGTTGACGGTATGACCCGTAAAAGAACCCGGAAGGGCCGGATTGCAATGAATAAATGGGCCTCGGGGCCGTGAGGGAGGAGGAATAGAAGGAGGCGGGTGTCGGACCACCCGAGTAGAATGAATAGGGGGAGATGGGTAATGGGCTACCCGAATATGATTGGAAGGAGGAGGTGGGTGATGGGCCACCCGTGTAGAATTGGAAAGAGGGGGAGATGCATGAGATGTACCCTCAACGGCAGCCTTAAGGGCTTGGATCTGTTGAGGGGTAAGATGATCTAATGCATGGATGATTCGAGAGACCTTCTCGTCATTGGGAGGAGACGGTCCCGAGGGAATAGTGGCCTGAAATTGAGTAGGTGGACCATGAGAATGGACATTGCCCATGGGTTGGGTATGACCATGAGAATAAGGACGTGGTCCCTTGAAAGAATGGTGAGAATGCTGATTAACATGTTGAAATTGAGGATATGAAGTGCTAGGTTGTGCATCCTCATGAATTGAATTGAACATGTTTCTATCATGGTAAGCCATTATATAGTCAAAAATTCTCAATAATTATGCAAATAAGCACACAAGTTGGAATGGTTACCGTGATTTTTGATTGTTTTATCCTTGGTGAATTAAGGATTTTAATAAAGTTTGGAAAGATTCACACAAGGAGAGTCCTAGTTTCAAATGAGATTTGAACTCCAATGCCAACTAGGAACTCTCACCACGTATTAGGCCAACTATATCGGGACTCCAAAAGGGTACAACCTGCCCGGCGTCCGTGAGGGAATCCACGGGTGCGGGGACTTACGGAGGCTTGGTTTAGGAATTTCCAATCCAAAGAGACGGAATGCTCAATGGAGGGTCGTTCCTTCACCAAGGGGGTGTGTGGATCCTAATGAAGAGGAGGGGGCTCCCAAACCAATGCAAATATGAATGAAACAGGGTAAACAGGCCAACCACAATAATATGATCAATCAACAAAGATAAGCATGAAATATCATGAAAAACCACAGCCGGAGGGTTCTGGAAACCCACAGTAAAAACACGCCCTGGAAGGGGACGCTACTAAACAAGGACACGACGGTGTGACTGTCGTGAATCAACGTGAGGGGCCAAGGGGTAGGGTAAAACACGCCTTAGTGTGAGGCGCTATAAATAAAAGGACGCCCTATCCAGCGGGCGTCAAATCCAAGAAAACGCCTTTAAGGGAGGCGCTAATAAAGATAAAGACGCCCTTGCAACGGGCGTGAATTCACCAAGCAAGCAGAGATAATTAGAGACAGCTAGCAAACGCCCTGTCAGAAGGCGTTAACTTCAAACAACACGCCCTGGGTTAGGGCGTGAAATCAAAAGGCGCCTCCGACAGAGGCGTTAATTCTCAATCCACGGCCAACAGTAACAACCACTCACAGTCGCAGGCAATCAACAAATATAAGATATAAGCATGCTCATCAAAATTTCAAATAAGTGGAGATTTTAAAGAAAAATCAATAAATTGACAAATCACTTAGGGAAAAGGACAAAACCAATGGAGGGTGCCCGAGGGGCACAAAAGGGGGACGCACCGAGGGTGCAAATAAGGGAGATGGCACACGCGGGTGCCTAAGGGGAAACGGGTAATAGATGAAGAACACAAAGGGTCCCACCGTGATCGCCAATTTGTAGATCTCTTTTAAAAATCCACACTTAAATATAAAAAAAAGCAATAGATATGATGAAAGCAATAAAATAGCACGAGGTGCTAAAAGGAGGTTGTGATCGCCAGAGACGCGAACGCCTCAAAAGATATAACAATTAATGAAGGGGAGAGATCGCGAAGAATACCTTGAAAGTGCGGGGATGTGAGTGCTCCTTTCTCTTCTAATCGGCCGGCCGATGAAGAGAGTTCTTTCTCTTGATTACCCTTGCAAAAAATAACAAACACCAATAAAAGATGTGAATTAGAACATGGTGTGTGTAGCATCAATCCTTAAAAGATATGAGCATGTAAACATATGTGAGAACACACCTTAAGGGTGGTTGCCCTTAAACCCCTATGCAAAGAGGGTGTGGGGAGATGAATGATGATATGCATAAAAAATAAGAAAACAAGTGGAAAGAGTGCAAGAGTGCACTAAGGGGAGATCTCAATATGATGGTTGAGAAAAATCAATAACAATGAAATATGATGCATGAACTATGAACTATAATGGAAAAAAAAGGGAGATAAGATAAAAAAATCTTTTTATTGGTTCCTTGGCTTGAATGCTCAATGGGGAGGAAGCTTGAAAGATGTTGATCGTCGGAAGAGAATCCTCCTTTGCCACAGCCTTCCTTCGGTTCCTGTAAAAAGAAAAGAAGAAAAAAGAGGAAGAGGGACAGACAAAGAAGAAGAAGAAAAAGATAGAAGAAGAAGAAGAAGAAGAAGCAAAAGAAGAAAAAGAAGAAGACGGCAGAAGAAGAGAAACAGAAGAAGAAAGAAACACACAAGAAGAAGAAGAAAATAGAAGGAGACAGAAGAAGAATACGGAAGACAGAAGAAGAAAAAAAATAGGGAGGAGTGGAACCGAAGAAAACAACGGAGGGAGGAGTATCCAACCGATCAACAGAGACGAAAGCCTCTATTAATAAGGTAGAAAAAGATAAGAAGGAAAGAGTCCAAAGGAGGAAGAGATAAGAACGGGCAAGAGCCCAAAATAGGAGAGGATTAGACTGGGCAAGAGCCCAAACGAAGCAGGAGTCTCTCTGGGAAAGGCTGCGTTCGTTCGAAGCACAAAAGTGAAACACGACCTGGCTCAGGGCGTCAATTCAAGAATTGACGACCTTCCGAAGGGCGTCTTTTAAAAACACGCCCTGCACAAGGGCGTTAATTCCTGGATCATTTTTAGAAATGAAATTGAAACACGTCTGAGTCAAAGGCGTTAATTAAAAAACGCCTTAACAAAGGACGTTAATTAAAAAATTCGAAATAGGGCCATTTTTCATTTCTCAATATTATTTTCCCATTTTTTAGGTGGAGGTGCATCTCGTCGCCCTGATTCCAACGACTATTTTTGCGAATTTTTCTGACACCCGGAAGGCCACCAAATCACCTCTGGAAGAGAGTGAAAATAATATTAAAAAATCAATTTGAAAAAGTGACGACCGTGTGTAAGGCGTGAATTCAATTTTTTTGATTTTTTATTCTTTTCACATTCAAAGTAACGCCCATGGTTAAGTCGTTAATTCCCAAAAAAATCCGAAAAATTCCCAGAAAAATCCAGAAAAATGGAAATTTGAAAGAATGGACGCCCTCCAGTATAGTCGTCAATTTTTTAAGAAACGCCCATGTATAAGTCGTTATTTAAAAGACGCCCCAGATCAAGTCGTTATTTCTAAAAAATAGAGAAAAAATGCCCAGAAAATCCAGAAAAATCCAGAAAAATAGGAAAAAATAGGAAAAAATAGGAAAAGGGTGAAAAAAGGGAGAAATCTAAAAAAAGTGGGAAAAAACACTCAAATAGAACTAATTTGAGGGTCAAATTGGGACATTACAAGGTAATATGAGATGTACTCACAGTAACGTCAATTTTGGCGTGTCTACAGCGAGTCCTCGACGACGTCCGCACGCGACGCGTCCTTCCGGCACTCCGCCCCGGCCGGGCGACGGGCTGCGACCCGCCGTCTCTCCTTCTTCCCCCAGCCGGCCCGATCCGATCCACGACGCTCACCCGCACGGGGGGGGTGGTCACAGCGGTGGCGGGCGGGCCACGCAAGGGAGGGGAGGGAGACGAGGGGCCGGCAGCACGGCGCAGCGGCGGGCGGGCGCGCCGAAGGGCGGATCACGCCGACGGTCGTTCGCACCGAAGAGAAGCGGAGGAAACATAGGAGCTCACGTGCACGCAGCCCGGAAGCCACGTGCCCGCGCATGCCCTTGGTTCGCCTCCGGTCGGGAGCGGCTCCCGAGCCAATCCGATCCACCACATCCATAAGCGCACGACAATCTCGAGGGCCGGACGGCACGGGCGGCACGCCGTGGCGCATGCCGGGCCGGGGACGCACGGGATGTCGTCGGGGGCTGCTTCTCACCCACCCGAGGGGAGGGAGAAGCCGAGCGGGTCGTAGGGTCACGATGTTGCCACATTCTAGCTATAGACGATACAGCCCACCGGACTGGCCCTCCGCGTGGAGGGACGCAATGAAACGCCCAGCGCACTTGCGGTCGGCTGCACCGAAGCAGGGGGCCCGCCAATGCACCTGGGTACAACGCCACTCATGTGCCGTCACAGTCCCGCCGAGCGCGACGCCCGTGCCCGCACGCCCAGCCACGCCGCACGACCACGCAGGGCCAAGCAATGACTGAGCGGGGATCAACCGAGGCTGTCGAACAAGGCGGCACCGCCGTGCACGAAGAACGACCGAGGGACAGGGGCAGAGGATGATGTGTTGTGCGCGCGGCGAAGCACGTTCACGAACGGGGGACGCCCGGCCGACGTGCCGGAGCCGTGCGGGAGCAGAAGCTCACTGCACGAACCCGGCACACGGCTTGCACACCGCCAGCCGCAACGGTGGTCGCCGCTGCCGCACCCGCTCTCGACGCACCGATGAGATTTCTGAGCCGAGGGACAGCCAACCGACATGCCGAAATGGTGCGTGTGCACGCACGCTGCATGGCGGGCGCACAGGTAGTGCACCGCCTATTGCACCGCCGCCGCCCGCCGGAGCGCCGCCGCCCGCCGGAGCGCCGCCGCCCGCCGGAGGCCTACCCAGCGGCGAAGAGACCGACCGTCCATCGCCCGCCGTGGTGCCCAGCCAGCCCTCAGGCAGGCATGCCCATGGCCAGGCAGGGTGCCCAACACCACCCTTCCCCCTACTATACTTCAGGCTCATCCCCCCCTCTGCCACGCCTGGACATAAAACTGCCCCTGCAGAGGGCCAAAATCTGCCTAACCTCAACTTGCTACAGTATCGTGCAGGCTGCCTTGGCGTGGCTGGCCAGCTGCCTGGGCAACAACTGGGCAGCGACAGGGCCGTGGCTGGGCCGTGCTAGGCATCATGGGCAGTGGCTGGGACGTGCATGCGACGTGCTAGGCGGCGGGCTGGGGCGTGCAGGCCGTGCAGCGGCCGGGCCGTGCAGCGGCTGGGCCGGCCGTGCAGGCCGTGCAGCGGCTGGGCCGTGCAGGCCGTGCAGCGGCCGGGCCGTGCAGGCCGTGCAGCGTCTTGGCCGTGCAGCGTGCAGGCCGTGCAGCGGCCGGGCCGTGCAGGCCGTGCAGCGACTGGGCCGTGCAGCGTCTTGGCCATGCAGCGTGCAGGCCGTGCAGCGGCTGGGCCGTGCAGGCCGTGCAGCGGCCGGGCCGTGCAGGCCGTGCAGCGACTGGGCCGTGCAGCGTCTTGGCCGTGCAGCGTGCA
>JAHNEJ010002809.1:0-54379 GCA_022559845.1 Amorphophallus konjac
CTGGAAAAGGTAATGTTGTGGCAGATGCCTTAAGCCGCAAGTGATGAGTGTGCATTTATACATATTAATTTATGATTTACAAACTTTTTATGAGCTTAAATATTAATCAATATGCACTTATCACACTTAATCACGATTTTAGATCAAAATGTGTAGTTTCAGGAAATTAATAAACATTTGATAAATAAATTCTTTATTTTGCAGGTGCTCGGAAGAGGAAGACGGTAATAAAGAAAATCTACATCAAATGTGCACAAAAATGAGCCAAAGCCCATGCCGACCAAGCTCAATCTTAGTCTAAATAAAACAAAAGAAATAAAAAGAGAAAAGAGAAAATCAAAATAATTAGATATATATGATTTGATATATATATATATATATATATATGATATATATATATATATATATGAATATCACACATATATATATTATATATATAACACATATATACATATATTATATACACTTATCTACAACCTATATATAACACAGTTGGCCTTCACGTTACAACCTATATATATCATATATAACCTATATATGATATGGACCAAGTTGCAAACACATTTGGCCTTCACGTGGGGGCCATGCAAATGGCAGTGGCTTCACGTGGTGAGGCTTCAATGTGGCCAAGGCATCAAGCCAGATGGGCCATGCAGGTGGCCAGCTTCTCACGCTGGCTGGTCACGTCGGTAGGGCACATGAGGGAGTGGCCATGGGGTCCCACGTGGCTGAATGCAAAAGCGACTATCGTCCAAGGCTTGGCAGGCGTCCTTCTCGTGTGGTGTTTGGACGCACGAGGGCGCACCGCGATGGAAGAGCTGGCGGCCAGTGCTTCACACAATGCAGAGCTCTTTTCGGTGGGGTTCACACGGCCTTTCTCCACGGTCGACGAGGCCAGCGGCCATTCACACGTCTGCTCGAGGCTTCACACGGACCCAACGCAAAGGCCAAACGTGGAAGCAGCCCTTCACACAGAGTGCAGAGAGTAGAGAGCGGAGAACAGAGAGGGAATGGGCTAGTTTAGAGCCTATAAAAGGGGTTGAGATGGGGTTGAAGGGGAGAATAAGATTGTAATGCATTTTAAGTTCATTTATTGATGTTGATTTCTTTTGAGAGTTTGTTCGAGTTCTGTTGGTGTTTTTGAAGGAGAAATGAGAGAGGGGCAGGAGGCCCCTTCAGGTTCCAATTTATTTCATTGTTATTGTTCTTTGAATTTCTTGTGCTCTCTATTTAATCTTATCTTTTCAAATTAAGTGAAATTGATATTGTTGTTCTTCTTATTCATTTCTTTTGTTCATCCATTTACGTGTATTTTCTCTGATTCAAAGTGTAGTGATTTTGTAATTCTGTCATTTTACTTTCACTTATCTTTGTTCCTTCACTTTGTTTAATTTTAATTTCTCAAATTCAAAATCAAGTTTTCAATCCAATTCTCATGATTTTCAATCTTAAAAATCTAAGGTTCTCAACTCTCAAATCTAAACCTCTCTGTGGATTCGACTCGGTCTCATCACTTAACTATTCTATTTAATTTGTGGGCCGGATATTTTAATTTGGTAGTGGGACATATTAACGACGTGCGTTTTCCAGCCATCAATTTTGGCGCCGTTACCGGGGAGGTTTGAATTTGAAGTTGATAACTTTGTACTTTCTTTTGTATATATATATTGGTCTCACTCTTATTTTTGCAGAAAAATAAAAAGATCAGCAAAAGCATAAAAAATTAAAAATTTTGATAATGCTAAAAAATAAATGTTGTCTCTCCCCGAGGTAAGTCTTCTTTATCTTCTAATCTCATTATTTTTTATTTGCCAAATAAAGAACGAGGGAATGCGATTAAGGTTAGTACTCTTACCCTCTTTCCATAGATTTCGTTTCTTTATCTCCACTTTCAATATGTAAATCATTTTCATGCTTTGGAATGGTCGTAAAAAAAAATAAAAAAGGGGGGGAAATTATGGTGGACTAGCTCAGTTCACTAAATAAAAAAATAGAAATATAAAAATATAAAAAAGATATAACTTGGGCTCACTATCATCTTTGAAACTGGTGTCTAAAGCTAGAGGTCAACGGCAAACGCTATAAGCGAGAAAGTGGTTACTTAATTAGGACCTTGTGAAAGCAAGGGGAGCCTCCCACTTCCCTACATGTTACCTGGCCGGTGGACAAGTTTGATGGTGTATCTAAGTTGGACTTTGTTTGAGAATTTATTTGTATAAAAAAATCAAAAAAAGAAGAAAAAATAAAATATACAAAAAATGGTGAGAGCATAAATTTTCATCTATGGATTGGGCACACCAATTAGACAGGTTTGACCAATTGGCTCATAAATTTGATCAATTTCTAGCCATGGATCAAGACCTCTTCATATCACCTAGTCACCATGATAATGATCACATGTGGGCTAACCCGGCCCATTATGTAGATGGTTGCCTAAACCAAATCTCATTTCTCACACAAAACAACCAGGCCTATTATGAAAGTCCATACTCGTTGTCGGCCCAAAATGAGATCCCGTCACCTATGATGGCCCAGTTTCCATCATTTACCCTAGACCATGCTAAAACCACTCAGTTAGGGGGCCATGATCTACCTTTCACCCCAGAGCAAGATCAATATGATCAACGGTTTTCTCAGCCCAATTACGAATCATCTTCAGATACCTATAACTCTAGCTGGGACGATCAACTAACAATCTCTTCGTAGAAATGGAAGTCGATCCAATGCCTAGCAACTCCACTACAAGTCTTGAGGATCAACTTCCTGGATTTGATAACACTCAAAGTCCATATGATCAATCCATAATTCCCCAATCTAACACTCATATCACTTTTGATCTTGAGGGGATAATGGAAGAATCTTATGAGGAGGGCTTAAGCGAAGAGCAACCTGAGAAGCCTAAAACCCATTCCATTTGTGAAGATGATTATGACGAGTTTGATGATCTTGAGTCGGGGGAGAATAAGAAGAAGATGATTTGCCAGTCAATAATCAAATTCCTTTACTTGTTTTTCCTGAAATTGATGAGTCCTCCTTCCAAGTGAATGGCGAAGAAAATGTGACTGTGAAGAGAGAATTGAGTGTATACATAAACTCTTCTTCTTTGGTAATTGAGGAATCAGGTACTCTATTTGAAATTCACTCTAGCCGGGCATCTCTTAATTTTGGGGAGGATCTTGATCTTTTACCTGTTCCTGACCTCGGCATCTCTATACAAATCCCCTACATCCTGCAACTAACCGATCAGTCGATTCCACTTGCACTTCATGACCATTCGTGTGTTGAGGAGCACATCTCTTTCACTACCCCTTGCCTCCTAGACACTAGCCCTTTCGTGGAATCCTTCGAAACTCCTCCCACTCATACTCTTCCTCACCTCAACATTGTGCTTGAAAATTTTAAGAGTGAGGATGAAGGAGAAAAGGTAAGGGAAATTAAGGTCTGCATTGATGTGTTTAATACTTATAAAGACCTTCAGAGTACAGAGAAATATTTTATAATTAAAGATATGATAATTCCTCTGCCATTCACTGACCGAGGGGGTCCGTCCAGATTGCTAGACCCACCCTGGAATGCTTCTAGCCCATTTGCATCGAGGCATAATCTTTTCCTCCAATGGTACTAGGACTAGAATTTATCGGAGGATAAGATCACTTGGTGGCTCATTATGAATGTCACACGTTGGTTAGTGAGCTACACTACGTCTAGCTGAAGACGTTAAATTTAGCGCTTTTTTGATAGGCAACCCAAAGTTTTAGTGATTTCTGTGTGAGAATAAATGGCTTCTTGGGAGGCAACCCAAGTTTTTATTGTGGTTTTGTGTTTATTTTGCAGGTTTGAATAAAGGATAAGTTGGGGGAGAAAAGAGATTGCTTACACCTCTGCCAAACATTCAAAAGCCCACGTACCGCCTCTCATTCCAGCAAGGAAGCCCGTCGAAGTTCACCTCAGGTTGTCCCATTCTTTCCCAAAACTATCATGTTTACATTGTTCATATCATTGAGGACAATTCTATTTAAGTTGGGGGAACGAAAATCATGTTATCTTATACAACTTTATTTTGCCTCATTTTTTTATGAACCCAAAATCCTAATTGCATTTCATGATTTATGCTTCCATTGAAAGTAATTCTGGAATAGAAATGACTGGATAAGGATGATGGAAAATTGATCTAATCTAGCTATGGAAAATTGATATAAGAATCATTTTAAAGTTCATGTGCACTTTAGAAAAATAAAATCACGTTACACGCTAATGACACAAGTAGGACAAGCCTTCTACTATTTTGGGTATGTTGTCTGATAATCAGCACTTCTTGAAGAAGATATCTTTTATAAGCTTTCTGCCATGTTATCTATCAAAATTAGTGCAAAAGTACAATTTAAAAAAAATTGAGAAAAATGCACCATGAAAAATACTCCGATTCTGAGTAACCGGGCCTACTTCACCTAAGACGTGTTGAGGTTCGTATCAAAAGGAAAAGGGAACCTTGATCTGCGAAACCGGGTCTGCTTCTCCTAAGGCAAGAGTCGAGGTTCGTGTTAAACAGTGAAGGGTAGTGCAGCATCATGTGTGTAGAAAAAAAAAGATCCCTAAAGGGACGAAACAATAAGGTAGACAAAGAGCTAGTATTCTTAATACTCTGATTAAGAAGTGCAGGGTTGAAAGGCACTTGTTCGGAATAGCAAATGGGGATGCAATTATTTTCGCTATGGACTTAGCATTCATTTCACATGCACAAGTGCTACTGAATTTTGATTAGAATTCTTGATCATGTGTCTTAATTTCCTACATAGGACTAGTGTGTGTTAATACTTCCAAATTCCTAATCTTTAGTTGACTCTATGACAGATGATCTGGAAATGAGGCATGGATATTTTAAACTCTTGTTGGTCCTAAATTTTAAAATGATTTGCATTGCTAATGGACTAGCAATGAGTAAGTTGGGGGGTGTGATGAGTGTGCATTTATACATGTTAATTTATGATTTACACACTTTTTATGAGCTTAAATATTAATCAATATGCACTTATCACACTTAATCACGATTTTAGATCAAAATGTGTAGTTTCAGGAAATTAATAAACATTTGATAAATAAATTCTTTATTTTGCAGGTGCTCGGAAGAGGAAGACGGCAATAAAGAAAATCTACATCAAATGTGCACAAAAATGAGCCAAAGCTCATGCCGACCAAGCCCAATCTTAGTCTAAATAAAATAAAAGAAATAAAGAGAAAAAAAGAGAAAATCAAAATAATTAGATATATATGATTTGATATATATATAGATATATGATATATATATAATATATATATATATATATATGAATATCACACATATATATATTATATATATAACACATATATACATATATTATATACACTTATCTACAACCTATATATAACACAGTTGGCCTTCACTTTACAACCTATATATATCATATATAACCTATATATGATATGGACCAAGTTGCAAACACATTTGGCCTTCACGTGGGGGCCATGCAAATGGCAGTGGCTTCACATGGTGAGGCTTCAATGTGGCCAAGGCATCAAGCCAGATGGGCCATGCAGGTGGCCAGCTTCTCACGCTGGCTAGTCACGTTGGCAGGGCACATGAGGGAGTGGCCATGGGGTCCCACGTGGCTGAATGCAAAAGAGGCTGTCGTCCAAGGCTTGGCAGGCGGCCTTCTCGCGTGGTGTTTGGACGCACGAGGGCGCACCGCGATGGAAGAGCTGGCGGCCAGTGCTTCACACCAAAGCTTCACACGATGCAGAGCTCTTTTTGGCGGGGTTCACACGGCCTTTCTCCACAGCCGACGAGGCCAGCGGCCATTCACACGTCTGCTCGAGGCTTCACACGGACCCAACGCAAAGGCCAAACGCGGAAGCAGCCCTTCACACAGAGTGCAGAGAGCAGAGAGCGGAGAACAGAGAGGGAATGGGCTAGTTTAGAGCCTATAAAAGGGGTTGAGATGGGGTTGAAGGGGAGAATAAGCTTGTAATACATTTTAAGTTCATTTATTGATGTTGATTTCTTTTGAGAGTTTGTTCGAGTTCTGTTGGTGTTTTTGAAGGAGAAAGGAGAGAGGGGCAGGAGGCCCCTTCAGGTTCCAATTTATTTCATTGTTATTATTCTTTGAATTTCTTGTGCTCTCTATTTAATCTTATCTTTTCAAATTAAGTGAAATTGATATTGTTGTTCTTCTTTTTCATTTCTTTTGTTCATCCATTTACGTGTATTTTCTCTGGTTCAAAGTTTAGTGATTTTATAATTCTGTCATTTTACTTTCACTTGTCTTTGTTCCTTCACTTTGTTTAATTTTAATTTCTCAAATTCAAAATCAAGTTTTCAATCCAATTCTCATGATTTTCAATCTTGAAAATCTAAGATTTTTAACTCTCAAATCTAAACCTCTGTGTGGATTCGACTCGGTCTCATCACTTAACTATTCTATTTAATTTATGGGCCGGATATTTTAATTTGGTAGCGTGGCGTATTAACGACGTGTGTTTTCCCGCCATCAGCAAGCCTATAGCTAAGTTGTCAAGCCTCATGTTACAAGAATGGAAATTGTTGGAGCAGTTAGCTAGTTTGGATATTAATGTTGACAAGGATCGGGTTATGATTTCTCATATTCAACTTAAGCCCAAATTATTGATGGAAATCAAGTCTCTGCAAGATGATGACCCAGAGTTGGTAGAGATCAAGGGAAGCTTGAGTAACAGACCTGACTTCATGATGGCTGATGATGGAAGATTGTTATTTCAAGGAAGAACTTGTGTACCTGATGTAGCTGAGATAAAGAGTAAGATCCTCGAGAAAGCTCATAGATCCAGATACACCATTCATCTGGAGGTACGAAGATATTTAAGGATTTGATAAGATCTTTTTGGTGGCCGAATATGAAAAGGGAAGTGGCGGACTTCGTAAGTAGATGCTTGGTTTGTCAGTAAGTCAAGGCAGAGCATTTCAGACCAGTAGGGAAATTGAAACCCCTTGATATACCCCAATGGAAGTGGGGGAGCATTGGCATGGATTTCATTATGGGTTTACTTAGGACTCGTAGTGGATTTGATGCAATATGGGTGATTGTCGACAAATTGACAAAATCGGCTCATTTCTTATCTATTAAGTCTAAATAGACAGTTGATGTTTTGGCTGCTTTGTATAAGAAGGAAGTGGTGAGACTACATGGTATACCAGTTAGCATTGTGTCTGATAGAGACCCCAGGTTCACTTCTCATTTTTGGAAAAGATTACAAGAGTCTTTGGGAACTCGTCTGAATTTCAGTACTACTTTCCATCCACAAACAGACGGACAGACTGAAAGGACCAACCAGATAGTGGAAGATATGCTTAGAGCCTGCATGATTGACTTTGGAGGTAGTTGGAGTGATCATTTGACATTGGTTGAAATCGCCTACAACAATAGTTACCAGTCCAGCATTCAGATGGCTCCATTTGAAGCTTTGTATGGTAGAAGCTGTCGATCCCTGTTATGTTGGGACGAGATAGGTGAGAAGCAATGGCTTGGACCAGATCTCATTTCTGAATCGTCCAAGAATATCCGTATTATCAGAGATCGGTTGCAAGTAGCACAATCAAGACAGAAGAGTTATGCCGACACCAGGAGGAGAGCATTGGAATTTCAGGTTGGTGAGCATGTGTTTTTGAAGGTTTCTCCTATGAGAGGAATTCGAAGGTTTGGTATTCAGGATAAACTGAGTCCAAGATACATTGGTCCATTTGAGATTCTGGAAAGAGTGGGGGAGGTTGCTTACCGTTTGGCACTACCACCTCAGTTATCTAGAGTACACAATATTTTCCATGTGTTTATGTTACGGAAATATGTGTATGATCCCACTCACATTATTCAGCATATGGACTTCGAATTGAAGGAAGATTTGACTTATGAAGAAAGACCGATCAAGATTTTGGATCGGAAGCAACATCAACTCAGGAATCGTTCCATACAGATGGTAAAAGCGCAGTGGAGTCGGCATGGAACTGAAGAAGCTACTTGGGAGTCAGAAGATATTATGCGGAGACAGTACCCTGACTTATTCTAGGTGAGCTGTCTCACTCCCTCTTTTTATTAAGTGCATTGAATTTGGAGGACCAATTTCCTTAAGTGGGGGAGGGTGTAATACCCCGATTTCTTTTAGAAATTAATTAGAATAATTTCTTAATAAATAGAATGAGTTATATTTCGACCATTTTATAAAAATACAAAAAATATATATACTTGTAGAGGATAACACGTTTAATAAACTTGTCTTCTGTGCCCAACCCAAATAAATTTTGTAAGTAGGCCGAATTAGTGGATTAAGCCCAAATTGAACACTTAGTTAACCATACCTTGAAACGTCAAATTCGAACCCAATACTCCATCAAATGAGCCCAAACCGGTGACAAATGAAAGGCCAGGATGAGAGGATAATTTACCTTCTCTTAATCCCTCGAAACCCTAACCCTAGGAGATGCAATCGGCGGAGTTTTGGCGCGTCAACAATTGCGGCGGCGTTCACATTGACTCGACTTGCGTGGACGAATACTCCGCGCATAGAACCCTCCAGAAGGTGTGTGACCTATTAAAATGAAGTTCTCTAACCCTAGAATCGTTTAGAACCAGCAGCGGCTGCAGAGGAGTTGGATCGAGGGAGATCTCTAGCGATTAGTGGCTGCGTGTACTGGCGTCTTGGGTTTTCTTTCTCCTTCCTTCTTCATCCGATTCAGGTAGGTGATAGCAAGCCAAACCCTACAAATAATATATGGTTGGAAGCAGCATCGTGTTAGCTTTTTATTGATGCAGAAAGCCCTAAATTTCATCAAGTGTCGAGAATTTTAGGTTTTAGTAGAAGCATGTCACATCTAGGGTTATAATTGTTCTCTTTCGATTAAGTAGTGATTTCAGGTTGTAAACATAAAATTGATTATGCATCTTGTATAGTTTTTCGTGCTCTTTCTTTTGATAGTAAAAGCCCCAAATTCCATGCTTTATATCGTGCGAAGTTCATGTTTTAGTTCTGACCCTAGAAACCTCGCCGGAGTCAGGCAAGGTGAAGGGGCAGCGACCTGTCTGGACTTGTGCGGCCACATGATAGACCGCACATCCAAGACAGGCGGCCCTCTGTTGACCGTTTATAGCTCTCGAACCCTGATCGTTTTCCTGGAACATGCGGCCGAGCCCTAACCGCATGTCTTTCCTGCGGCCAGTTCCAGACCGCACATCCTTCCCAGCGGCACACTACCGACCGTCCATATCCAGCAGGTCTTTGGATCTGAGGGGACGTGTGCGGCCAGTCTGTGACCGTTCATGGGGATGTAAGGTCCAGAACCGACTGCACATCTATAACAGAACGGATTAATTATCATTTCAGCATGTTATATTAGTAGATTAGTGGTTAATTGCATGTTAGCAACACACCTAATAAACTATAATTGATGACAGTAAATCATTCTTGCTGATTTATTTAATTTGAGCTTGATCTTGATTCATCTTTCCAATGAATGTCAATTTTAATTGTGAATCTTTTATAATTGAAATGGCAATTAGGTTTACACTTGTTATAACCTTAATCTTGAACCATATTATCCCCCAGATTTGAATTGGACTCAATCGAACCGCTGTGATTTGAGTTAGTCCGAATTGGACTAACAGAGACTTGAGTGGCCATTTGTGAACCGCATATATTCCTGAACGGGCCAGTGGAGACCGTTCATCCCTAGCAGATGCCAATTTATCTTGGCCGATTATTCTTGATCCATCTTCGGCCAAATCCTGATTTGATCAGTCCAGTAGACCCTAGGCCGACCAGCAGATAGTGGGCTAGACTCTGGTTCAGTTTCACCCAGCCTATGGTAACCCGGGAGCCCACTTGAGCTAATTTCCTAATTTATTGATAGGCCCTGTGTTGTGCGGCCAGTAATGGCTCGTACATCTTACAGGCGGCCCTGAGTGGACCGTTCAACTAATGAGCGGCTCTGTCAGGACCACATATCATGTCCTCGATTTTGAAACCTTTTTACCTTGTGCGGCCCAATCCTTACCGTTTATATAGAAGAGTGGCCCTTTATCAGCCGTTCAACCTTGACCTCCCGAGGGCTAAACCTCAGCCTAGTTCTATTAGTGCGGCCCATAGTCGACCGCACAAGTCTTGAGCGGTCCAGTAGGAACCGCATATCATCAGAGATGAGTTTTCTCTGTGTTTTATGGTTTTGAATCCAAGAACATGATGGTTCTTGATAATTTGAACTCTTGGACAGAAATTCTGGATAGTATCTCTTCAACTTAACATTGGGATGTTCCGAGGTAAATTTATACTTGATTATAATTGGCCATTTAACTTGATTAAAGTCTAGACAACTTAGGATCTTGGATCCAATAAATCAATGCCAACACACCATAGGGGCCCGGTCTGGTCCTGGGGAGAGCGCTCGAAAAGTATTTGTGCCCATGGGAGTTTGTAATGACATGGTGAGGTATTGCACCGAGTGTATGACTAGCGTGATGTCTATGACAATGATCTCTTATCTCTTACTTGAATCGTGTTTGACTTGGTTATATTCTTGCTTGTTGGCTAATTTCCTGTAATTTCCTGTTATATATATTGTTCATAAACTTGCAATTCTTGTAATTATATCATCATGTCATATTGTTATTCCATTCCATTCTTTAGCACTTTCTTTTATTATGTTATTTCACTCGATCGTTATTTCTTTTCTTTCCGTTTCATATTAACATGTAATTAATTGGTTAATCACTTACACTTGTCTGTTGTTACCTACTGAGTGTTCGCTCATATAGTTATTTTTCCCCCTTTCCAGGAAGCTCAGGTGAAGATTCACAGATGGATGGGAATGGGCGAGAGTGATGACTTGGAGTGTATCAGCTAGTAGATATGTTGAGTTTGTTTAGTTGTTTACATCTAGCTATGTCTTAGAGCTTGTGTTAGTTATTGTAACGGAGTCGAGTAGAGGTTATGTTTGATTATGTTTAAGTCGATTTGATGGTTATTGTAATAGAATTGGAGTTATTTCTGTTCGTGGTATTATGTTAATTCTTAGCTTAGCTTGTTATCTTTACTAGCGTTTTCTACTGCCGGTCCCGATATTCCGCATCGGGGCGTGACACTCAGCCTCTTGACCAAGTCAAAGGAGCAGTCGCCATCTATTTTTGTGAGAGAAAAGATAAAAAAATATTTAAATCGAAGAGAAAGTCAAGGAGAGAAAATAGGAGAGGATCTTCACCAAAAAAGGCAGGAAGAGGGGGCCGCCCAAAACGCTAGAAGGAGGGGGCGGCCACCTCCTCTCCCCTCCTTTACCTTATCGTCTCTCAATCCTAGTCTCCATCTCCTTCCAACACAATCTTCACCCTCCATTTGACCCATTGCCTCTATAAATAGCCCATTAAATGGAGAAAAGGGGAGATTTTTCCCTTTTTGCTAGAATATAATTTTCTCTTTCTCTTTCTCTCATCCACCCTAGTGCGCCCCTCCCCCTTCTCTTTCACCTTCTTCTTCCTTCTCTCACCCTAAGTGTGCTCCCTTCATCTCCCCTTCTTATTCTCTCTCTTGCGCCCTCATCTCTCTTTTCCTCTCCCTTCAACTAGCTAGATTTCTCCTCTCGTGTTCCCACTTCTTCCCCCTCTTGCCATCACCATTATCCTCTCTTAAACCTCCACTAGTTAGCCTCCACTTCTCCACACATCCCTCTCTCTTTCTCTCCAAGATCTCTCCTCTACAATCTCCTTTTCACGGCAGTGTCTACTCCAAGGTGGGGCGACGTTCAAAGGCTCAGCGGCATGGACAACGACGTCTTCCTTACCATCTTCCTCTCATGGCGGCGTTCTCCCTCAAGGCAAGGCGACCCTCTCCAAGGCTCGGCGAGAAGGAGACGACGGCGTTCTTCATCATTTCCTGGCTCTAATTCTTCCTTTTTGTTCTTAGTTTATTTTAGTTGTAATTTTTATTTTTATAAATCTTGTAATTGCAACTTCTAGAATTAGAAATTTTATTTGTGCAATTGTCTTTTCTCTCTCTCTCTCTCTCTCTCTCTCTTCCAATTTTCTCTCCCTTCAACCCTCCAAATTTCTCTACTTAGGTTTCTTTTGTTGCAATTTTATTTTCAATTTGGTCTCAAAAATATAACTTTTTTCAACCTTAAAAGAATTTTTTCTCCTCGTGGAAGCGACCCGTATTCATCACCTTATACTTAATTTAAAATTTTTTTATTAGTGAGTGCGGTAATATTTTAAAATTGAGCGCAGTACTTTTAACGACGAGCATCCGCTTGCATCAATCCGCGGGACCCCTACTGAACCGATGAGACGAGACTCACCCCCTTTTATTTTTAGGTGAGACGCGACTTGCACATTGTGCTTCGGAGGCTTCGCGTGGAGCCGGCAGTCGACTTTAGCACCAGTTTGTCAGAGGCGAGATATGCCCCGTGATCTTGTACCTTCTCAATTTACTACACTAATGTATGGACATATAAACTTTGGACTGTCTAATTGTTAAAATATATAATTATTTATTTCTTGCATTAATCATGTTAACTAATATTGAGTTGTAATTATTTAGATTCGTATACACTGTCACACCATTCCTTTAACCCTTCCGAGCCCCTGGCTCGTGAGTGGCGGGCTAGGATCTAAGAATATCGGGATCTTTCTCGGTATTCGGATCTTGGGTCATTAAAAAGTGTGTGGAATCGACGGTGATAATCGATTTCCTTGAATGACTTAAAAGTAGAATACTTGTCCAAAGGTTTCTCAGTTGGTGTGGAGGTCGAAGTTTTTAGTGTAGATTTTGTTATAGATAAAGGAAGGACCTTTCTAATTGTGAAAATCAGTTCTAATGTAACTAGTCAAGCTCCATCTTGTTATTGTCAATAAAGGAAACTCTCGCCATTGAATCTCTCAGGTTTTAGGCTAAAAGAATCTATGAGAAAATTTTCACGGAAGAATTTAAGGAGTGAGATTGTGATTATGAGCTGTAAAGATAACTAAAATGTTCTTTTTAGAATTTTCATATATTCCTTCGTAGATTTTTGTGTAATAACGCTAATCAAACTTTGTTCAACATGAACTCGAAGTTTAGAATCCCTAGGTATAGAGTTTTGAGCTCTAATATTTTAAAAATATTTTTTAGAAATTTTTATCAGTAAATATAACTCAAAATTAATTTCTCAAACTTGATTTTAATTTCGAAATCAAGATACAGTGATCAGAATGCTTCTGAAAATTTATCAACAATACAAAATTATCTAGGACATGCTCTGTAAAATTTCATAATCTACTTCGACAGGATGGAATTTCTAAAATCTATTTACTATTTTGTAGAAAATCTATGCCAGGAGTAAAACAATTTATTAATTCTGAAATATGTCCAAATTCACACAAAATTTTCTTGTTGTCAGGTATTAGTAGCAAAACATTTTTTGAGTAATTAATATGCTGTTATTGATTTTTGTAATCTATGTTATCAGTTTTACAGGGAACATAAATATAGAAAACAACTTTTAACGAGTATAAATATTTGTCAATAAATCTCAACAATTTTTTTGGTCGTATGTTTTCAGTTACAAAGAGTTAATAGAATTTTTCAGATGAAATTATGCAGTATAGTATTGTTTTTTTCAAAATTTAATTTTTTTTAGTTTTCAAAAAATATAAAAATAGTAAACTAATTATTAAATTTATTTAAAGTTTTCAAAATTACTGTAAAAATTACAGAGTATGTATTATGCGTGATTACTGCTCTAGAAGATTTCAGATCGTAAATATGACGTTTGTATGCTTCAAAATTTAATTATTAAACAGATGAAATAATTTAATTTTGAAAATACTGATAATTCATAAAACTAAAGTGCACAATGTGATGCTTTTGTAGTCTCATGCTTAACAGGAAATTATATGGATATTTGAACTAATGTTCATGTTAATCTCTTTTAACTATAAACCAGTAAAGAATCGTCTTAGACCGGAACGAAATTGTCAAAAACATGTAATTTCCATCCACATTAACCAAATATGATTTATGAAATTAACAATAAATTGAAATTGAATTTATAAATATCTCTTGCTCTAACTATTTTCACCAAAATCATAAATGAATGGAAGTGGATCGGCCCACTTCACATTCCCGTTAAAAAAAAAAAAAATGGGAGAAAAAACACGTTGACCTGAGACGTGCAAAGTATTGTCATAAGGTGATTCCCCATCCTGAAAATCCACCCGAAGACATAAATATCATCCTCCTCTACGGGACACGTATGTGCAGGGGAGTGACAAGGCTTTACCATCTCACATCATAATATCACAAGAATATTTAAAATAAAATAATGGAACGCCGTAAACTTGTAAAATAGTGGAATATGTTTTAATCTTCCTCCCACACCTTTATTTATGGACATGGGATGCCATGTGAAACGGTAAGATAAAAATCAAAACCCAAAACGTAAAGGAAGCGACAGTTGGTTGGTTGTTTGTTCTGGGAGCTTTTTCCTATAACATTAGCGACGAATGGGCGCTGTCTCGAATAATATTAATGACGATTGTTTCACTTTTAACGGCAGTTATCAATCGTCATCATTACTCTATTTTTTTGTAGTGCTTATTAAAAATTTTCTGTTTAAATAAGAAAGAGATAAAAAGTTCGGCACGCTGGACTCTAACCCTAAAGAGCGTAGAATGTGAATCACAAAAATTTGAAGGGCCATAGTAATAAATTTTATGGTTTTGTCGCCCAAAGTGAAAGATGATCAATAAAGACTCATTCCAATAAAATCTAGTCATGGAAGAATGTGGTAATGGTTTTCAGCAAGTCTTTACACTATATGAATGTTTATTTTTTTGTCGATTTACAATACGAATTCTGAACCATCATAATTATGCACAACTTAATTAAGGATCCAAAGTCTCAGGCACCGCGTAGTTATATGTCTGTATCCGCATGTATATCTTGCTATCACTCAATGACGCGAACACGAGACAGTTTTGAATGGATCATATGGTGTTATTTGTCTCGACGTAAGTCTCCCACTTTTAAATCTTCAGTTTTAAATTTTCATATTTTTATTTTGAAGTAGAAGCATTTTATTTAGATGACCATAAGATAAATAATATATTTCTTTAGTTTGTTGTAATTTTAATTTATTTTTCTACAATTTTCGATTCTGGTGGATATGGATCATAAACATAAATTAAACAAAAGATCAGTATCACATTGGCCAACATAATCTCATTCACATTATTCTACAGTCAACTACTAACCAAAAAATATTGTACAATAACTCAATTATAGAGCTTTAAATAATTTGTGATGAAACAAACAAGCCCATCATTACTTTTTTATGTAGTTTGACATGTGAAATTTTTTTATAGTTTTATGTATCATCTCAAATTAACGAAAAAGTCGTGCCATAGGCCCAAACAGGACTACCCAAGTTCATCTTACTTTAGAAAATCATTACTCCAACTCTAAATAATGTTGAACAAACTTGGTCTACCCAGGATCTCTCTCTCTCTCTCTCTCTCTCTCTCTCTCTCTCTCTCTCTCTAAGTTGTTCCTCTGAGCTGACCCTTCCCCGCCCCCCTCGTTTCACGTCGATCCAAACTACGAGACCGACCTCGAGTGGCCCTTCAGGCGCCTCGGCTTGGTCGATGAGGACGACCTCCGGGAGACCACCTACGAGCTCCTCTTTATGTCCCACCGGTCGGGCTTCGGCGGTGGCTCCAACCCCCTCGCCTACTACCTGTCCGACAACAGGGACAGGGTGGGAGCGGCAGGGAGGGCGGGGTGGACGTGTCCTAATTGAGGAACAAAACTGTCGATCACCTGCTTGTCTTTGCTGTGCATAGTCAGAAAGACGAGACCGAATACTCCGAATCTCTTCACAATCAGGCCAGCCTGATCAATTGTTCTGTGTTCGTTATTCACCCTTTTTATATTTGGGCAATATAAATAAAAACTTATTACAATGACTTATTAGCGAAACAATTTCACATTCAATGCAACCCAGTCCTAGCAACTGCGGGCACCGAAAGAATGGAGGTGCACTTATTTTAAGTCAGAAAAAAAAAAAGAGAGCCGAGTACAGAGAATTTTGCCACAACTGCATCAGGTAGTACTACCCCTTGATCCCCCAAGCACAGAGAAATTAGTGCTCCGACGGTTGAATTTTGCGAGGATCATCGAATGTTATGGTGTTGCCAGGACGAGATAACACGATCTGCATCACGTCAAACCCATCATGAAAACGGCACATGCAAAGGAGGTGGCAACAAATGAGACAAGCTAACCGTCAATGACAGATTGTGTGGCAAACAAACAACCGAGGCGATAAATGAGATTAGTTGAAATTTATTCAGCAACTGGAAGTGGCATCCTATTTATGAGCAACAGATAATTTTTTTTTTTAATGTGGAACCAACCATTCTTATTGATATAGGTTCCCCATGAAATCGCTCCAGGTTGCCGAAGTTAAACGTGTCCACCCTAGCGTTATGCGACTTGGGCGTGCGACGATGGGGAGGGGGATTGCAGCGTGAGTTTATTTATTGTGGTGTCAAACTCTGTGCAAAGCTATCTGTTGTATGTTCCCGTTGATTTGATTTTGGCAGAGTAATCACACTCTGTTGTCGCGTGTAAAATGAACTTGTGTACCCAAAATTACACGTTTATGTGCCATATGTGGTGATAACTCGGTCAGAACTAAAGAGATCTGCTGTTTCCAGGGCATATTAAAAGAAGAGAAAACTTCCAAAATCAAAATTGGATTACCTGATAGTTTCCAAGCGTACGTGATTTAAAGCCGGCGGCACAATATAAGAAATAGTATTCCCATGTACGTATGAACTTCTCATCAAAACCCAATTCAAGAATTTTGCTGGATACAACAATGCAATTACCACCATTAGCAGAAACAATTTACTTGTGCATTAAAATATCATGTTGAGGGCTGAAAATGTAGTGTAAGTATTCTTAACAAGATAAGCTATAAAAAAAAATAAGAAAATCAAACAGGATGTACCCTCGCCTTAAAAGTGGTGATACGTACAGTCAAATGGAACTAGCAAAATTGGAAGTAGATATAAAAGCAATATGACATGTTGTTCACATAAGAATGATAGAAAGGTGAAATTCTATTCTAAGAATATTTTCTCAAAATCCAAAACTTTCTGTTTATCAGGTAGAGAAGGCTTTTCCAAAAGAAATGAGTAGCAGTATTAACACTCCAGCTGTAATGTGATGAAATCAAAGTTGTCTAACATGCCAAGACAGATACCAAGCAGGGACCGTAAGTGCAACTGATCACTTTCTTGGTCACATGAAGATGTCCTATCCTGTTTTTGTGATTGAGATTTGATTGGACACATACTGGACCTGTCCCTTTTTGGCTTCCCGTCGTTACCAAAATGCTCGTCTATGTTGCAGTGAATATAAAAGTCAGACGTTTGTTTAGAACTATGACAACAATGAATGTACTTCTGTAAATTTTCCCACCATTATCTTAGCATTTGAATCTTATACATGCCTATTTTCTCCAGGTATATATATATATATATATATATATATATATATATATTTGCATAGAAACATGATGACCACATTAGATGCATACCTTCTTCTTGCCATAAAATTATCCCTCCAACACATCAGAGTTTGATAGTAATGTATGCCCATATTTTCCAAGTGCTCCACACTACATTTGCAAATATAAATATCATCAGATACCCACAAAAAAAGAGTGAAAAGTAAGCATCATGCACGTGTGGATAAAAAGTTAAAGCTCACCATAATCTAGAGGCAGAAGCCATAGCTGACGTTACCCTACTTAGAGAGGGAAGACATCCTCCAGGAAACATGTATTCCTTGATAAAATCAGAACTTCGTCTGTATTCCTCATACCGTTGATCTGGTATAGATATAAACTGTGCACAAGACAATCTTAAGTCAGCAGTTGCAAAGTACTCAAGATTCCCATGAGATTCCAAAACTAAGGCCTCAAACCTATGGCCATGGTTGAATGACTTCAAGGTAGTGAGTACTGCATCACAAGTTAAAATGTTGAAGTAAATGAATTTACTTTCCTTTTCTATTGGTAATTTAATGTGTAAAGTGTAAGCTGCATAGTATCAACTTTCTGACCAGTCAAGAGTCAGAGAGGTCATCATACTTCATAAATATAAAAGCACAAGAGAAGAGATGGATATGTGCTTGTCGAGGCATTATTTCTCTGGAGACAATTAGAAGGCAAAATTATTGAAGTCAGGGATATTAACCTGAAGGACAAACAAGCCATCTTCAGCCAAAACTGATTCACAACAACTAAAGAACTCTTCCATGTATTCATGGCCAACTGCTTCAAGCATCTCACTGCAGAAGTATATCCGTTAAAAAAGTAACATTTTCTCCACTACATAAAAACCAGCTGAAAATTCATGGTGATTAGGAACCTACCAAGATACAATCCGGTTGTACTTTTGAGTGCTTGGTAGTTGGCGATAATCACACAGCAAGAAGGTTACACGGTCCTGGAAGCCCATTAATGTCAGAAAAATTATGCAATAAGAATGAGATAGGAAACCATATTTAAAAGAGTTCGCAAATCATGAAGAATTCACTTCTCCATCTACGATGGATTTTCGGATGAAACTAAATGTCACTCAAATCAAACCTCAAGTCCAGCTTCTTTCGCTTTTCTCGTAGCAAATTTCAATTGCTCTTCTGATAAGGTTATGCCTGTGTATTTGCAACCAGTTCGCTTCACAATCTCTATGGCAAAGGTTCCCCATCCACATCCAATCTCTAGAACGTCATGATTGCTTCTGACTCTAGCCTAAATATTTTGATGAGGCATTAACATTATTAATGCAATGAAACAGCTGGAAAAGAAATGACAAACTAAAAACATTCAACTAGTAAAAGATCTTACCTTTTCTATAAGGAGAGAGATTTTTCTTAGCTGTGCATCCTTTAAACTTTCCTCCTGTGTCTACAAAACGATTATAGATGAGATTCAATTAACGAGGCATGAATCACATTATGCATCATAATTCCATCCATCTGCAAATGCAATGGGTTAAAGATGCACAAACCTTAAACATTGCACAGGAATATGTCATCGTCTCATCCAGAAACAAAGAGAAGAAATCATTACTCTGGAGCAGCAACAATAACAGCATGTCAGATTGCAAATATTTCGCCTTCGAAAACAGATTTTTATAAACCATTAATTCTAGGTATGACCTACATATAATCAGAATTCACAACAAATCGTTGACAAAGTGCCCCCAGATCCAACTGCTAAGGTAGTACTAACCTGAGAAGCTTACAAGCAGCATTCAATATGAATCACAAAATCAAAACTTTGTAGCTAGTCATTCTCCAGAGGTCAATCCATGAAAGTAGGGTCTTTTCCCATGGTTCTCCATTCAAAATGGTCTTTAACGGGGGTTCACATGTATTTAAGCATAATCATCTACAAAACAGCAAATTATCTACCTATTAACATAGCACCCAAACCTCAACTTGGGCTGGGCCATTCTAACACATCTTGGGCCCCATAGGAACCCCAGAGTTCATGAATTCAGGTCCTTAGTTGGGCTTAGAACCTCTAATACACAAGATTTTATGTAACCTACATGCCTGCAATATAAACCAACATAAATTGATTTAATGAACATCACTCACTGGACAGGGAACTTAGACCAAACTTAGTAGACATCTAGGACTGCCAAACTAGCCTTAGCCTACATGCCTGCATTAAAACCAACATAAATTGGTTTCACGAACATCACTCGCAAGGGAGGGAACTTAGACCAAAATTAGTAGACATCTAGGACTGCCAAACCAGCAGAGTTCCAGGTTTAAAGCATGCCTTTTATAAACCAAAACAGTAACTACAACAGCCCACATCTGTTTTATACAAAGAATAGTTAGCAGACATGAAAAGATTAACAGAAAATTACCACAACATGCTTGTAATTCTCCCTTTACTTTCAGGTTTGACAGCGAGCTGTAAGAAAGAGATTAGCATGACTCCATCTTCCCAGTGTGATTCCACAAGAAACCTCAAGCTCAAAGAAAGCCAAAAAAACAAGAGTCCTAGCCAATCCTACCGAGTAGAACCCTATTAGAGCCTAATTAGAGCGAGGGCAATGTATATATCACCCTACCTGAGTAGAACCCTAATAGAGCATTCTATCAACTAAACCAGTGGTTGGAGTTGAAGAAGAAGCAACCTCACTGCTACAATGCTTGGATGCTACTCTAAGAAGAAGCAACCTCTAGGTTTCTTTTGCTTTTCTAGGGTCTGGAAAGTGGAAAAAGGGCTCACAGTAAAAAGTCCTAGCCAATCCTTCATCTCTCTCTCTCTCTCTCTCTCTCTCTCTCTCCACCAGCCATAAGTGAGGACGAGCATCTGGCCGTATAATATTGTACCGAGGCCAACTCGAGCCATACGGGGTGTGCGACTCAACCAAGACGACCTCCATTGTGTGTCACTCACTTGAGTTCGTCCAAGACAGTCCAAGTCAGACCATATCATATAGTAACAGGGCCACACAGTCGATCTGGATCACTGATCCAGCGAAACCTGGGTGAGGGGTCTCACTGACCCACTTATATGTAGAGGGGGCAGTCAATCCTCACAAGAAGGTGAGAGGTGGTTCCCTAATGGCTGGCCCACTACGGTCCAATTAATTTTAGGCCCAACGAGGTTCCATTTAGCTGACCCAACAGGGTCAAAAGGTCAAACTAGATTAGGCAATGTTACGCAGAGTGTGGGAGAGGAATTGTGAGAAGCTCTGGTCAATGAACTCAAAAGGTTGGGTCTCATGAAGCACACTTGGCAGAAGTCTGAGCTTAGTGTATGAAGTTGTTGAACACGGAAAATTTTGAAGAAATATATGATATGATGTTCATTTTTTTGAACATTGACGCACATTTGTTAGCTATTTTAATAGCTTGTGCATTATTTATTCCGTGTATTGGGTTTATCAAACAATTTGGGTTCGAGTATTGGGCAATACCCTTGATTAACTATCAAAGAAAATCATTGACTAACACAATATTAGTCGTGATGCCGGAGGCATAATTGTGGACGCCGTGTAATACCTTTTTAGAGGGTAAGGCGTTATGCAAATTGTTACGAAGGTTTGGGATATTTTGAAAGTTATGCAGACTCATTTGGAAACTTTGAGCAAACTGAGTTGCTTTGTGATCCCTGAGCTTGTCAGGGAAACACACAATTTTTCTGAGTAAACCAGGATGTTTTTGTAACATCCGATCTGGGCGGGGGTGTATCCATAATTTTGAGGTAAGATGGGGCATTTTGCAATGCACAGGTTGGATAGGCATGTTTGAGTAATTCTGGAAGGCTTAGGGCTTATTTACAATTCTACCTCTCATCATGGTTTGATTGCGGCTCCGTATTAACTGGGAGGGGTTGAATCAGTGTTAACAATGTCTGGGGTTTGATGGCAACTTGACGCTATCTAGGGTAAGGTTTTGACCCTTAGCCTGCCAATCAAAATTGAATAAGTCGGAATTTTCTCCTTTAGTCGGCACTGTTGAGTCGACTTTTGAAGTTCGTCCTTGTTTGATCGCAACATAAGATAGAACAATCTTTAAGAGGGACATTTGTACAAATTTCTAGAAATCCACATGATTTTGCAAACTCGGGACACTTCTATAAATTTCTCAAGATAGTACATGGCATTACTATAACTTCTACAAGTACAAGACTTTTTCGACGAATTTTGATATTTACAAGACTTTTCCCGCAAGCGTAAAGAACTTGAACACGATTCCCAGAAACATCATGGGTCTTTACATAATCACAAAACTTTTTTGGATCTTTTTGTAAAAGCCAGGGTATTTATAGGATCCCTGATTGCCTCGAGGAATCACATGATTTTCCCCAATGCATTTACATCAGTCACAAACATAAGAACATGTGTGCAAAACTCCGGGAGGGAGACATACACTTGCTCCGAGCTTTTCGAAGCACAAGGCACACACGCACAAGGCACAAAGCACAAGCACCTATCCTTCTTTCTGGCTGTCTTTCCGTGTCTTCTGGGTCCCACCGAGGGGTATTTATAGATCCCCAGGGCGGTTACCAAGTTTAATGGGTCCAAAGATGCCCATCTAGGATTTTAACCGGTCCAAAGGTGCCCATCCAGGGTTTTACCCAATCCAAACCCATGAAACGAGGGAGTTTACCCGGTCTAAATACCCCAATTGGGGTTTAACCGGACCAAATACCCCATTAGGGGTTTTTAACCGATCCAAATACCCCATTAGAGGGTTTAACAGGTCCAAACTCCCCATTTGGGGGGTTTAACCTGTCCAAACCCCCCAAATGGGGGTTTATCCCGTCCAAACTTCATGGGAAGGGGTTTATCTGGTCCAAACTCCCCATCTTGGGGTTTAACCGGTCCAAACCCCCAAGGTGGGGGGTTTATCCAGTCCAAACCCCCTACCTTGGGGTTTAACCGGTCCAAACCCCCAAGTTGGAGGGTTTACCGGGTCCAAACTCCACATTTCGGGGTTTAATCCGGTGCAAGCCCCCAAGGTGAGGGGTTTATCCGGTCTAAACCCCCAAACTTGGGGGTTTAACCGGTCCAAACCCTTGAAATGAGAGAAGGGGATGGCCAACCCCTATAAAAGGGCTTATTTATTGTTCATTCTCCAATTTTTTAGTGCTTGGTCCACGTGGGAAAAAGGAAAAAGACATTTCCCGCGTGTTGTGTCTTTGTATGGTAGCTCTTGCGTGGAGAGGCTCTGATCTCCCGGATTTTGCTTCTCGTCGGTCTTGTTCACCCCGTGAGTTGCAAAGGGTTCATTCCTTGCAGAATTTGCTTGTTGTGTGGGTATTTTAGGTGTTTCGAATACCCTAAGAAATTTTCCCGAGACGTGTTTAACCCGGCACCGTGAGGGCACGGACTTTGTGTCTCATTGTGACCGTCGCAAGATTAATTTGGGTTTTATTTCCTCCGATTATTTCAAGAGAAATAATGGGTTCAACAAATGTCCCCCATGGGACGTCTATCAGAGCCGACGGCATCGACGGGCATCCCGTGTTGGTTGCACATTCTTTGATTTCTTTTCCCCTGGTCTTTCGGAGATGAGGGGGCTTTCACATTTGGTTTGACATTGCTTGTCAAAATATTTTCTTCTTCATAGTCTTCTGCATTTATTTTGCTACTGTTTACTAACATATATGTCAAAAATTGCTTTGCAGTAGTCTTCTTCTGTCACGGCTCGCTTCGGTGGAGACCAAAGAATGCGAGAACTGACTCAAGGCTCGGAAGAGTGTTATGTGAAGCGTACTGACAAACTCATGCCACTACTGGGCATGCATGTAATTACTGTAGAAAATTTCGACTTAGTAGATCGTGGTATGTCATGGGTCGCGAATAGATTGACAAGCGAGGCAAGCTCTAAGGATGGCAGTTTCAGTTTGAGGTTCGGTCGGATCCGAAACCGAAACAGTATCGGTTTCGATTTCGATTTCAGCCCGAAATATAATAAAATAATATTTTTAAGAGGGGAGTTGGCATCTGGTTTCACCGGGTTTCGAGCGTATAGTTTCAGATCGTCCAGGTCAGAAACTGATATCGGTTTCGACCGAAACTGCCAGCCATGACAAACTCTTGCTAAAGGCGCTGTCGACCAGTTGAGGATCTCCAAAAAGAATGGCCTCCACAAATATGATCGCTCAGAGGGATACCCTTCACATTATCCACTGGACCACTATCTTTACTCATTTATTTAGAGCTATATTCCCTCTAACGTGGAGGCTGACGACCCAAACCTTCTAGCTGAGTGATGTCGCCTTGAAAAGGCTATTCTATTAGAACAGGACAACATGTAGAGAGGGGGGTTGAGACGCGAAGCCCAGGCCCTGATGGCGAAGGCTCAAGATTTATCTGTTGCTTCCCAGAGGCACGAGGCAGAAGGATGCCAGGCACGAGCCGAAGCAGATGCTTTATCTGAAGACCTTGTTGCTCTCCAGACAGATTTGGCTTCAAAGAGGGCTCACGTCACGGAATTGCAGAAGAGCAAGCCCCATCTAGGCTGAATAATTCATTTTGGCAAAATCAATTTGCTGCTCTACACATAGTTGACTGTTCTTGCATAAAGTTGACATTGTTTTGATTTCTTCAGCCCTTCTTGCATGTAGTTGAAGTAGTTTCAACTTTGTTCAGCATTCATCAGCGGTCACTCTAAGGGCTTGTCTCGGACTCCTTTTGTTTTGATGATGAATGAAAGAAAACTAGAGTTGACTATGACTTACCGCATCTATTTCCTTTCATCCCCCTTTTTAAAAAAAAAACAACAACTCAACCGCACTTTCTGATTTTCACAGAAGTTGACCCCATCTAACTTTTTTCCGGTGCGCCTTTACGGGTTTTCATACCGAGAGGTCGCCCATTTTTGCCTGAGATACCCTTTCGGATTTTCACCTCAACCGAGGGATCATGACATTTTTATCTTTAGACATCCCCCTAATGAGGACGGCTAAGTCTGTCGGGGCACCAATATTTTAAGCCCCTCTTCTCTCTCTCTCTCTCTCTAAACCTATAGTGTTTGCAATATAGTTAGCCAAACTTTGTAGTGCTCACGCCAAGGTTAGGGGTTTGGATTGGCTGGCCTAGGCTTTTATATGAAAGGCACAGATTTTTGGGGGTAGAGGACTTCTCAGGTTCACACAAATCCTGATGGGGCGCTTGCCGCGGTGGGGCAAGTAGAGATTTGTGATTTAGATCTTGAGCTGGCTGACTTTTTTTGTTTGGAAGCCAGAGATTTGGGTTTTGGGTTGATTGATCTTTTATGGTTTGGGACCAACCATTTTGCTAGCTGACCTTGGTGATTTGACGCCAATAACTTGATTTGGGCTTATTGGCTAACCCTGATGGCTTGATATTTATCAATTCACTGGCTAACCTTGATGGTTTTGAGTGCCAACAATTTGTTAGCTGACCCTAGTGGTTTGACGCCAATGATTTGCTGGCTGACCTTGCTGGTTTGACGCCGATGGTCTGTTGGCTGACCTTGATGGTTTGACGCCATTAAGTCTGTTGGCTGACCTGGGTGATTTGACGCAAATGAGTTTGTTGGCTGACCTTGGTGGTTTGACGCCAATGGATTTGTTGACTGACCTTGTTGGTTTGACGTCTCTCTCTATATATAAGCATCAACATTTATTACTCAATATCCGTTGGGATATTGATGCATTACGGAGACGTATGATATCATTTTTTGATGTATGCTTCAAAGAGAAAGCAATATATTTTTACACAGCATTTCAAATCTCTTTGCTTTATCTCACGTCGCATTTAAAGATAAATGTGACAAAGACATGTTGAGTATACCAACAGACATGCGTATCGTAGAAGAAAAAGGAATACAAGTACGAAAGAAGAAGAGATATAGACAGACATATCTCTATATAAGATCTGCCTTATCTACTGTCAGGACAAAGACTAAAGTAATCATGCCATGCTGAGGACAACGACCCAACGTTCCACAGTGGAAAACACAAGGTCTAAGTTGTATACAAATCTCTACGTACTGAGAGCTGGTAATCCAACCGTTGGAGGATGATGTATCAAACGAACACAAAGTTATCACCTTATAACTACTCGATGATTGACGAGACCAGAAGAACACACAAAAGGTGGTTGAGCAAAACGATCAAGCTTTCAAACATTCTTCAGCAATAAAGACATCCCTAGCACTCTGCTTCCTCGCATTCACCCCAAGAGGAGGACTTCACTGCACTAAAAGCTTCATCCTTGAAGTCCACAAGTTCAGGAAGCATTCCAGAGGAGAAAGTTCATCGTATTCATATTGTCTCCTCTGTCTGTTTAGTTGAATAACTCATTTATTTCCTTGTGCATTTCTGGTCCATCGTTAAAGCTCATCTGGGAGTAGTTGGATGGAACCTTGATATTGTCTGGTTGACAGTAAGGTGTTTGAGCATTTGATGTTCTAAGGATACCTGCTCTCTATGAGCAAGGTAGGTCTGCTGACACCATAAAAGTTAGCTAGATATATGGTTCCTGGAAAACTAGTAAATTGGTTGTTGAGACCTGACCAAAATTAGAAAGGAAGCTGGCCCTTGAGAATCAACTGGTGTAACCTTGGATAGAAGGTTAGTGAAATACCCCGAGCGAGTTGCAGGGGAAGTGGACGTAGGGAAGCTGAAGGCTGACCGAACTAGTATAAATCTCGTCATGTGTAGTTTGCTTGCTTGCTTGCTTGCTCATTGTGAGACACGGAAAAATCTAATCGATTTTTTATCGTAGATAAAGATATAGATTTTGTTCTTTTTGAAAAGAAGCATCCCCCTCTAAGTATAGAGGGTGATTCCGTGTGTGCACATAGTATTAGACGATTTGGGTTCGAGTGCTGGACCTCTCCCCACTGACCGGAGTCAGTGTTGATTTACATCGGCCTAACGTCCGAACACCTTTGTTTGACTGTCAAAGAAATCCCCAAATTCTTTTTCAGGGTTCTGAGGTTGAGGGCAAACTCTCTTGAAGAGCTCATGATGTCCACTCACTCACTACCGACCAACAGAAACAATTGAATTAGGGCTAGGTTTGAGCAAAACCCTAAGATTTAAGAATGGAAACGCAAATATGCGGAAGCCATAGGCATTTTTGAAGTAAAGAGAGATTTTCTGAACCCCGAGGGTATTGCGGTAATTATACCACCCCAGGGGTATTTTGATAATATTCCCAGGCCAGGGGCATTTCTGAAATTTTATGGGCTGGAACGGAAGTAGGATCGAATTACAGACTCCTTGAGGCTCTGAGGCTCTTTCTGAAGGGTTTCAGAGTCTATTGGGCCATTTTTAGGTTGCAGGGGTATTCTGATAATTTTACCATATCTTACACAGACCTAAAGTTGGGGTGGCCTTTGAGTGTCGTACTGAGCTGACATCGTCCCCGGGCCCGAGCAATGACAATGGCTTCATAGAAGACTCATGTATGTCAAATTTGCCAAAGAAGGGGTATATACATAATTTTGTAAAAGTCGGGGGTTTTCTTATAATTTTCTCCCGAGGACATACATAAAATATGCTGAGTACTTTTATAATCAGAACGAGTACAAGGGTTGTCGGCGGGTTGTCGACTGTACAAAGATCCGCGTTAAAACGGGAGATAGGGGCATAGCCCTAATTACAAAAGTTGCAGGGTAAAACTGCAATTTACAGGACATTTGTGTTTCTTAGATCCCGGAGAGGGCTTTTAATCAATTCTCCCATTATTGGGGCAGAATTATATGACATAGTCGCCCCGGGATTTAGAAACTTACAACATGGCCCACTGAGAGGCGAAATTACAAAAATACCCTCATAAGGGCATATACACAAGACCCGGGGACTTATTACCCCTCGCGGGTCAGAACAGACGAACAAACGAACAAAATGCTCCAAGTGTGCTTGTACGTAGTTGCTTCATGCAAAAATCATCCGTCCTCTCTTTAGGACTTAGAAACAACAACACGTCCCACTGAGAGGCAAAATTACAAATATACCCTCATAGGGGCACATACACAAGACCCGGGGACTTACCCCTCGCGGGCCAAGACAAACGAACAAACGAACAAAACGCTCCGAGTGTCTTCCGTAGGTTGTAGCTTGTAGATCCTAGATCTCCTCTTCTGGACCTCCGGGGGTCTATTTATAGAAGTGGGGAACCTCCCCGGGAGTGTACGACCCCGTACGGGTCCAACGGGATGAAAATGACCCCGGAGAGGTCACATTTTCAAATTTTTTAAGTCCGTGCGCGGGAATGGGACCTCCCAGGGGTCGCGAACCCCCGGGGGGGGACCTGCCCGGGGTCGCGGCCCCCCGGGGGAAATCTCCCCGGGGTCGCGACCCCCTCGGGCAGGACCTGCCCGGGGTCGCGGACCCCGGGGGGGGACCTGCCCGGGGTCGCGACCCCCAGGGGGGACCTCCCCGGGGTCGCGACCCCCCAGGCAGGACCTGCCAGGGGTCGCGGACCCCGGGTGGGTCCCCCCCGGGGTCGTGGACCCCCGGGTGGTCCCCACCCGGGCCGCACACGCCCCGAGGGGGCCTCCCCGGGGTCACGGACCCCAGGTGGGTCCCCCCGGGGGTCGGGTGGCCCCGGGCGGGTCTGCCCGCCCCGAGGCAGTCCCGCGCGGGACTGTCCGCCTCCGGGGCGGACCCGTCCAGGTAACGGCGACCCCGTACGGGTCCCCCCGACCCCGGACGAGTCTTCTCCAGCTGGATTATAATAAAAGGGGGGGTCTCCCAGGCTTTGAAGCTTCGAGTTCTCGCCGTGTCTCGTGGAGAATAGCGAGAAGGAGCGCCTCCTTGTTCGTTTGTCCTCTTCCTCGTGCCGTAGGCCGCTGCGGGAGGACGAGTTGTTGTCCGTGCTTCGTGATACACGTGCGAGGGAAGTTGTGCTTGGTACGTAGACCTTTTCCAGCATCTCCTTCGTTGTTGTAGAGGTTCTCATTGCTCGTAGTTACACGTTCAAAGGACGGAGACTTAATCCCGTAGGGATTTTAATACAACCACACGATCCTGACAATCATTGTGGCTTGAGCTTGGCATGTGGCCATCCCCCGAGGGGTTTAGATTGTAACCACATGTGGGCTATAAAGTCTTAAACTTAGGAATATCCGACGGGACGGCGATACGCCGAGTAGAGGACCCCGTGTAGGAATGTCCTATCGGATGGTGATACATCGTACCGAAACCTTATCACATGCGAGATCAAAATCCCGAAAATTTAGCATGATAAATTATGGGGTGCAACAAATGCCCCCCACGGGACATACGTCCAAGCCGAAGGCGGGGGCGGATGGCCCGTGCGTTCCATGGCTTTTTGTCATTCTCCGGGCTCATAGACATGCCTGAGTTTTGTGTGACTTTTTGTAGTCTTGTTGTTGCCCATATGCTGGTTTAACTGACAGCGCTTTCTCTGCTCTTGGCTTTGCAGCTCTTGCAGACATGGCTTGTTCCAGACGGAGCGGAGGGACTTCCCAGAGGTCCAGGACCAGCGGTGGTGATGATCATTATGTATGGAGGACGTACAGGCCTATGCCACCATTCCCTCCTCGCAGCATCACTCCTGAGGACTTTGATGCGGTGGACCGCGGATTCACTTGGGTTGCTGAGGGTCCAGATGGAGAGACTGCTACCACTGAGGGCGTTGTTGACGTCTCCAGGATCACGCGGAGGCTGGGATGCTACACTTATGACCGGTCGGGCGGCTACCCGCCTCACTTTCCACTGGACCGTCACCTTTTCCCTTTCATCCAGAGTTTCATACCACCTGGGGCAGAGACTGACGATCCCCGGCTTCCAGAGGAGAGGCGCCGCCTGAAGCGGGCCATATTGCTCGGACGGGATAGTATGCATAGCACCTGCAGTTTTTCTTATCCGAGCTTCCCAGAGGGTTTTGCGCGTCAGCGACAGTACCCTGACCAGAGGAGTCTTGGCTCCTACAGGGAGTTCGACAGTTTTACTGTGAGAGCGGCACCATCTTCACCAGCCACATGGCATCTGGCCGGGCACCACAGGGCTGCGGATGTTGTTCTTGATGGGATGTTTCTGACTCCCTCTGGCGCAGCCTGTGCGCATGATGACTACGATGCTGATTGTATGCTAGAGAGGATCTTGGCACAGAGGACCCCGAGCTGGTACGGGAAATGGGCCGTTGTTCCTTCCCATTGTTACCGTCGCGGCGCCACAGAGTGGCTGTGGGGTGTACTGCTAGTTTACAGGACAGCACTTGACAGGGCAGGCATACGTCATGCAGTGACAGCAGCTTTGTATTCTTATCCCTGCCACACCGGACTGGTCCAGACTCTAGCTGAGAGATTTAACAGGTGCTGGAACACTTTCATGACTGCTGAGGGGGAGACTTCACTAGACCTGTGGGCTTTCCACAGAATTTCTGGCCTCCCAGTTTGCGGACAGCCATATGAGGAGATATGCCTGGATGATCTGCATCTGAGTGCTTCTGATGGAGCAGGCCGATACTTCATGCCATATTGCTTCAGGTACCTGATGAAGACTTGGAGGGACTTGGCCCTCGTGGGTAAGGAGAAAGCTGCACGGACGCCAAGGGTGACTCTGAATGCATGGGTCACACATTTCTACAGCGGTCCTTATTGTTTCTACGAGGAGTTTGCTACCTTTGGGACGTCTTGGGAGCAGTGCCGCGAGGTCGAGCTCCGTTTTGCTTCACCCCCTCGTCACTTACCCGCCCCGACACGGGGGTGGAATTCGAGGGGACTGCCGCCGCTGACTTATCTGGCAGCCTACCTGGCTGGCCAGCTTTGTGATCCCTCATGGAGAGGAGGGGATTTTGCGGGCAGAGGTGATCTACCCAGCTTGTTTGCTGGCTTCCGGGCGCAGGCTCGCCATTGCTCCAGCCGCGCTGGCAAACATCTTTCATAGCCTTGGGGCCTTGACTTCGCACTCATCTCCTAGAGATAAGCATATCTTGATGCCCACCCACTATCTGAGTGCATGGGCCGGCCTGTTGTTGCCAGAGTTGTCACAGAGGACACCGATGGATAATCCAGTTGCCCCCCTACTTTTTGCTTTTGCTGGTCATCCGGACAAGGACTCAGTTTTGCAGCTCGCCAGCGCTCGCCGTACCTTGTCCTTCCTCCATACTAGGAGGGATGAGAGTCTAGAGTTTAACCACAGCTCTCGCTCGTTCCGTCCATACACAGAGCAGCAGGGTGACACCGTTGTTTGCAGGCTATCCGCCTGGGCTCTACCCTCCGACCATGCATTGGTCGATTGGGTTATTTGTGTTCGGCCGAGCGTTCTGGTTTACCGCCGTTCCAATATGGCAGTGCTTGAGCCATATTACCCGCTTAGATTCGCGAGGAATTTTGGGTACGACCAGGCGATACCTCAGCATGCAGATTTTCCCTTTGCAGTTCGGCAGTACAGGCAGAGGGACGTCCACCTGGTGGCGGCTTCATGGCATGACATCCTCTCCCGGGAGGTGAAGGAGGAATACCCCATTCCAGAGCAGACACGCAGAGGTTTCTTTGATATACACTATGCGCACTGGTGGTTTAAACTCAGCAATGTTTTTAGGCAACGAGCTGATGTTATTCGAGCTGCAGAGGAACGGCGCTTGAAGAAGGAGGATTTGCCTCCTCTGTTTCTGGATGCGGCGTTCATTAGATCTCACTTTTCTGGGGCCGCCAAGGTCATTCATGAGATTGAGACCCGTTGGAGGGCGGGCGGACTCTTGATTCCTGTTGACAGGAGTCAGTACACCGGGGCTTTGAAGCCCTTGCGGAGTGCACCAGCTGCGGCTTCTTCTTCTAGGTCTGCCCGTCGGAGGGTAGACCCCGACCCTCTGGCCCTCTACTCCTGGTGGGAGGATCTGAAGACCTCTTGTGATCTGAAGACCCAGTCCCAACTATCAGAAGCTGTTCCAGAGGAGGCATTAGGAGGCAGTGCCTTCACAGCTTGGAGGATCCACATTATGAATGCCGTGGGTTGCGCGGGTCCCCTGGAGTACATCTCAGATTTGGAGGTGGCTACCACCCCCAATGCCATCTGGACCATTGTGAGCAAGGTTGCTAGGGTCCTTGGCTTGAAGACCGAGCAGATCGTCTTGAAGCCTGAGAGGCTTATTGGGGATCCAGGTATATGTTGACTTACTTAACCCTGTCTCCTTTTGCTATGCAATTTAAGATGCTGATTTCATGCAATCTTTTTTTTACTTGCAGGACATGTTCCTGGCTAAGAGGCTCGTGGGCGCGGGAAGAGGCCACGGACTGATATCCCGGAGGGTGATCCGCGGCCTACCATTCGCCCGCGTCCTGAGGAGGGGTCTCCTACTCCAGCTGAGATCCCAAGTAAGAATGGGGAATGTTTGTTTCCAATCAGTATTGCAACCTGTTTTGAAGATGTTGTAATCTAACTGTTATTTCCCCTTGTTGCTGCAGCTCCTCCTGAGGCTATGCCTACCGCGAGCTTTTCTCCTTGCCCCGGAAATGTGTTCACAGAGGCGGGGTTGGAGGTGGACGAGTCCATTCCCGACATCAGCGTGGATATTGACGGGTTGGACTTCCTCGCAGATGACTACATGCCTGTGATCGGCGACTCCCCCGCACTTGATACAGGCGGGAGCTCTGTTGCTCCGGAGGCAGGTTAGTGTCTTGCATGTTCAACCTTCCCTTGTTCCCCTTCGAAATAGATGAAGTATGTACTTCAGCTAATATAGCATTGCATGCTGCAGGGACTTCTCGAGCTCAGACCCCTCTCCCTGCCGTTGGAGGGGGGAAGGGATCTTCTGGCGTCGAGGAGACTTCTCTGCCGTCCGGTTCTTCAGGAGAGAGAGGCTCTGGCACCTCATCAAGGACAGGGACTTCCAGCACCTCCTCCAGCGGGAGTTCTTCTTCTTCATCATCAAGTTCTTTTGAAGAAGGCGAAATCAGGATTAGCCCAGGTGACTTAAGATTCCCTTTTCCTTTCTGTGCATGAAATAATGAGCTTATCTAACTTGTCTTGCTCATTGTCGTACAGCTGCTCAGACGACCTTCCCTTTGGATGAGCTTTCCAAACTCATAGAGGTCGGCTCTTCTGCTGACTTGCCAGCTTTTGATGAAAGGGTTGGGATTCCAACTACAGAGGTTGCAATCCCTGGCAAGAAGGCATCGTCCCTAGGCATGGGACCATCGGCAGGTACTACCGACGTTGCAGAGTCTAGCCGGGTGCAGACTTTAAGTATGCACAAAGATACTCTATACATCAGTCCAGCCACACATACTGCTGCATATTGACATCCTGAGATGCTTCTATTTTGAAACAGCTGGCGATCCTCAAGAGGAGGGCAACCTCCCTCAGTCTACAGAGATAGACCAGACACCAGGCTCATTTCATATGCCATCTAAAGAGCAAGGCACCGCCGACGAGGCCGCGGCCTCCACTGATTTGGCAGCGATAGGTACATTGTCATCAAATTAAGGAATTTTGTCGTTCATCCAACAAGACCCCTTTCATTTATGATATTGATCATCATTTGACATGTGAATGCCTTCTTTCAGAAGTCTCTCCTTCCATGGAGCCAACGACAGAGGTTGACCCCGCTGTAATTGAGGAGGAGGCACCTATGCAGGCTGGTATGTCTTCATTAAATATGAAGTGCTCATTCTGGTTTTTGGTATGGCCGGAGTACTAAGACTTTCCGTTCCTTGCCTTCTTTGCAGAGAGGTCGGCGACGCCTATACCATCCACAGAGCAGGGACCAGCACTTGTTGATGGTTGCCCCCCAGTCCCTAGGGAGGGATCTCCTCGTGGGCCCAACCCGGCGAGTGAGACTGCTTCAGGTAAGAGTCCTTGAAGTTTGCACTCTTGGAGTCTTACCCTGGTGACATTATTGTGGTGATACACTCACAATCTCTCCTCTTTTTTTTTACAAACAGGGTCCGTAGAAGGGGCAGGCGTGGCACCCATGGATTTCCCTGCCCTTGGAGTTGAGTGGCCCGACGCTCCTGCACTCGGGACGGCGTTACATGTTGCCATCGCTGACCAGCTCCTGCAGGGTCTTGATCAGTTGATCCGGGTTGACCCACTGCCCTCCGTGGAGGCTTTGAGGGCCGATCTGGAGGTGTTCACCAGGAGCTACCACGGACTGAGTCTTCCCCGGGATGCATGGGCCGCGAAACTGGAGGGCTTATGGAGCGAGTTTGCTCGCCTCCATCTTGCACAGGAGCAGAGACGGAGAGCCCAGCTACAGGTCCAGGAGGAGCAGGTGCGTGAGCTTCGAGCGGCCCAGGCGGAGACTGACCTCCACCTCGAGAGCCTCGAGGGACATAGCCGGAGGGTTTCTCTCCGAGTGGAGGAGCTACAAAGAGAGCTTCAAAAGATGCTGAGGAGCGTCGTAGTGTCCAAGCTGAGGTGGAGACCTGCCGTCGCCGATCTGATGAGCTTCGGGGTGAGATCTTCCAGAGGGAGACTCGCCTTGCAGAGTTGCGAGGGGACGAGCGTCGTGGTTGACGAGCTCTGGCATTTTCTTGTACATAAGGCCCTTGCACCCCATTTTTTGTTTGAGTTACTCCCGAGGGCTTGTCTCGGGCTCCCTTGATGACATTAGTGAATAAAGGACAGAGCTTAGCATAGCTGTTTTTTGCTTCCGTCCTCTTGCACATATGTCTCTTTTTTTTTGTATATATATATTTTTTATCACTTTACCAGCCCTACCGCCCTTTCGGATTTTCACCAGGACTGGCCCAATTTGGCTTTTTCCAGTGCGCCCTTTCGGGTTTTCACACTGAGGGGTACCCATTTTTGCCTAAGGCGCCCTTTCGGGTTTTCACCTTAGTCGGGTCAAAGCCTCTTTGTCCTTGATTGTTCTTCTAACAGAAACAACCAAGTCCGCTGGGGCATCAATATTTTTAACCCCGTTTTTTTTTTTTTGTCATATAATGCCAAAAGGCAAGGAGAAAGTGGCACTCCCGTAGGGATGTGTGTGCCGCAGAGGTGGGACAAATGGATGGCTTCGGCTGCCCTAGCGGAACGTAATTAGTCAAATCCAAAAGTCGAAGGTTGAACGGGTTGGCAACCCGAAAGGGGTGTGCATGTGCCAAACCCGGTTGGGACAACAAAGGAGTAGGTTTAATAGTCCGAAAGGGACGGGCGGGTTAAACCTGGAGGCCGATAGGCGGAATGGGTTGGCAGCCCGAGAGAGCATACATAGGCCAGACCCGAAGCGATGAAAAGAGGGGATTTGACAGCCCGGGTGGGACGTACGAGTCAAATCCGTGAGCCGATAGGCAAATAGGGTTGGCAGCCCGACGAGGGTATGCAGAGGCCAAGCCCGTGGGGACAAAGGAATAGACTTGGCGATCCCGGTGGGATATATGAGTCAAGTCTGAAGCCAAGAGGCGGGATGGGTTGACAGCCCGAAAGGGGCATGCAGAGGCCAGACCCAGAAGAAGAAAAATGGTGGATTTGACAGCCCTAGTGGGACGTGAGAGTCAAATCCTAAAGCCAATAGGCGAAGAAGTGGGTTGGCGGCCCGAGAGGACATGCTAAGGCCAGACCCGGTGGGACATCTGCCAAAAGGCATGATGGATTGGCAACCGAAGAGGGCATACTGAGACCAGATCCCAGAAAGGTAAGATGAGCCGAAAGGCATGATGGGTTGGCAGCCCGAGAGGGCGTACTGAGGCCAATCACTAGAAGGTGAAATGAGCCAAAAGGCAGAATGGGTTGGCAGCCCGAGAGGGCGTGCTGAGGCCAGTCCCAGAAGGTAAAATGAGTCAAAAGGCATGAGGGGTTGGCAGCCCGAGAGGGCGTACTGAGGCCAATCACTAGAAGGTGAAATGAGCCAAAAGGCAGAATGGGTTGGCAGCCCAAGAGGGCGTGCTGAGGCCAGTCCCAGAAGGTAAAATGAGCCGAAAGGCATGATGGGATGGCAGCCCGAGAGGGCGTACTGAGGCCGAACCCGAGGGGTAAGATGAACCGAAAGGCATAATGAGTTGGCAGCCCGAGAGAGCATACTGAGGCCAATCCCGAGATAGAAGGAGCCGAAAGGCATGAAGGGTTGGCAGCCCGAGAGAGCATACTGAGGCCAGTCCCAGTGGGACAAGAGAGTAAGCGGGTTTAACCGCTCAGAATAGACACCTGAGCTGAACCTCGAAGCCGGTAGGCAGAATGGGTCGACAGCCCGAAAGGGGCATGCGTAGGCCGAGCCCGATAGGACAGAGTATGACAACGTGAGAACGTCGATGGGTCTAGGTGTCATGGGATGACATGTAAGGTGTAGCCATAGCATCAATATGATGTTTTGGCCGAGATGGGGTGGAGTCATTGACTTAAGCCACCCTTAGAATAGACAGAGAGGATTTTTTTTTTCACATTACCAACCTCACCGCCCTTTCGGGTTTTCGCCGAGGCTGGCCCCCTTTAGCTTTTTCCGGTATGCCCTTGCGGGTTTTCACACCAAGGGGTTGCCCATTTTTGCCCGAGGCGCCCTTTCGGATTTTCACCTCGACCGGGTCTATGGCCTTTTTGCCCTCAGCCAACTGTTGAAAGCTGACTGAGTCCGCCGGGGTATCGGTATTTTTAACCCCTTCTTTTTTTTTTTTTTTTTTGAACCTTCACTAAGGAGAGGTACTGTCCTGTGAGGACTGCTGTGGAAACTCCTGCGGTGGCGCATGATAGAGTTTCATATGCTTGCCGTTGAGAGGAGGGAAGGGATTGTCCCCCTTGTGGTTAAGGACCGTATAGGCCCCTCCTTCGTAGACTTTCTGGATGACGTAAGATCCACGCCAATTAGGCTGGAGTTTACCGCTGGATCTTCCCGCAAGAACCTCCTTTTCTTTAATCATGACGAGGTCGCCTTTCTTGAATGCCCTTTGCTTGACCAGCTTATCATAGGCACGTGTCATGCGGGCTTGATACACTTGTAAGTGCTTGTAGGCTTTGAGTCTTTGACCTTCAAGGTTGGACAATTCCTCGAGCCTTCTTTCAGTTTCAGATTGGTCTTGGCCTGGCAATCCGGCGTGCACAGCAACGCGGTAAGATGCTAGCTCGATCTCCACAGGGATCACTGCTTCAGCTCCATAGACCAGGGAGAATGGGGAGCAACCCGTGGGGGTTTTGTAGATGGTACGATAGGCCCATAGGGCTTCGTGGACCTTCTCGCCCCAATCCCGTTTGCGGCCGCCTACTATCTTGGACAGCAGTTTGCAGAGGGTTTTGTTGAAGGCCTCGGCTAACCCATTGGCCTGGGGATTGTAGACCGACGACGCTCTCCAGTCAATATGGAACTTGGCCGCCAGAGCATAAACAATCTTGTTCTTGAATGGCGTGTCATTATCGGATATAATCCGACTGGGGGTGCCGAATCTGTATATGATATAGTGCCGCACAAAACGAGCAACTATCTCCCCTGTAACTTCCTATAGTGGAACGGCTTCCGTCCATCTGGAGAAGTAATCAGTGGCGGCAAGTATGAACTTGTGGCCTTAGGACGATGGTGGGAGTGGCCTTAGCCACTCTGCAAATGGCCAAGTAGGCGCAGTTGGATGGAGCGGGTTAGGTGGCCGCCGAGGGACTGGGCCGAATGCTTGGCATTGATGACATGTACGAGCATATTGATTGCAATCTTCGTACATGGTAGGCCAATAGAAACCTTTAAGCTTGATGCTATTTTTCATCTTAGCTCCTGCCTGGTGAGCTCCACACAATCCGGAGTAGACCTCGTGCATGACGGTCTTCGCTTCCTTGGACGAAAGGCACCGCAAGAGGACCGATCGATTTTTTTCATGGACGAGCCTAAAGAGCATACCGTCAATCAGCTAGTAGGATGTCGCCATGCGTAGCAGTTGCACCCTCTGAGCCCGATCATGAGGGAGCCAGCCGTTCTTTATTTTTATAATTGGCTCGCGCCAATCTTCTTCTTCGGGAGCATTCTCCTCTTGAATGTTGTCGACCTCATAAACAGTGAGGCCGGATTCTTCGTCGAGCACACTTGGCATGAGCCTTCGATGTCTGACAGTAATATTTAATTCTCCCTCAGGCAGGAGTTTTAGGGCTGCTGCCAATTTTACAAGAGCATCAGCCTGGGAGTTGCTGCCTCTGGGGACATGGCCTATTTCAAATAGGTCGAATTTTTCTTTGAGCCTCATGACGGCTGCATGATAGGGGACGAGCTCCTTCTTTCGGACATCATAGACGCCCAGTACTTGTCGGATGACGAGCTGAGAATCCCCGTACACTTTGATGCACTTGATGTCCATCTCTAATGCCAACTGAAGCCCGATAATTAGCGCTTCATACTCTGCCTCATTATTAGTCAACGACTTCATGAGAGCACAAGAGTTGTGGAGGATGCCGCCTTGTGGAGATACAAAGACTACCCCCGCGCCTGAAACATAGTCTGTAAGGCCACCGGCCCTTTTGATTGTCCGAGAGGCACCATCAAAATATAACTCCCAGTATGGGAGGTCAAGAGTGAGGACACCTGGCTCCATCTGTGGTGGGACTTTTTCATAATGTTCCCCAGTAGCTTGAGAAGGCACTAACACCTCTTCATCGGGGAGCTCGAAGTTGAGTGGCGAATCTTCCGGCACAGGGTGCGCTGCTAAGAACTCCGCCATTCCTTGTCCTTTGATCGCCTTGCGTGAGACGAAGGTGATGTCGAACTCCATGAGGATAAGTGCCCATTTACCAAGCCTACCAGAGAGGACAGGCTGGCTGAGCAGAAACTTGAGTGGGTCACATTTTGAGATGAGCTCCACCCGATGGGCTAGGAGATAGTGCCTTAACTTCTTGACAACAAACACCAGAGCTAAGCACACCTTTTCCATGGGAGCGTACCGATGCTCAGGTCCAATCAGCTTTCGGATGAGGTAGTACAACGGCTGCTCCTTGCCCTCTTCATTAATCTGGGCTAGGAGAGCCCCCAAAGAGGCATCCATTAGCAGCAATATATAAGATAAGGGGCTTCCCTCTGACAGGTGCCCCTAAGACAGGAGGAGTCAGCAAATACTCCTTGATTTGCTCGAAGGCCTTCTGACAGTCTTCGTCCCATATGAAGGGTGCCCCTTTCTTCATCAGTCTGCCGAAAGGTAGGCATCTTCCTGAGAGGTTAGAAATAAACCGCCTAATATAGGCGAGTCTCCCCTGAAGAGATCTGAGCTCTGTCAAGTTCTTGGGCGGAGGTAGTCCTCTTATAGCCTTTATTTTGTCAGGGTCGATTTCTATGCCCCGGTACCTGACAATGAAGCCGAGGAACTTGCCGCTGGAGACGCCGAAGGCGCACTTCATCGGGTTCATCTTGAGTTGAAATTGTCGAAGCCTTTCAAAGACTCGACGCAGGTCAGCTAAGTGGTCCTCCCGCTTCTTTGCCTTGACGACCAGATCATCGACATAGCATTCGACAAGGTCATGTAGCATCTCGTCGAAGATCTTGGTCATTGCCCTTTAGTAGGTTGCGCCGGCATTCTTCAGACCGAACGACATCCTTTTGTAGTTGAAGATCCCCTTAGGAGACCGGAAAGCCGTATGGTCCCGTAGCATAGTCCATACATCGCAGTTCTCGCAGGCTAGCAAGTCTGTACACTGCATGGCTCGCAGGCTAGCAAGTCTATACAATGCATGCACTTCGTGAAGTCTGTACATCCGACCGTCTTGTTCAGCGTCTCATTTGCACATTTGAGTCAAAGTCTGCACAGCACAAGTCTATACAACTGTCCATCTTATTTAGTGTCTCATGCAGCGTCAACGCAGTGAGTGTGTACATTGCATTGGCTAAGTCATGCAGCGTCAACGCAGTGAGTGTGTACATTGCATTGGCTAAGTCATGCAGCGTCAACGCAGTAAGTGTGTACATTGCATTCTCAAGTCTGCAGCGTCAACGCTGTAAGTCTATACAGCCTCTGTGTGTTCTATGCATTTCACAAGTCTACACACTGAGCATAGTCTATACATCGTGTTGTGTCTGTGTTGTGTTTGTGCATCATTGAGAACACAAGTCTGTACATCCATGCATCATGACTCGTCTTCATGCATAGCAGAGTCTATACAGTGCAGCTCATATAACTAACATGTCTATACATTGCATCGTGGCGTTTGTGCTCTAAGTCTATACACTGCATGGCGAGCCCAAAGTCTATACATTGCATTGGCTAAGTCTGAACATTGTCCGTCTCATTTAGCGTCTAAGGCAATGTCTATACACTGGACTCGAAGTCTGTACATTGAGCGTCTCATTGAGCGTCTCATGCAAGTCTATACAACGCATCAGACTAAGTCTGTACATTGAGCGTCTCATTGAGCGTCTCATGCAAGTCTATACAACGCATCAGACTAAGTCTGTACATTGAGTGTCTCATTGAGCGTCTCATGTAAGTCTATACAATGCATCAGCAAGTCTGTACATCGGACTGTTTCAAGTGAAGTCTGTACAGCGTCATGCATCATTCTTCAAGTCCACACATTGCACTGTAGATTGCTCAAGGTGAAGTCTGTACATCCATCAGTGAACTTCCAAGTCTGTACATCCATCAGTGATCTTGCAAGTCTATACATCGGCAGCTTTATCGACGTTGCACTCGAAGTCTATACACTGATAGCTTTACCGTCGTTTCCCTTGGCAAGTCTATACATCCTAGAACTGTGCAAGTCTGTACAGCCATTCCCTTGCCAAAGTCTATACATTGTGAACCTTGAAGTCTGTACAGACTTTGCCTTGCTCAAGTCTGTACATCGCCCAGTTGGCAAGTCCATACATTGGAAGTCCATACATTCGTTTGCCTTGCATCGTTCATCAAGTCTGTACAGCCCTTCCGCTTGGCAAATCTATACATTGTGAATGTCTATACACTCGATTGCCTTGCTTTGATCAAGTCTGTACAGAGTTTCCTTTTGCAAGTCTGTACATCGTTCATGATGTCTGAACAACGAGCAAGTCTGTACATCGGACTAGTCTGCATCGGCTAAGTCCATACATTGTCCAAGTTATGCATGCATCATTCATGAAGTCTATACATCGAGTTGAATGCTGGCGAAGTCTGCACATCGTCTGTCTTCATTAGAGTCTCATGCATAACATGAAGTTTGTACATCGCACAGCATTCAAGTCTGTACATTGTGCATCGTTTTAGTTGAAGTTTGTACGTCGTGCATCTAGTGTTTCGAAGTCTATACATTGTTGCATGTTGTGTCTGTCTAAGTCTTCACAAGTGCCTCTTCATGCTTTGAAGTTTGCACATTGCTGCACGCTCGTCAAGTCCATACACTGGCATGTCTTTACATTGCCTAAGTCTATACGTTGCCTGCTGAATGTTCTTCCAACGTCTACACACTGCATCACACTCATTGTTAGCAAGTATGTACATTGTTCAGAATGTCAAGTCCCTACAGCCATTGTGCATTCATTCTTGATGTTCATACTTTGCGTGATGCATTCTGCATAACACACTGCCAAGTCTATACAATACAATTTGTTCATGCCATGAGTTTGAAGTCTATACATTGCGTCCAGCAGCCTGCACGCCAAGTCTGTACACTGCATACACACTGCATCCTTAAGTCTATACACTGCTGCCTTATATGAAGTCTGTACAGGGGTTTCAGTCTTAAACTGATAATCCTATTCGACTGTCTGACAGGGATTCTTTGCAGAGCCTAATGAAGGCACGTGATCCAAGGAAGGACGAGGTGCCCAGATTATGACACGTGTACTGAAAGGCTGTAGGATGATGCCACGTGGTCCAGATACCTTGGGCGGGAAATGTGGAAGCCACACACCCTGTCCTAATTGCTGCTGGTATAAGAGGCAGTCTTCTTCAGAAGAAGAAGGCCGATCTAAGAGGTGAACCTTGAGCAGAGAAAGCTGTAGCAGCAGAGAGCCACCACGATCCAGACAGAGAGAAGAAAAGGAGAGAAGGAAAATAGAGTGTGAAGAGAGCAGAGAAGAGAAAGAGAGAGCGTGAGTTGAGAAGAAGAAGATACAGAGCTTGTGAAGAAGAAGAAGAGTAGATTACTGAAGATCGTTCCTACTGGATGTTGGATCAGATCCACTCCAGTCTGCTCCTTTGAGAGTCACACTGTGCTTCATTGTTTACAGCCTTCCGATTGTTGTTTGCTTCCCATTTTCCTGTTTTCTTTTTATACATTTCTTCAAGCTGTTTGTCAGCGGAGCAAGCTGTGTTGCTCAGCATTTGCAGTGGAGGATTCCACTGGACGGCCAAGCTGTATTGCCCAGCGGAGCAAGCTGTGAGGCTCAGCAGGCGAGGATGATTCCTCGGACAGCAAGTTGTGAGGCTCAGCGGATTGTATGGCAAGCTGTGATGCCCAGCTGTTCAAGCTGTGAGTCAGCGGAATCCACACTCGGTTTGAGTGTGGGGTGGACGTAGGTCTGCAGGATCGAACCACCTAAAAACTCATTGTGCAGTGGTTTGATTTCTTCTATCTGATTGGCGCTAGATGAATGCTTAGGTGCGCTTTGTTTAGTTAGTCTGGTGGAACCAAGTTTGCATTCAGATCATTTGATTTTAATTGGGCGAAAGTTTTTAAAGGGTATATTCATTCACCCCCCCCCCCTCTGAATCATAGCACCGAACCCAACAGACCACCGTCTTCAAGCTCCGATGGAGCTGGTTGGAGGTCGACGAAGTCTCCCTCATCATCAGTGTTGGCTTCGTAGACTTCAAATTCTTCGAAGCACCCTTGCTCGTGACTTGAAGCAGAAGGACTTGCTTTGTTTTGCGGATGGTTAGCAGGCTGGGCTGCTCTTTCCTCTGAAGGGTGACCATTGTCAGCTCCTGATGAAGGTGAGGGTGTCAAGGACACATCACCGGACTCCCTTATAGAGTCATCAACCTTGGGCTCAGCTTCTGCTTGCCCGTGATGGAGAGGTAGCAGTCCTATGGTGTTGACTGCAAAGTGGACCTCGAAGTCCGTCTCCTGGTCATAGCCAAGGCCCCTTGTATCTTTGCGGGAGAAGGGAGGTTGCCCACGGACTTGCGGAGGATTCCACAACTGATGAAAGTACGCCGCTCGCGCGGGGTCCAGAGTTTGCGGGATGTGCTACTTTTTACACATTTCCTTGATGTAGTTGGTCATATCATCCATCTCCTGGACTGGCTCTGGCGCCACATCGGTGGGAGTATCCCAGCCGAAGTCATCTTCAAGAGGACATGGTGGGACTAAATCACCTTTGTAAAAGATGATCGGCTTGTCTCTCTTGCACTTGTTACGTCTCCTTCTCCGTTGATAGGAGACTGTAAAGGTCTTGAACGGCTCCACCTCGTATTCTTCCAGTTGGGACGAGAGCTGGAGGCACTTCGACGGTAAGGAGATACTCCCGTTAATGACCCGGCTGATGAGGTTGGCTTCAAAGTCAACATCCCGCCTTTCTGGTTGAGTCGGCTTGGAGGCGGCACTGAGGCTCAGCCTGTGCAGCTTTACCATGTCTTGGTTGACAGTGAAGAGCTGCCCTTCCTCAACTTCAGGGTCCACCTTTTGCTTCCCTTTGTCTTTTAAAGACTCTGGGATTGATAAAGTGGACTTCCTAAAATATAGTGAAGCATCGGCCAGATGGCACTCATTGGGGTGGAACGGGGCCTAGTCTGCGAAGACCGTATGTTGCTCCCCTTTCTTGGCATATTTAATGCACTGATGAAGAGTTGAAGGAACAACCCAATTCTCATGAAGCCAGGGTCTTCCAAGCAACATCTTGTAAGATGTGTCGGAGTCGATGATATAAAATGTCGCCTGAGTGACAAAATCGTCCAAAGCTAGCTTGACTACAACCCGACCAAGCGCTTCCTCGGAACCCTGATTGAATCCCGAGATCTTGACATCAGTCACCTTTTGTAGATAGGGTGCCAAGTATAAAGACTTGAAAGTCTTCAAAGGCATGATGTTAACAGCCGCTCCAGCGTCAACCAGGATGCGATTCACGTCATGCCCATTAATCGTCCCCTTCATATATAAGGGGCGATTATGACACGGAGAGGACAGCAACATGTCTTTGTCCGTGAAGGAGATGTTGGCTGTGAGTGCTTCATATGCCTGGGCTTGCAACTCTGCCACATGGGCTTCATATGCCTCTGGATCTTGAAGTATCTTGACAAGAGCCTCTCTGAGGTCTTTTGCTCCAGGCAATGGCTTCCCAAATAGTGACAATTATTGGGAACCGCTTCATATGATGAATGATTTTGCGGTCCGCTCGAGCACGGGTCTTGTCAAATGGCGGGATGATCTCCGCCAGGGTCTTCGACGCTTGGCGAGGCTTCTCTCGCTTAGAAGGGCGCTCCTCCGCATTCTGGCCTTCCGCATCTTCTTGGAATAGCGGAGCCAAGGATTCCTCTGGAGGTGGCAAAGGCCCATCATGCTGGTCTTCATTAGAAGGACCGGCCTGGCTGGCGGGCTCGGCCCTGTTAGAGGGGCCGGCCTGCTCTGACGCCTCCTCGCACTTTGGCAATTTGGCTGGCTCCTCTTCTTCATCGGAGGAGGTGATTGTAAAAAGGACGCCACCCAGCTTAGCCGTTGAGATGGGGCTTGAACCCTCTGAGGGGCTGAGGATGAAAGGGATCCCCCGAACTTGAGTTTCCGGGACAGGACCCGGCTTCTCCCCTCTGAATATTATGACCCGGTCGAGGGCCAGGGGGCCTTCACGTCCACGTCCTCGGCCACGACCTCGTCCACGTCCCCGGCCATTTCTTGCCGAGCGACGCTGATATGTTACCATAGGAGCCTTGCCTCCAGTGCTATCAGCCGTGGGACAGTAAATGTTGTCAGGTGGCGGGATCGCCACCATGTTGCAGGAGAGCTCTTGCAGCATTTCCTCGAGCATCTCGACAGTGAGCTCCTCATCGTTATAGAATAATGAGAGCTCCTCTGGGATTGGGAAGTCTTCACCTTCTTCAAGACGGTGGGCCATTTCCCGAAGCCATTGCAGAAGACGGGCTTTGCGCCCAAGCTTGTCCCAGGGAATATATTCGTCTAGAGTGACGACCCTGGTGGGATGAGGGGGAGTGTACTCCTCCAGCTCATCTATGAGCTTTTGAAGTCTTTGTAGAGGAGTTGGCTCCTTAGGAGCCTCCATAGCAGCTGCTTGCTCGGCTTGCTTCTTCAATCTCCTCTTCAAATTCTTCCTGCGGTTCTTCTCTTGCTTCTTTTGGCGTGCTGCCTCTTGAGAAGAAAGGGGAGTTTGCTTTGGAGGTGGGACTCGCTTGCTCCTAGAATTTAGCTTTTTTGCTCCGGGCTGGCTCCTTAGGGGCCTTACTGCCGCGACTTTTCCTGGGGACAACCTTGGTCTAATTAGCCTCCTCCGACTGAGGCTAGAAGGTGGCATTGATTACCTGAGCAATTATTTCAGGAGGCAACTCCTAGAACTCTGCCAGTCCACAGTAGGGCCTCTGGGAGCTTTGTAGTTCCACCGACTTTGCTTGGGCTGGTGGGTTGGCTTGCTTGAGCTGCTGAGGCCTTTCTACAATTGGCGGCCTCGCTGGGCTGACAGAGGCCTTAATTGGGGTCTTCGCGGGCTCAAGAAGTCGAGTCCTCTCCACGACTAATGGCCTTGCTGACTTGGCAGGAGCTTTGGCTGAAGGCTCTGACGCCTTGGCTTTGCCTTTGTTATCTGGCCGAGAGTTCTCTCTTATGACGATGTCAGGTTGACTCGACTTGGGACGGGCCTTGGAACTCTCTCCCACGGCTTGACTTCCTGGGTTCTGGACCTTAGCCCCTTTATAGGTGGCCTTGCCTTTAGTGAGTAATGGGAATTCATCATTTTCCGCAGGCTTACTTGGTCGGGTTAACCGGGAGAAAGCCTCAGCTTCTCGCCGAACCTGCTGAAGAGTTTCCCTGGCGGCCTCTGCAAGACGCAACCTCGTCATGGAGTTCCCCTGAGTATCGACAACCCCTCTCTGGATGAGGGCTTCAATGAAATCTTGAACCTCTGGGCATTGCCGAGTGGGGTGAGACACCCTTGCATGATACTTGGAATAGCGGGGGTGCCTCTTGGCCGTCTCATTGTAATAAGACGGCGGGTCATGTGTCAGCACCCAGCCATCCTTCAGAAGTTTGTCAAAAATCTTCTCAGTGTCTTCCCTAGGAAAAGAACACTGATGAGATGGTCGCCACCCTGGATACCATAGTGTAGACTTGGGCGATTGGGAACTGGCTCCCTAGGAACTAACTCCCTCCTCCTGCAGCTCGGGGAGTTGGAAAGCTACTGAGGCATGTATGACGTTGACGGAGAAGTGAAGGCTCTCCCGTGCATGCGGCTGCGGTGGGTCAACTAGGAATTCGCCCATACTGACCTTCCCTCGCATGATTAAGTCTTCGGCGAGATCCTTGAACGACTCACAGTTGTGGATAATATGGCCAACAACTTCATGATATGGGCAATAGCCCTGATGAAAAGCAGCACATGGCGTTTGCTCCAAGGGTGACGGGCTTATCAGTCCCGCCCGCGGGCATGCGAAGAAGATGTTTGGAGTCTTCTCGCAAGTGAATTAATATAACTTCTCTGGGAGCTCAACTTGAAGTGGAGCCTCCTCGCCTTCCGGTGAGTCCTCCTCGTCTTCGGATGAATCTGAGGATTCTTCAGAGAGCCAGCCCCTGAGCGGAGCCCGACCCGCGGGTGATACACCCGCCTCCCGTATGTAGACTGGAGCTAACCCCCTGGCAAATGGGCCAAAGGGGAAGGTGGCCAACTGCTAATCAATGCTCTCTAGGAACTGCAGCAGGCGCCTCTGTTCCAATTGCAATTGCCGAATTTCCCCTCGGATTTTTCGAATTGTTCTCTGCAATGCTAAACATTCAGGGAATGAAGGAGGAGTGGCTCTGGGACCAGTGTGGGACTGCTGATTTGAAGGTCCGACCTCGGGGGCGTTAGAACTCGAGACCATTGCCACCATGTGGACTACATTAGCCAACCGATTTGATCGACTCCAAGCATGCGGTTGAGGTGGGTCGACTGCATGGCCCAACATATTTACCAAGCCCTTTTGAATGAGCTATTCCGCTATGTTCTTGAAAATATAGCAGTCGCCGATGGTATGACCCAACCTTCGGTGATACACACAATAGGTAGGATCCTCTATCTTGTCCACCTCTGAGGGCTTCCGCGGATCTGGCAGGGTGATGAGCTGCTCTTTCATGCATAGATCAAAGAGCATTTTAGTATGCTCTTTCCTGAAGGAATACGGCGTATTCATGTTCTCCGCCAACCGAGACGCGCTTGCCTTGGCATCAGGCTTCTTGCCATTGCCTTTAGACTTTCCTTCTCCTTTATCTCCATTCGTCGGGGAGAAGTCAACGATATTTACTTCCTTGCCGCTAACCAGACGGTCTTTGGAGGATTTGTCTTTGGCAGAAGCTTGTGTAGGGTGGTCGGCAAAGAACATCTCAATTTCTGCCCAGTCATTAACCTGAGTCATCTGCAGACAGAGACAAGACGAAATGAAACGAATTAGTTAGTTCAGGTTTATAACAACGAGTGTATATACTTTAGAACAGCAAATGAGTAAGTGTGTACACTGAGGGAGTGTATAGACTTGTGAGTCTTCATGCAACCTCAGTGTATAGACTAGCTGAAGAATGCATTAGCATAACAGGGGGAATGTGTGGACTTCTGTGAAATGTATAAAGCCATCGAGTGTATAGACTTAGAGATGTCAATTAGGCAAGTGTGTACAACGTGAGAGAGTGTATATACTTGTTGTGAAGAACAGCAATGTGTAGACTTGCGAAGCATAACTATATGCAGTGTATAGACTTCAATGAATTCAATGCATGCACAGTGATGCAATGTATAGACTATGAAGATGGACTATTGCGTTGTACAGACTATGTGAAGACAAAGCTGTAGCGATGTATAGACTTCATGAATCAGAGCTGAAGCAGTGTATAGAGTTGCTGAAGTGTAATGCAATGTGCAGACATTGTTCAATGTATGGACTTTACAATGCAAACAGCAATGTATAGACATTTCAATCGACAGGCAGACAATGTACAGACTCTGAAGAACAGCAGCCAGTGTATGGACTTAGGTAGGCTTCAACTCAATGAAAGCACGATGTACAGACTTGAATTCAAGTGATGCACAGTGTACATACTTCATATGTGAAGTAGCCGATGTACAGACTTAAGCAATATGAAGACTTGACAGACAACTGACGATGTATGGACTTCAAGTGTGAAGATGTTGTGAATGCAAATGCAATGTACAGACTTCACATATGCATGAGACTCTAAGAGAGATGGGCGCTGTATAGACTTCACCAGACTTCACTCGATGTACAGACAATTTCATCAGTTGAAGAGGCAACAATATAAAACACTGAGATAATGTCAGTGCGTCGACTCCACGCTATTGCAGCATCAACTCATCAGAATAAAAAGCAGAGATATTCAATGTATGGACTTGCCAAAAGAAACTCTGTACATACTAGATCAAAGCAAAACAGTTGACTGTATGGACTTCCTGTGTGTAGACATGCCAAAGATAACTGGTCGATGTACAGACTTGAACAAGGTAAAGTCTGTACAGACTTGGAAGTTCATAGTGTGTAGACTTTGGCACAAGAAACGGCTGTACAGACTTTAGCTCAACAGCGATGTATAGAGTTTTGAAAGCTTGAACGACGAAGCACGCTGTACAGACTTTGAGCGTTGTATAGACTTTGCGAAGCACATGCCTTGGTTGTACAGACTTCAGACTTGAACGTGTGTGCTGTGAACGATGTATACACTTGGAGGCCCTTGAAGGGTGTACACACTTGAAGAACCGAAGCCAATGTAGAGACTTGACGAATGGCTTAGCAATGTATAGACTTGGTGAGCTTCAGAGTAGAATGTGCAGACTTTACCACTGTATAGACTTGAAGTTCTGAACGTAGGTAAAGGCTGGGATTGTATAGACTTGCATAGTGCTGCCAATGTATAGACTTCCAATGAATGCAACCGCTGTACAGACTTGCTCAAACAGACCGATGTATAGACTTGCCAACGAGAGGGCTGTACAGGCTTGAGCAATGCAAAGGCAATCGGATGTATAGACTTCAAATTCAACAGAAGACTCTGTATGGACTTTGAAGATGGAAGCGATGTACAAACTTGGGGTTCCTTGAAGGATGTATAGACTCTGAAGAAATGAGGCGATGTGCAGACTTGGCGCCTTGAAGGATGTATAGACTTCAGTTGAGCAAGATACAGTGCCGTTGTATGGACTTGATCTTCAAGGAATGGCTGTACAGACTTTGAAGGCTTTGGCGGAGGATGTACAGACTTGGAATATAAAAACCAATGTATGGACTTCAGGTGAAGACCAATGTACAAACTTTGAATATGAAGACCAATGTTCAGACTTTGAATATGAAGATCAATGTATGGACTTCGAAAACAAAGGGGGCGTCGACCCATCAGAAGGGGGCGTCGACCCACAACTGTCCAGACTATGCATGAGACGGTGAGCCATGTGCAGACTTTGAAGCTTAACAGAGACACAGGATGTACAGACTTCATGAAATGCATGCTATTCAATGTACACACTTTGAATTCATGCAAGCTGATGTATAGACTTAAGTTGAAGAACGATGCATGCTATGCAATGTGTGGACTTGACATGCCTACTAAAGGCGATGTACATACTTGCTGCGTGATGCTGATGTGCAGACTTATGTAAGTGTATGTGAATGCTTCATGCAGCAGATAACATGGCTGAACATCAAATATGCAATACTTTTAGACCTGATAAACTAACAGAATAGCAGACTGACTGAACATATGAAGATGACTCATACAGCAAGATGACTCATAGTGATTAACTCACAACAAAAACCAATCATCAAATGATTAACTCACATCAAAGCCAATCATCAAAACCACAGGGGCACAATAATCTCCCCCTTTTTGATGATGGCAACACTACACTGTGAGTAATTCTGATGACACAAACTATTCTCCTCCTTTGACTTCATCAAAAAGAAAATAGTTTGAGAAGTTAAAGCATGTTTAAAATACAGTCAATTTCTCCTCCTTGCAATAAACAAGATGAACCATGGAGAGGTATGAATGCAGAAATGCAGATGCAAGAAGAAGTGCAATACCTCCCCCTAAATATATGAATGCAAAGACACAATTGTTACCAATTGAGATGAACATTATTCGATATTACAAGGAAGCTCCCCCTGAGTAGATGCCAATTGATATGCATCTGTTGCATTTCTCCCAATTGATATGGGTGAGAGGGAGACCACAATGGAATTCAAGGACAGTGAGCAGAAGAGTTTCAAATAACAGATTTTCAAAGAGGCTCCAAGCAGAAGAAGTTCAACAAGATTTTCAAGGAGATATCAATCTCATAAATCCAAAACATAATTTTTCAAAGTCTTCCATTATAAGGGCTTATGAATGAAGTTTATTGATCAGCATGGTTTAAACATGATGTATGCAGAGTTTATCAATAAAATTCTGTATTGATATCTAAAACCATGGTTTAATAAAAATGAACCAAGCCCTCATTTTTATCTTGATTAACCTCCCTTTCTCTTACACAATCAAATTTATTGACTTCAATCAGAATTACATGCACTAGAATTGAGATCAAGCATTTATGAAGTCATGTGAATTTGTCTAGGGTTGTAGCAATTTGACTTTAGCATCAATATTCAGATATTTCAATTTGTTCAACAATTTTCATGCTACAAATTTTACGAGCACTCTAGTTCAGTGCACACCTTGTAACTAGAGGATATACCTTGATCAGAGGCCAATATCCCTAAGCACTTAGTGTGACTCACAGTCATGCTTTATATAAACAGAGGTAGCATTTACACATCATGACACACTACAAATCATTTCTTGATGAGTGAGTTGTATTTCTCAGTGTGCATGCCATTGCTCTGCCTGATTAACACTCATTCTTAAGCAGAGTTAACTATGACACCTCATGACATAGTCCTTTGACATGTGTTTCTCAGTGACCAAAGTCATTGCTCTGACAGAAATTACCCTTTAGATATTTCAGAAAAATTCATTTGCTTCAAATCAATAATAGTTTCATGTACTTAACCAAATAAAGCCATGTATTCAATAGTGCAGATTTCAGAAGTTTTTACAAGACACATCATGAAACAGTTGGTTAAAGTTTATTAAACATGCTTCAGATATTTTTAAGAAATTTTAAAGTCAAACTCAATGAATACATTAAACTTAAACCACATGAGTTATTTCAGACATTCATAAAATCGTATAACAGAAGATTCCTAATTCAAAAGTTTTCAGATTTATGATCGAGATAGCCCCATTGAGATCTTCATGAAAAATTGATCGAATTCAGATACCAAATGATAGAAGAGATTTTGAAGCCCAGTGTTTTTAGAATATGATCAAGGTTTGTCAACAAAATCAATAAGGAAGGATATGCAATGAATTTTGACAAATGTATGCATTTGACAATCTGTATGCAATGCATTGACTCCCCCTGACACTTTGCATTCAATTACTTTTTTTGGTATTTTTCAATAAAATGCAATGCAATTAACTACATGTATGCAAAGACATGCAAAGACTCAACATTGAATGCTATGCAAAGACATGCAATTAGTTCCCCCTGAAAGCATGCAATGTTTTGCACTGAAGACTGAACATATGACAATGTGACTTATGCTCAATCAGACTGCCCTATTAAGCAAGGTGACCCATGGTACCAGGCGGAGCACTTGGTCTAAAAGACCACCTCACACATAGCAAGAACCTCCAGACAGATTTCCCTGCCTTTTGGTACCTTACCATTTATATACCATAGAGGTCAATCATGATAATTCAACATGCAGTCCTATATGCAATCCAGATTTTCAGTGAGCTCTGCAATAGACAAATTTCAAACCACATTCATATGCAGTTCAGATTTTTCAGAGATTGTGCATAACAACAATTATCAAACTATTGCAATTCCACCGTGTTCAACTGGTCAAAGCTTCTGATATTGGAGCCCAGAAGCTTTTCACTGACTTCTGCCGAGAGACCCCTGCGGCAGATGGTGATCGCATCTTCAGGCGTCGGAGGATTATCGCAGCGCATGCTGACGTCCCTCCATCGCTTGATGAAGTCTAATGTTGTTTCACCCTTCTTCTGTCGAAGGGAACAAAGCTCTGCTAAGGAGACTTTGCGTTCGACCATCTGGAAGCGGTCGACAAACTTCTTCTGCATATCAGCCCAATCAGATATTGAATTGGGCTTTAACCTTGAATACCACTGGAAGGCGGTGCCAGTCAAGGACGTGGCGAAATACCGCAGCAAATATGCCTCTTCCAGGGCTAATTCACCCATGGCCGTCATGTAATAGGCCAGGTGTTCATGCGGAGAACCCTGCCCGTTGAACTTCTGGAGTTTCGGGGCTTTCGGACAATCAGGCGGAAGTTTCTTGAATTGATGATGGAGGAGGTATGGCACGCTGTACAAATCAACGGTAGCCACACCTTCGCCATGTTGAGCGAACTTCGCTTCCACGATGCGCTCGATCATCTGCTTCTGCGCCATGAGGCTTTCTGCGACAGGAGTAGCAGACGACCGCGCATTGGCTGCATGCGGCGGGACTTCGAAGTCCACTGCCAGTGGGAGTCTTGCAGCAGTGGCGGAAGCGTTGGCTGGTGCTAGAACGGGAGGAGGCTGCTGATCCACTCCAGCCGGCGCCGCCTGAGGCGGGGAAGGAACCTCCTTTTCGCGCAAAAGCGACTGTAGCAGGTTCTTGAGCTCTTGATTTTCCCGTCGAAGCTCGTCCACTGTGGGGGCCCATGGCTCTTCCCCCAACTCTTCTTCGTGCCGGGAGTGACTGTCCCCATCAACACTGTGGACATCTTCTTGGCGCTCTTCTTGCCGTACCAGCTCAGGCTGAGATGTACCGGCGGCCGGTGCCTGCTGCGTTTGTGCCAGAATTCGGGAGACCGGCCTTGACCTCCTTAAATATTAGATGGGTTGGTCAAGCTCTCCCGAGGTATTCTCAGGCTGTTTGTCGCCGGAGGTGGCGTAACAGGTGAACACTTTGACGGTGTCATCGGTCACCTGGACCACCCGCTTTTTCTTGGGCGGTTGCCGCTCCAGCTTGGGCGGCCTCCCAAGTCTGTCAAAGACCGACACTCGGGATGTGGATGCTTGAGGGGAGCGATCCTCTTCCGTGTGCGTGGAACTGGCCCACGGGGAAGTCGGCCGCACCTTCTTGCCAGGTCCACGGCGCTTCTGCCCCCGTAGGGGCTGATTTGTAGATCTCGGAGAGACTGAGGCCTCAGTGCTTGTCGGACTTCGCATTCGTCGCAGATCCGACATGCGGAAAGGCTCCTCCGCCCTGGCACGTCTTATAATCCGGGCCTCCTCCTTGGTGACCCAGATCTTCTTTAGATGGAGCTGGCGCTCCTCCACTTGGTTGCCCCCTGTCCTCGGACGGGGAGCTCGTAGCTTGGGCCGTTGCAGAGGGTCCTGGGTTGCCGCCGGTACGGCAGACTTCTTCTTCTTCGCTCCGTCCCCCCGGACTTGCCGGAGGGGCTCGAAGCGGTTGGAGGTAGAGATAGTCGGGACATGACGATCCCGTGGTATGATCGGCTCGCCTCCATCGAGCCGGATGCAAATATCTCCGACGATTACAGTCTTGCCGGAGCGCGAGACAACCGCTTCGGGCCTTGCACCCTTGCGGCTACGGCGTTGCCCCCATTGGGTAGGGGCGACGGTGGTGGCGCCCGCCATAGGCATGGCGTCATCCTGACGACGGCGGCGTTGCCCCCGTTGAGCAGGGGCAGCACCTCTGAGGGTGGCCGCATTGGAGTTGGGGGCCGTTATGGCGACGGCGTTGCCCCCGTTGAGCAGGGGCGGCGCCGGCATTGATTTGATTGACTGAGAAAACTCGGCCAATAACTGGGGCAGAAGGCCTGACACCTTCGGCCATTGACATAGCAGCCAAGCGGGCTCGGCTGGTTGTCGGGATGAAGGGCTTGACACCCTTAACAGTTGGAGAATTGACCGGATGGACCCGGCCAGTTGATGGAACAGAGGGTCTGACACCCCCGGCTGTTGTCTTCTCGTCCGAATAGACCCGACCAGTTGATGAAGCCGAGGGCTTGACGCCCCCGACAGTCGCGTTGTTGACCGAGCGAACCCGGCCGGCTGTTGCGGTAGAGGGCCTAACACCCCCAGTGATGGTCTTGTTAACCGGACTGACCCGACCAGTTGCTGGAGCCGAAGGCCTGACGCCTCCGATAGTTGTCTTCTTGACCGGGCGGACCCGGCCAATTGATGAAATAGAGGGCCTGACACCCTCAGTGATGGTCGTCACAGCCGCGGCTGAGCTGACCTCAACCACGGGCACAACACCCAGGAAGAAGGGCGAGCCGAAGACCGCTGGGAAGTCGCCGAAAACAAGTGGCGTTGCCAGGTAGCCGACCCTGGCATGGTTGGCGACGATCTCGGGGCCGTAGGTGACGGCAGCCATCGCTGTTGCTGACGTTGGTGATGGTGTGTAGCACGAACGGAGTGGCGTGCAGATGCACAAAGAACTCTCAAATGAACAGTGAGATGTGCCCACCTCTTCCCGTCCTGTAAGAGGAAGAGGGGCAATTAGAACCTTGAAGAAGGTTTGGAGGCTTTCTTTGACAGAAAGAAGAAAGGCGGGAAAGGTCCCACCGGGCGTGCCAGTCTGTGAGACACGGAAAAATCTAATCGGTTTTTTATCATAGATAAAGATATAGATTTTGTTCTTTTTGAAAAGAAACATCCCCCTCTAAGTATAGAGGGTGATTCCGTGTGTGCGCATAGTATCAGACAATTTGGGTTCGAGTGCTGGACCTCTCCCCACTGACCGGAGTCAGTGTTGATTTACAATCGCCC
>JAHNEJ010002808.1:0-66751 GCA_022559845.1 Amorphophallus konjac
GCCTGAATGAAATCGAGCCGCTCCGGCTACGATTGGTTATGAGAACCTTAGGACTGGCTCAAGAATGGGTGGATTCAGCTGCGCCACCTCATGTCGGGAGAAAGACGCGGGGACCGGCGACTTGCATTGACTGGCGCGTGCGATTCCCTGAACAGTATGAGGACTGGCAACGGGGTGGCACGATTGTAGAATCACAGGCGCGGGATAGCGAGGACTACTTGCGTCTATATAGGACAAAGTACGTAGAGCGGCTCCAACCCCGGGGACTTGTGGAGGTAGGTTTCCCCTTTTTCTCTTCTCTTCTTTCTCCTTTTCTTGGTTTTTCTGGTGAAAATGCTGACTTGTAAGGCTGCAGGATGTCCGGGATGCCATGATAGCGAATTTACGAACTCGCTTGGCAGAGATGGAACAACAGTTGGGTGATGCCCGCGGAGCTACGAGCGCCTTGGTAGGTGTAGTACATTCCTAATTAAATCCCCAGATTCCAGATGTTGGCTGTTAATTCACATGGTCGTAGCATGCCCAGATTGGCGCGGCCTCCCCAGCGATGGGAGTAGGTGGTGCCTCTTCCAGCTTGTGGATTCCCACCTCAGAACTTGACTCGCTTCATGAGCAACTTGCTCACGCCACGCAGCGTGCTGCGGAGGCAGAAGGGATGCTCCGTATACAGGTAAAAGTTTCAGCGTTGAGTTCTCTTTGTTTTACGCCTTATCGCGTATCTGAGATGGTACACTCGGCAGGAAAAGGAGACGGAAGAAGCGCTTGCCCAAGCTGCGCAGAAGGAGGCTAGGATAGCAGAACTGGAGAGGGAACTGCGGCGTCATCCTGATGACGACTCATCCAGGGATGCTATGGAACTGAGGATCACTCTCCAGTTGGAGAGGGAAGACCGTGAGAGAGAACGGGCAGAGAGGGAAAGAAACGCGGAGAGAGAAAGAGCCAACAGTTTGGCTGAAAGGGAGGAGCGAAGGGCCATGGAGGCCCAACTATTCGAACTCCGAATCGGCCTTGGTCTTGCTGAACAGTGGCTGAGAGATGGTGAGGAGCGCTACCAAAAAGCACGAGAGCGTGGCTTTCGTGTTGGTAGCTTCTCTGCTGCTTCCGTGGATCAACGCCGGGATGTGGGAATAGGAAGAGGAGTACAGAGCGGCAGGAGTACCGCTTTTCGTAGTTGGGTAGCACCTTTGAGAGTGTTTTGCCCGGAGAGTAGTGGGACGAGTAATGCAGAAAGAGAGGGCGGAACTTGATGTAAATTTTTTTGGTTTTTTTTGGAATAAAACACGAGGTTTGGTTTGTTTGTTTTTCACCTTTGCTTCAGTTACCTGAATCCCTGCACATATCACTGAAACAAACAAATCAGAATTTCTGTTCTGACTTGGCCCCTTGCTCAATAAGCAAATGGTCACTGTGACTGTCCTTGATAACTGGTCAAGGGGCCAAGCCTTTATTTAACAAAGGCAAGGGAAAGATGCGGTGATGATAAATGCGACAGGCCAGCACACGAATGCAAGCGGTATTAAAAAATGAGATGCTGCACGCAAATGTAATCATGCAAAATTGATTTATTTTCTTTTTTATATTTGACATTTTTTTTATCATAAAAAGATTTTTTGTTTGCAAATATGTACATTTCTTTTTTCCATTTTTTTGCTTTTATCATTTCAATTTTTTTTTGCTAACGCCCGGCAAGCACCCAAATGGCAACTAACCTACGTGAGACATGGGTTTCTTACTAACCTCCCAGGTATCCTAAGTGCACATCTAGGTTGATTTGGGCCTCTAGACCCCTCGAATGACGATCCCACCGGCTAAGACTTACCCTGATGACAATACCGTCATGCCATGCTTAGGCTCCCAGTTGCTTCCGACCACAGGGATTCACCCAAAAGGTGTTTGAGGTAAATGATTTGCCCGGCCCGGGTCTGTTTCCTCACAACTCTAGATGGTATATGATGGAACACCCTGGAACCCTAACGACCAATCGCGCGACGCTGACCCGGAATCAGACGCCGTCGCACCCATAGGTGACGCGCTTGCATTGGCCTAAGCCCGAGGTTAAACAAGAAGACATCAAGGTGGTAAGCAGGGGTCTTGACCAGCCAGAAACACGGAGACTCCTTCGCAGCGATAGCTTTTGCTTTTCCAAGTAGGCAACCAAAATGTGTATATTAAAATAAGGTCGCAGACCCTGGGCAGTTTTCACCTTTCAGAAACTCCATCGAACCTTCATCTTTAGAGGGAGAAGGAAGAGTGTAGGGGATAAACCTCCTGAGAGGACCGGCAAAGCCGTTAACCCGGCGAGCGAATAAGGGCCCATTAACTCTTTCCTTTCGGACAACTTCGGACCAAATCTCGAGCATTTACATTCCACGGCCCCCCCTTTGTGGATTCAGACTTTTGCTTTGAGGGGTTTCGTTTATCGTACCAGGCACGGTCACGACCAGGCTTTTCTCTTGATTTTGATTTTATATTTCTTTCTGTGAGGGAGATATAGTCGTTTGACGTTTGTGGGCTCCCTCTTCGTATGCCTGCGGGGACACTGCCCTCTTCTCGTGCTCTGATCGATGCTCGAGGAAATGGGTCCTACTCTTGCCTTTTTTGGGTTTGAGTTTCGGTTTCTCATGCTCAGCGTTTTAAGGGCGCCGACTGTCTCATTTGGTCGAAGAGAAAAGAATAAAGATTACGGCTTCCGGAGATCTTCCGGGTGGAGCCCCACCGTAGGTGATGCTACCGACTTTTTTGAATAAAATACATAAGTGAGCACATGTTAGCTTCCTTCGAGCGAGCATAGGCCGACGTGGCCGGACAGGGATCTCCACGGTTCTGGCAAACCAAGACCCGGTGCCTACCAAGCCTTAATGGGCCCTATCCTAATATGAAGGTTAGGTGCAGGGACTTAACTACATGGTGACTGCCAGGCATCAGCGTTTTGAATTTTCCATTTTTTTAGTGGTTTTCAGTATTTCTTTGTTTTTGATATTTTTTATCTTTTCATCATTTTTTGTTTTATGCTAAGGGTAGTATTTCTTAAGATAAAGCCCATTCCAAGGGTGGGATAACTCTGTCCCTTCAGCGTTGACTAGCTTGTAGGCGTTGCCAGGGTACACGGCTTGAATTACAAATGGTCCTTCCCAATTGGGTTGGAGCTTAGAACGCGGCCCTCCAGGTTTGACAAAAATTCTTTTTACGACCATCTCACCGACTTTGAATTTTCTCTCAACGACTTTCTTTTGGTAAAAGCGAGCGAGTCTATTTTGATACACACGCGCGTGTTCGGCAGCGGCCAGCCGCTTCTCATCCAAGAGTTCCAACTGGGCGAGGAGTGAATTACGACGATCGTCGAGGGGAAATTCCTCGTCCAATTGCACCCTGAGAGAAGGGATCAGAGTCTCGTACGGGACTACCGCTTCCATACCATAAGTGAGGGCAAATGGAGTCTGCCCGGTGGGGGTACGGATTGAAGTGCGATAGGCCCATAGGGCGTCGATAAGCTTTTCTGGCCAGTCTGAAAACTTACTAGACTCGCAGGTTTTTTTGATGATTTTGAGCAATGTTTTATTGGTGGCCTCCGCTTGGCCGTTACCTTGTGGGTAATAAGGCGATGAATGATGCAATGCAATTGCGTACCTTTTGCAGAGGTCCTGTAGGTCCTGAGAAATGAATTGTGGCCCATTGTCGGTGACGATCGTGCTTGGGATGCCGAATCTGGCGAGAATGTTCTTCATGATGAACTTGCAGACTGTTGACGCCTTGATTTCCGCGTAAGCTTCGGCTTCGGCCCATTTGGTGAAGTATTCCGTCGCAGTAAGGATGAAAGATTTCTGCTTGGTGAGGGAATTGGGATCGCCTAGGGGACCAATGATGTCGAATGCCCACATGGAGAAAGGCCATGGGGAGGATATTGGATGAAGTGAGGAAGATGGTGAATGGATTTTATCAGCGTGAAGTTGACACTTGACACACCTACGGACATAGACAGCACAATCCTCTTCCATAGTGGGCCAATAAAAGCCTTGACGAATGATCTTCTTGGCGAGCATCTGACTATTCACGTGGCCACCGCACACACCTGAGTGCGTCTCTTCTACAAATTTCCAAACCTCATCGTCACCAAGACATCTTAACAGAATACCAGTAAGGCTCCTCCTATAGAGTAGACCTCCAATCAATGTGTATTTCTGAGCCACCCTTCTTATGGCTTTCTTGTCCTCTATGGTGGCCCCTTCAGGATAAGACTGATCTTGGCAATATTTGACAATTTCATAGAACCATGGTTTCTCTTCATCAGCCAGTTCTTCTTCGGCCTCTGCCAACATGATTTCCCTCTTCTCAAGGATATCTTCCTGCAGGATCTTTCTTGCTATCCTGTCTTTGATGTTTACGTAGGAAGCATCATCGACTGCAGGGGCGTGAAGTTTGTAGATGGAAATGGACTTAAACCATCTTCCTAGAGGGAACCTTATGGATGATGCCAATGAGGCGAGGGCATCGGCGAGAATATTCTGATGACGAGGGATATGAACAAAGATCAGTTTTGTGAACAGTTTGGCAAAGGCAGCAGTGAGTTCTTGGTATGGCTTGAGTTTGGGATCGCGAGTGCGATACTTAGTGAGTACCTGGCGAAGGATGAGCTGACTGTCACCTACAACTCGCAACTCAGTGATACGAAAAGAATGAGCGAGTCCTAGGCCAGCTAGAAGGGCTTCATATTCGGCTATATTGTTGGTAACTGGAAATTTGAGCTGGTATGCCAATGGGAATGTGAGGCCTTCAGGTGACAGGAGGGCGATGCCGATTCCTTTCCCTTGAGAATTCAGAGCTCCATCAAAATATAGTGTCCACATTGGCTCATTTGATTGGTTGACGGACATTAGTTCCTCATCTGGAAACTCTGATTGGACGGGGTCGAACTTGGGAAGAGGATGGTGAGCGAGATGCTCGGCTATGGCATAACCTTTAATCGCCTTTTGCTGGATGTAGGTGATGTCGAACTGAGAGAGAAAACTTTGCCAGCGTGCTAGCCTATCCGTAAGGACGGCTTTCTCCAGAAGGAATTTGATAGGATTCATTCGAGCAATCAAGTGGACTTCGTGAGCCAAGAAGTAGTGCTTCAATTTCTGCACTACCCAAACGAGGGCAGCACAGGTTTTCTCCATGCCGGTGTACTTCTGCTCACAGGGATTGAGAAGTTTGGACAAGTAATAGGTTGCCCGTTCCTTGCCTTCTTCATCAACTTGTGCGAGGACGGCTCCCACGGAGTCATCCAAGACTGAGATGTAAAGGATCAGAGGTTTTTCTGGTTTAGGTGGAATAAGAACGGGTGGACTAGCCAGATATTCCTTCAACCCTTCAAAAGCTTTCTGACATTTAGAATTCCAGTGGAATTCTACTCCTGGCTTGGTCAACTCGTAGAGAGGTCTACACCTTTGTGAATGTTGGGACACAAACCGACGAATAAACTGTAACCTCCCGATTAATCCTCGGACTTCCCTCAAATTCTTGGGAGGTGGCATATCCCTGATAGCCTTGGCTTTATCGGGATCTATCTCGATCCCTCTTTTGCTCACAATGAACCCCAATAATTTACCCGATGACACCCCAAACACACACTTCTTCGGGTTCATTTTCAATTGGAACTCCCTTGACCTTTGCAAAACCTTAGCCAAAACTTCTGGATGTTCCATCCTGGTCCTTGATTTCACTAATAAGTCATCCACATACACTTCCAGATATATGTGCATCATGTCATGAAATATGGCCATCATCGCTCTTTGGTAAGTAGCTCCAGCATTCTTTAACCCAAATGGCATGACTACGTAACAATATGTTCCCCAAGGGGTAGTGAATGACGTCTTTTCCTGATCCTCTTCTGCCAAACGAATTTGATTGTATCCCGAAAATCCATCCATGAATGAGAGGGTTTCATAACCTGCCGTGTTATCAATCAACACATCAATGTGAGGCAAGGGAAAATCATCCTTTGGACACGCGCGGTTAAGGTCCCGGAAGTCAATACAAATCCTGACTTTCCCATCTTTCTTCATGACCGGGACAATGTTCGCCACCCATTGAGGATAAAGAACGACTCTAATGAACCTGGCTTTGTGGAGCTTATCGACCTCTTCTTTCATTTTTAAAGCCATCTGAGGGTGGAAACGCCTTAACCTTTGTTTTACCGAGATGGACCCTGGTTTTAGGGTTAAACGGTGTTCGACCAAGGTTGAATCCAAACCCGGCATATCCTCGTAGCTCCATGCAAACGTGTCCTTATATTCCTTGAGGACCTCAATTAATGCCTCTTCTTCAGAGGGTGGTAGGTTGTCGCTTATGAGGATGATCCTAGGGTCTTCCCCAGTCCCCAAGTTGACTTCTTTGGTGGATTCTTCTACGGCGGTTGACGGCTCGTCGAATCTCCTCATTCCGCTAGCGTATGCGCCCGCCGCATCCTCATATTCTTCACCCTCATCTTCAGTGGGGCATTCTTCATTCGTGATCTCGTAGACTCCATACCCTTCATCAGATGCACAGTCGCCCTCGCATTTTATTTCGGGTAGCTGGATGGGATTTTCTAACAACTGGGGGATGGCAAGAAGGGCCTGACACCTGGCGGCCAAATCCAGAAGGAATCGACGAGGGATCTGCCTACCCTTGGATTTCTTCCTAGGTACTACCCTTGGCCTATCATTCCTAGATTGACTGACAATATTTACAGAAGAAGAGGAAGATGAGGAGGATGGTGGAGAATGTACAGGAGAAGACCCCTCAGAGGAGGGGTAGAAAAGGTCGCTCATCGGACCTTGGACGGGTGGTCCGCAAGGCGGTACGCACCCGTGGGAGATGTATGAGGTTTCCTCAACGAAGATGTGTTGTTGGAGAGTTTGAAAATTGACGTTTTTTTTTCGTTTTCATTTTTAATGACAAAGCAGTGAAAAGATATTGGAGGAGAGAAAAAAGTGGTTATGGCTAGAGGATTGTGAGGCTCATAGAGCAGATCATGGTTGAAGACCTGGCGCGGGTTGAAAAGCCCGCGCAGGTATGTAAGCAAAGAAGGGGACCTGGGAAGATCATCAGACAATTGTCTGGCCCAGGAAGAAGATATCAGCAAAGGCTGAGACGAGTGGATGGAGAGGATGACGGCTAATGAGCCGTCGACAGCAATGTTGAGGACGGATGAAGATCCGTCGATGACAGAGTCCTTCTGGGGAGGATGAGGATAGTTTGGAACCTTGGCAAGAGTGGTAATATTCTCTGGTATTTCGGAGATCAATGGTGGTCCTTCAAGCTGTGGAGATGAGAATATCCTTTCCAGTGCGACGGAAATGTCCCGTATGTCGAACCATTTGTCCCACTCGCATTCCGGATCTTTGATCTTGCCTCTTTTGGTGATCCTCGGACATTTTTCAGCCAAATATACAGCATGTGATCCTCCATATGCTTCTCGTGGGTGATCTCCCATCTGAACAACGGGTCCTCTGTTGAAGTGGTTTGACAGAGTCCACGTGAGGGGCTTCCAATCTGCCTTGAACGGTCCTTTGAAGCCTAGGCCAAACCTACGGTTCGGCCTAATTTCTTTTGGCGGCTTGAGCATGCCCTGTAACTGTGCGCCCAGACCTTTTCCTTGTTGATAGCCGATGTTCCTCATAATCTGCCAACCTTTGGAGTGAAAAGGGAGACATGATGTTGTGGTTGCCCTGACCGGCTCCTTTGGTGCTAGTGGAACATGAGATGGATCACGTACGTCCAGCAGTGACAATATGGGCCGATGAGACGGCCAAACAGAAGGCAGAGAGGTGTTGATAGCATCCACTGTGTGAAGGACAGGTGTACTGACCACTTTAATAATTCTCCCATTGTAAGGAAACTTCAGGCACTGATGGTTGGTGGAAGGCACAGCGTCCATGGCTTCGATGTAAGGGCGACCCAGTATAGCCTTGAATGTGGGGTCCATGTCGAGGACATGGAATTCCGTGGGAATTGACATGGGGCCTAGTTCTGCCTTCAGAATAATCATCCCCTGCGGCGGCCTTTTGCTATTGTCATAAGCCGTGACCGTGATCGAGGAAGGTCCTATTTGTTCCTCGTCAACCCCACACAACTGAAGAGTGCTCATGGAGATCACATTTATGGATGCACCCGTGTCGACAAGACACGGGTTTATGGATACCCCATTAATTTTTATTGAAATGCACAATGCATATTTCCGAGCTTCCTTGGGAGCGAGCTCGTAGTTGTGAAACATGATGGCTGGTTGTGTGTCTCTTGGGGTTAGGACGGTCGAAATCTTCTCCACGGGGAGGTCTTCATTAACCATGACCTTTTGAAGATATTCCATCAAGGCCGTCTGGTGGGATGTGGATCTTTGAAGTAGCTCTAGGATGGAGGTCCGGGCAGGCGTCTTGTCCAAGTGTTTCAGTATATCATACTGTGTTCCAGGGATAGCTCTTTCTGGTTGTTCTGCATCATCCTTCTCTGGCTGAGATTGCTCGGGATTCTGACTGTTGTGGGGGAAAACCCTGTGGAAAATCCTTCCACTCCGGAGCACCATTGCCTGCGGCTTTTGTACCTCTGTGGGGGTAGCAGTGGGTTTTAACAGGGGTTTGAGGGGTAGTAGTGGAGGAATGGTTGATGAAGCAGGGGTGATGACGGGAGCAGGGGTTCTGATGAGGGGTTTGTTAGGTGGAGGCATGGCGGAGGTAGAGGGTATATCGCGCGGATTATGAAGGATAAGGGGTTTGGAAGGTGGAGGTGGAGGTAAGGTTTGAAACGGGTAAAGGTTTTGAGGTGGATGGTGGGTGATGAGTGGTTTTGAAGGCATTAGTGGTGATGTGGTGGAGAAAGACGGGGTTATGTATGGTGGACGGATGATAAGGGGTTTAGAAGGCGTAGGGGTAAATGTGGTAGAGGTGGATGGTAAAGTGGGGGAGTGGGAGAAGGTGAGAGGGTGTGAAGGCGTAGTAGAGAGTGTCGGTTGATAGGAGGTCGGGGTGCGGATGAGAGGGCGCAATGGTAGTGGAAATGGTGAAGGCGATACCGATGCGGGTTGATGAGAGAGAGGTGCTACCCGGGCAAGGTGAGGGGGTTGCATGACGATAGGGTTGGAGGTACAAAGAATGGAGGTACTTTCCTGGTGCCACACCTGCTCTCTCCCGACTTCCGGGAAGGAGGAGATGGGGTTAACCTGATGATTGGGCTGTTGGTGCTCCGGTAGTGGATTCTGGATTATGCCCATGTCGGGCTGTTGTTGTGGGGCCTGCTGAGGCTGCTGTTGTTGTTGTGGTTGCTGCTGCTGCTGCTGTTGTAACTGCTGCTGTGGCCTCTGAGGAGGTCTCCTAGCCTTGAGAGCCGCGACGTATCGTCTCATCTCATCCCAATCTATTTGATGTTCATCATTCATATCATGGATGTAATCTTTGAAATGGAAGCAGTAATCCACTGTGTGTCCCGGCTGCCTGTGGTAGACGCAGTATTTGGAGGTATCAACATTGGGGGGCCACGCGGGCCTTTCTCTGGGTAGGGCAAGTTGGTTTGATGCCATGAGGGCATTAAAAATATCTGCTAAGGTTTCTGGCAATGGTGGATAGTAGGCTCTCTTAGGACCGAGCGGCCTCCTTTGTTGCTGTTGGGGACCATAGTTCCCCGGGGGTGGAACTTGGTTGTACTGAAGTGGTGGTTGTTGTTGCTGAGGTTGTGGTTGTTGTTGCTGGGGTTGGCGTAATGGAGGCATATTATCCTGAGGTGGATTATTTTGGGGTGGAGGACGGAGAGGGAAAGGACCTGGTTGAAGGGGTAGTCGGGGCATTTGTGGAGGCCTTGGGTTGACTGCATAGTTGGCATTGTTGACCGCACTAACTTGCTCATTTGTCACGACCCCTTCTGTGGCTCCGCCCGGGACACCAGCGCCAGTTTTTCTGACCACTTTGGGCTTCGGCGACTCAAACATATTCATGATGGGGGAGTCTTTTAGCTGGGTTTGGATGTATCGGGCCCTTTCATAGAGTTCCTCCATTGTAGTAAGTTTATTCATGGCGAGGACGTGTCTGAACTGCGGGGTTGCATTAGACACAATCATTTTCACTTGTTCGGGCTCGGAGAGGGTATCCCTTATTCTTTCCGCCAGAGACCTCCATCTATCAGCATATCGGACAAAATCCTCGTCGGGTTTCATCTTTTCGGCCACTAGGTCGGTAATGGAGAGTGAGGGACCGACCCTATCCCTATATTTCTGCAAGAACCTTCTCTGCACTATTTCAAAATTCTCGGCCTCGCGGGGCTCCAGAGAATAGAACCACTCAAGCGCGGGACCATCCAATGATCTCCGAAAGAGGTATGCCAGGGACCTCTGATCGTTTTGCCAATAGGAGGACTCATACATGAAGTCCTTGAGGTGAATGAAGGGGTTGCCGGTACCATTGTATCTGCGGTACGTGGGCATTTCGGAGGGAGGAAGATGAATGACGGGGAGGATTGGCAAAGCAACCTCCGGGGTGGCTTTCACGTCCACCATTCTTCTCAGATTTTGAAATTGCTCGTCCATGCGATTGAACCTATTGAGGAGCGATTGGGCGAGCTCCTCTGGGGGTGAAGGTGGCACTTGCCATTGGGGGAGAAACTGTCTCCCGGAGACTTGAGGGGGAAACCCGGAATGAGAGGGAACTGTCGGACCACCGACAGTTGGCCCTGGCTGAAACGGTGTGTGAGGAACACCGGGAGTTTGAGATTGTGACGGGAATTGGAATGAGGGAGGTTGTTGGCTCGCTTGTCCTTGAAGCGAGGGAGACTGGATGGCTTGCGCCAAGGAAGGAGATGGAATGGCCTGCACGGACTCGTGGAGAGGTGCGATAGCCGGAGTTGACTCCTGGGGCGTGGGGGAAACAGATTTCCCCTTTAGAATGGCTTGGAAGGCCCGGAGCTGTTCAGAGGTAAGCTCCGTGTTGGCGAGGACGCCCAGTAAGGAAGTGATATCCTGTGGCGGGGACGTGTCCCCGGCAATAACCTGCACCTCATGCGAGGGGTCATGAGAAGGACCCGAGTCCATAGCATAGACTCGCGGGTCGGCTGTCAAACCACGGCTAGGGTGGTTCTCCTCAGAAGACTCGTGAGACATGCTCACAGTTCTCCCAGAACGCAAAAACATACACTAGCAAGTAGGTAGCAGAGATTATCAAACAAGTGGATGCCTTTACGCCCTTTTTTTTGTTTTGATTTTGATGATTTTTTTTGTGTGTTTTTAGCGAGATCCGAAGTTCACACAAGATAGGGACCCTAGTTTATTTTTGTTTCACCGCCGTGTCAGCTAGGGTCTCTCGTCTCACCACGAATGAAATGACTAACTTCGGGGAACTTCAATGGTACAACCAGCCCAGTGAACGAAGAGGAGATTCTTCGATGTCGGGGACTTACGGAGGTCCCAGTGTAGGAGATTCTAGTCCGTTGAGAGGAATTCCCAAACGGAGAGTCCTTCCTTCACCGGGAAAGGGTGATCCTCAAAAAAATGAAAAAAGGATAGAAAAGAGGAATGGATGTATGCAATGAAATGCTGACAGATATATGGAGTGGTAAAACAACAGAAATAACAAACATATAATAAACAAAGAACCAATCAGAACTGACGGTGCTGCCGTGAGCACAACGGGGGCGCGCGTGGGCGCCAAGGTGGAGAGGCACGGGTGGTGCCGAACTTGCAAGGGTAGTCGAAAGGAAGCAGTAGAAGTCCCACCGTGATCGCCAATCTGTGAGCGACGTCACGCGGCAAGGCGAAGAGCTGGGAAGAGGGAAGCGGAGAGCGCGCGGGCTCCTTCTTTTTTTTGGTTATTTGCCTGTTTTGCTGCAACACAGAGATGAAAGAAGAGAGAGAAGGGGCCACCACGGGAGATTGCTCCGGCGGGGCGAGCGGGACAAGTATAATATAGCAAGATATGGGGTTCAAACGGCCATAGCGGGAAGTGACTCGCCGCGGCCTCGGGGGGACGGGAATGGTGCAAAAATTAAATAACAAGAATTGAAACGGCCATTGGGGAAGTGACTCGCCGCGGCCTCGAGAATATGAGCAGATAATAAGATGACAGAATATGAAGAGAATACAAAGTGCGGGAATTTAAACGGCCATTGGGGAAGTGACTCGCCGCGGCCTCGATAATAGGAGCAGAATGTAACAGAATATAAAGGGAGTATAAGAACGGAAATTTAAACGGCCATTGGGGAAGTGACTCGCCGCGGCCTCGATGATATAAGCAGAATATAATAAAACATAAAGAGATTATAGGAAGAGAAATTTAAACGGCCATTGGGGAAGTGACTCGCCGCGGCCTCGATGATATAAGCAGAATATAACAAAATATAAAGAGAATATAGGAAACAGCAATTTAAACGGCCATTGGGGAAGTGACTCGCCGCGGCCTCGATGACAAGATGTGATCGCCAGGGGCCGAAAGACCCCAAAATAAGAAAGTGATCGCGCCTACCTCAAGAGCGGGAGATGGCGGGTTGCTTCTTCCTCTCCTTCCGGCCGGCCGACGGAGAGGGCTTTCCTCGGGTACCCTTACAAAACAACGACAAACAAATGACAAGTGGCTTAGAAAGATGAATGTGTAGTATTCATATCCTTGCAATAAAAATGACGAAATAACGGGAAGACACACACCTGGTTGGTGTTATCTTTTAAACCCCTCTCGGACTCGAGTAGGAGGAAAATGAGATGATGGATGCGAGATGATGAATGCAAAAGAACTACGAAGAAAAGGAAAGAGTTGGCTTATTGGATGTGCCGGTGGTGAAATTCGGCGGAGCTCCGGCAGCGTGGGGACGACGTAGAAGCGCGGTGGATGAAGACGAGCTTCCTCTCGCGAGCGTGGGCACCCGAGAAGCCGGCAGAACCTCCACCTACAAAAGACCCCACGGGTTAGAAAAATGACTCCGTAGCCTCTGGGCTCCGGCAGCCTATCGGATCACTGCTTAGCTCTGCTAGAACTGAGGGGGTGGGCCTCTATTTATAGAGCTCCGGAGGGTGGAGGCGTCCAGGACCCTGGACACCTCCATCAGGGCCGAAATAATATTTTATTCTATTTTTATTAATTTTTTTAGAATACTTTTGTGGAGGCGTCCAGGGTCCCGGACGCCTCAAGCAGGTCCACCGAAAACCGACGACGGCCGCACGCGGTTCGGCACAACGCGTGGTTTTATGAGCGGCGCCTCGTGATTCAGAAATGGGCGCGTCCAGCTGACCGGACGTCTCTATATTTTGGCTTTTTTCACACACGACAAACCGTCGTTCGGTGGGCGGCGCCCGTGAGGGAATTGATGGAGGCGTCCAGGGGCCTGGACGCCTCCAAAATTATATTATTATTTTTTTTATTTTTGTTTTGTCTTTTATACCAGGGCTGGCATTATATATTTTTTATTTGTTTTTATGGAGGCGTCCAGGGGTCTGGACGCCTCCATTAATATATATTTTATTATTATATTTTTTTTGTTTTTTGTATGCCAACTGGCATTTTATATATATTTTTTTATATTTTGTTTTTATGGAGGCGTCCAGGGGCCTGGACGCCTCCATTAATTTATTATATATATTTTTTTTATTTTATTTTTTATTTAATTTTGGGTCCTGAAAAAAATAAATAAAATAAAATAAAATCATGGGGGGGTCCAGGATCCTGGACGCCCCCATTAAGACCCACCCGGGTCCTTGGATCTGGCGTCGGCGGTGTTGTGTAGTGGACAGCGGATCTAGAGGGGAGGGGTGAATAGATCAGCCCCACTTTTCGCAATGCGGCCCTCTAAACAGCTAGTTAAAATGAATTGCAGCGGAATAGAAACTAGCTTCCAAGAATGCTATGATTCACTTAGCAAGATAAGCAAGATATATAATAATTCGATCCTAAGCATGCATCTAGAACGAATCAATCACACAAGCAAACCACACTAGACAGGATTTTTAAGGTGGTTCGGACTGAATCCTCAGCCCTACGTCCACCCCTCACCAAAACCCGGTGAGGCTTCACTTGTGCAGCGCACCAACCCGCAAATCGGAAACCACCGATTGCCTTCCTACTAACCAATGGTAGGGACGTCAACACCGCAGATCGGAAACACCTCCGATTGCCTTCCTACTAACCAACGGTAGGGACGAATCACAACTTCAATATTTAATCAATATTGAAAGGAAAACAAATGTGAATGAACTAAGACAAGAAATTGAGTTATGAGTAGAAATGAATTGGCCCTTGTATGAAATGTTGATCAGCAACAAGGATCCTCTTGGCTTCAACTCAATCTTCTTGATTCACCCTTGATTAGATGAATGTTCTTCACGGAGTACTGTTCACGTGAACAGTACCTCTTCCTTCAATTCTTCTCTCTTGATCTTCTCTTTGAACTTGAATGAGGTTGAAAGAACTTGAATGGATGAAGATGATCTCCCTTGAGAGTGAGCTTCAATGGATCCCCTTGAGATGATGAAGAGGATGGATGAAGATTTGATGAAGAGCTTCTTCCCGGAGTATCTTGATTTCCTTCTTGAAGTATACTCCTTCTAGCTTTCTTTGATCACCCTTCTTGCCCTTGATTGCTTCTTGCTTTGTAGGAGGTTGCTTGGCTTCAGATCTGAGCTTGAATCACCTTGGATGGATGAAGAACTTCCTCCCGAAACACTGTTCACGGAGGTGCTACAGTAGCTCGAAAATGGGCTCCCTTGATCTCCCTTGAAGGCTTGAAGCATTAGGGTTTTCATCCCCTCATGTGTTGGTTTTATAGATCTTGAATGGTCTATAGACAAGCCTCAGACCAGATCCACAATTTGTGGGTGATTAGGTGACATTTGGATTAAAGAAATCCATGTTGAATGGCCCTTTTCGAAGTTGGAAACAAAGTCAAAAATGAAGGCTCGGGGCTGGCGGTCGACCGGCAGCTCCTGGCGGTCGACCGCCACTGAAACACATATAACTGAACGACCTCTGGGAAAATCGGTCGACCGCCACTGGCTGGCGGTCGACCGCCAGCTGCCAGACTGCAGCTGGGCGGACCCTGGCTGGGGCGGTCGACCGCCCCTGTGCTGGCGGTCGACCGCCAGCTGGGCAGAGCCCGGGTCACCCCGGGGTGGTCTGTTGGCCGCACCAGATCCATCGCTTGAGTCCGTTAGCCGCCCGTTCATGTCTGTGGCATCGACCTTGATTGTCTTGAAGTTTTATTACTGAGTCTTCAAGCAAATTTTTGTTCCGGGGGCTCCGCCCCCGGAAACCCCCGCAAGGGGCGCTGCCCCCTTGACCCCCGCGACCTGACCGGGCAGGTCGATCCCCGCGACCTGACCGCGCAGGTCGATCCGCGTGCGAGGGCGCAACATTGAGCTTTCATGTGCATATCTGTCATAAACACAACAGAACATATGTCAGTCATATAAGAGTGAAAAGCAACAATGACGAATAGTGTTTAGCCATTATCAAAACCAAGAATATCACAAAACACATATGACCATAGAATGATGTCGAATGACCCAAGTGACCATATGAAACTCAAATAACCACAGGGGCACAACAGGCGGTCGCCCGGTAGACCCCCTTCTTGATTCCGGAAGCTCCCGATGCGTTTGACTGGTATTGATGTCGTCCGAATGCCGTGACGAGACGATTCCGGATGCCGAAAAGGGCGGAAGAAGACTCAAGAAAAGGAAGCACTCAAGTGATTCGAAACGCGTAAGCCGTCGCGGGGTGTTGTATAGTAATATGAGATTTTCTCAAGAGACGTCAGGAATGGCGTGTCTACAAGTCCAATGACAAAGATTCAGTTGGTACCTTCTAGACCAACAAGGATGAAGTTACAGACATGAACGGGCTGCTAATGGACTCAAGCGACTGAGCTGGAGGGCTGACGAACCGACCCGGACTGAACTGGGGGGCTGCCCAGCTGGCGGTCGACCGCCAGCACAGGGGCGGTCGACCGCCCCAGCCAGCAGACTCCCGTCTGCAGTTCTGTCAGCTGCAAGTCGACCGCCAGCCAGTAGCGGTCAACCGAAAATCCCAGGGACCGCCCGTTTGCAGATTTCTCAATAGAGGTCGACCGCCAGAAGCTGTAGGTCGACCGCCAGCCCCGAGCCATCAATTGTTGACTTTTGTTTCCACTTCGAAAAGGGCCATTCAACATGGATTTGTTTAATCCAAAAGTCACCTAATCACCCATGATTTGTGGATCTGGTCTGGGGCTTGTCTATAAACCATTCAAAGTCTATAAAACCAATACAAGAGGGTTAGAAACCCTAGTTGATGTAGTTGATGAAGTGAATCAAAGAGAGCTCAAGGGAGGCCATTTCGCAAGCTTTGTAGCACCTCCGTGAACAGTACTTCGGGCTGGAGTTCTTCATCCTTCCAAGGTGATTCAAGCTCAGATCTGAAGCCAAGCAACCTCCAAGCAAGCAAGAAGCATTCAAGGCTCTCAAAGGTGATCAAAGCTACATCCATACACCTCTTCATCAACTCAAGGAGATTCAAGAAAAGATCAAGCTACATCCAATATTCTTCTTCATCAACTCAAGGAGATTCAAAGGAAAGATCAAGCTACATCTTATATCTGCTCCATCAACTCAAAAGGATCAAAGGAAGATCAAATCCTCAACATATTCAAGATCCAACAATCTCAGACAAGATCTAGTTCATTCTAGCATATCTTCATATCTTGTTTGAGCATTTTCATCTTGTTTCTATTTTCATTTCATTCAATCTATTGAAACTGAAGATCGTCCCTACCGGTGGTTAGTAGGAAGGCAATCGGGAGTTCTTCGATCTGCGGTGTAGCCGTCCCTGCCGGCTTTGTGTGTAGGAAGACAGAAAGAGGGTTTTATCTGTTCTGTGGTTTGGAGCGTGTCCTCGGTCAAGCTGTGAGTCAGCAAGGAAGCCTCACCGGGTTTTGGTGAGGGGTGGACGTAGGTTGCGGGGTTGCAACTGAACCACCTTAAAAATCCCTGTGTTGTGGGTTGTTTATCGTATGTGATTGATCTATATCTTCTAACCCCATTCACAGGTTCGTGTGCTTCCATACTTGGTTAGATTGTTCACACACATATGCACTTTGAGTAATCAACATATCACACACACACACGCATGGTTGTTGCAAGCTATTGCATGCTCTAGTGTTATGCTTTATGATCCATGCACTACAAGGCTTATTTCTTTCAAGATCACAAATGTGCTTAAAGAAGTGTGGACGTTTCATAGCTTGTAATCCAAGTCTTTTCATTTGAGCCACTCTACTTAATTCCGATGTGCATTGTCCCTAAGTGATTCATTCACTTTATAAGAGTGGTTCATGCTTCTGATAGATCAGAGTTTTAAATAGGCCAAAACTTTTGATAGGATCTATTCAACCCCCCCCCTTCTAGATCCGTTTACACCTCGCGGGACCCAAAACTCAACAATTCTTTGGAGTTCAACATGCTCCTTGGAGTTCAATCTATAATAGGGAAGGTTGGGTAGGGTTGATCCAGGGACAAGGTCAATGGCGTGTTGTACATCACGCATGGGAGGGAGTCTAGAGGGCAAGTCCTCGGGAAAAATGTCTTGGAAGTCCTGCAAGATTGCCTGGACTTCAGATGGGACTGAGACTTGGGACTCCTCGGGTGTGATGGTGACAACAACAGCCCAAACTGGGGCACTCTCGGCAACCTCTCTATTCAGCTCACGGACACCTATGAAGTTAAGGCGCCTAACTAAGTCATGACCAACCTTAGGGGCCTTAAGAATGGGTGTGGTAGGTGCTGAAGAAGAGGGAATAGACAGTTTCCCTTCAGTGGGAGTTCAAGGACTCTCTTGAACCTTGGGGGTTCCAATGGGGGTGGAAGCGGAACTCTTTCCCGGGGTCACCTTAGGGGGTGCCGGGTACAAATGAATCTTCTTCCTATTGTGGGAGAAGGAACACTGGTTGGATCGATCGAATGTAGTAAGGTATACATCATAGATCCATGGTCATCCTAGAATGATGCTACCGACCTTCATAGGCACTACATCGCATAAGATCTGTCCTTGGTATGACTGGAATTGAATGGGAATGACACATGTAGTGGTGACTGGGATAGAAGTGTCGTCAACCCAAGTCACATTGTATGGCCTAGGATGTGGATGGGAAGGTAGACCTAGACGGGAGACAAAGTCTGAAGAGACTGCATTGATACAGCTCCCGTTGTCAAAGATCACCTTGCAGGGTTGAGACTTTACCATGATGTAGGTTTGGAAGATGGAGGTTCGACGTCAGTCGTCCCCCTGGGGGTGTGTTAAGATGCAACGAACTACACCCAATCTTCCCTGGCTTGAACTCTCGATAATATCTCCCACTTGCATGTACTCGACATGCGTTCCATCATACCCTGCATCCATTTCCTCAAACTGGGTGATGAGGTCAGGATCGGCCTCATACCTCTCAATGGCTTCTCCTTCCTGAGGTGGAAGCTCCACAGGCTAGGGGTCGGTGATGACTAAGGCTCGGGTGGGGCAATTGGTGGCAACATGCCCCAGGTTATGGCACCTAAAGTAGTGAATTCCAGAGACAGCGACTGGTTGGGAGGTTCTAGGGATGACTCACTTTCCCTTGTCATCCCTCCTATCAGCTGGCGGAGTGTACTCCAGCCTGGGCACAGCAGCAGGTGCAGGCAAGGGGTTCCTTGTGAAAGGAACAGTAGGGGCAACGGTTCGAAGTGGTGTAGCAGTAGGGACATAGGAAGTGGAGGGGCCAAGCCTCTCAAAGTAGCGGACCATGGGGTTTCGGGGTTCGGGTTGGCGGTAGGTGGGAACCCGAGGTGGGGTCCCCCGTTGAAACCGCTCGACATCTCGAGCAACCTGATAGACATGCTCGAGGGTGTTAACCTCTCGTAAAAATAGCTCCCGTTGTATGCTCTCGTGTAGGCCAGCCCTAAACCGTGAGAGGGTGACGGAGGCATCCACCATGACTCGACTTCGAAGGAAGAATTCATCAAATTTGGCGATGTACTTGTCCACAGACTTTCCATCTTGGGTGAGTTTCTGTCACTGGTGTAAAAGACGCTGATGGTAGGAGGGTGGTAGATACTTCTCCCTTAGTTTCTCCTTCATTTCTTCTCACGTGTTTATGGGCTCCTCTCGTCTCCTTGCTAGGAGATTTTCAATATTGCACCAGTAGGTCTTGGCTTGACCTAGGAGCTTCATTTTGGCAAACCTCACCCTTGTGGTAGGGGTCATGCGGTGATGCCAGTCAAAATATTGATCCATCCCGGTCTCCCAATCAAGATATGTAGCGGGGTTTAGGGACCCATCAAAACTCGGAGCGTCGATCTTAACGTTCCGTAGGATGATATCCTCATCATCGTGGTCCCTCCCTCGAGGCGCACGATCCTCTTGCTCTCTACCTTGAGGAGCCTGATTCTGGTGGGCTTGGTCTCTCTCTTCCCTAGGGTTGGCTACGGGATCACCGTGGCCACTCACCTTTCCTTCCTTTTTCTTCATTTGATCCTCTAAGGCCTGGATCCTCTCATCTAGCTCTGCTCGTAATTGGCCTATGGATTCTTCAAAGTGGGCCATAAGGTTATGCTCGAGTTGGACTAGCATAGCACTTACGCTCTTCTGATCCATGGGTAGCATTGAAGGGCGCTCTAGACGGCCTGATGAATTCCTAGACCAACGTGACATGCACGGGCTTGGACCTAAATGATACAACCCTGGGACCGAAAATTAGCAAGGCTTAGACCCAATTTGTTGGCTAATAGGCAAAGGGTCAATTCGAAGGGACCAGTCATGGAGAGTTGCTCGCCCGTAGGCGGAGTAGTTGTGGAACTACCTCCTGACAATTAGGGTGCGCTTAATGCGACAATTCTAGGACCCAAGGATGGGCGCATTCAAGCTCTCTCTTTCTGTCCACAGCGATGCACTCAGAAGATAGGCTGCATGGATCGGGCTCTCTGTAACTTCATTACGCGGCAATTGATAAGGATACTAAATAAGCAAGTGATTGGTGCACGTACCTAGCTAGACTGAAAAGGTCAGCTCTGACCGGAGACGAAGGCGAGCGGGGACGTGCGTGCCCGCACGGCGTCGACGAAGCTTGAACGGTTACAACAAATTCTCTCCACGCAGGGAGGGTGCAATTATTACAAAACCGCTTAATTTAAAATTTCCCACGTAGGGGAACAAATTAATTCAAACCTTCTCCGCGTAGGGAGACTCGCGGTCACGCACACTCCGTAAATTTTAGATTGTCTGTCGACGACTAGGCGACTCGGGTGCTGCCACGGCTACCGAAGTGGACTCGGGTGCCACTTCAATAATTTTTTGAAATGATATATATAATTATATAGATATATATAATGGTATATATATATACCTATCATAATATATATATATTTCTATTCCTCTTTTGACTGCTCCCATATATATATATATATATATATATATATATTTCAAACCTTCCCAGCGCAATTGATGCTCTGGCAATCAGCACATGTGGGCGGTGGGTAGCCACATAGTCAACACGGCCGTAGGGCACGCGGGCGGCCGCGCAGGGCGGGTGGCCAGTTGGCACGGGCGCGGGTGGCAGGGGACGGCCGCTGGCGACGCGGGCGTTGCAGTGGTCAATGCGCAGGTGGGCTGTGCATTGTTGGCGGGCGCGACTGACGCAGGAGGGCGGGCGCATGCACGCGGGAGGTGGGCGCCAGCCTTCACGCAGGCGCGGGCGTGGGTGCGGAGGCTGCAAGCGCCGTGGATAGCAGGCGCCACGGGTGGCCGGGACGGGTGCGGCGTGGGTGACGAGGTCGCCGGCGCCCGTTCACGGTGGCACTGGCGTGGGCGAACGGCCGCGACCGGTGGCGATCGCAGCGGCTGGGAAGGCCGTTGCGGCCGTACAGGGGGGTTTAAACGGGCGCGGGCGATGAGGCCGCCCCCCCCCCCCCTCGCGAACTCTCTCTCTCTCTCTCTCTCTCTTTTCACTCTCTTTCTCTCCCTCTCTCAACCACAAGAGATGCTTCCTATATATATTTCACTAACAGAAATTGGGGAGGGGAGACAATGCTGACGTCGGGGTTGATGAAGGCGCCGTTTTTGGGCTTTGATACCAAATTTGACACGGCGGTGACGTGAAAAATGGATCGACGGCACTCCGACGGCACGGATGGGATGGATAACACTGCCTCGCGCAGCTCGTCCTCACACCGAACGGTCTCTCACCGGATGACAATCTAATCTCACAAAGGCATGGGCGGAGGGGGGGGGAGCTCTTGCTGCCCCTGCCTCGTCCCCTGTCCTCTGTTGTCTCCCTCCTCCTGGTCCCCCCTCCTCGACCCATGTTCCTGCCGCTGTCGATCCCCGTGTCCCTGCCGTGGGGGCCTGTTCCTCCATCGTTGGGTCCGATTGTACGGATGAGCTCGTTGGGCTCTGTCCCTTTGCTCCGGCCGGTGTTGGCGCTATGCTTGCTGGGCCGCTCTCCGGTGAGCCTGCTTTGTCCTCCCCAGGAGCTCCCTTCGGTGGCTCCTCCCCCCCTCGGTGTTCCTTGGCTCCTTGGCGGTCGACACGTTCTTCTCCACTCGTTCACGTCACCCCACGTTTCACCATCTGAGTCGTCCACATCCCATCCCTACCCCTTGCCTGTCCTTTCTCCATGCATCCTCCCCTTTGACGTCGGCCCACCGCCCTCTACCTTCCCTCTGTCGACCGCCGGCGCCCCTTCTTTCCTCCGTCAATTCCTTCTGCCCGTGATGGGTATCCTACCATTCACGGATCTCTCGTTCTGGCTGGCTCATCCCCCTTGCCGTGCCTGCTTGCGGCTGTGGTCTCCCTCGTTGAGTCACCGTCTCCGGCCTCGGCCGGCCGTGTTGGGCCTTCCTCTTCCGCGGTGCCTATTGCTGCCCCCTTGGTCTGCTCGCTCGCATCGTCTTCCCCTGCTCCGGCTGTGAGCCTTGCCGCTTCGGTCAATGGAGGTCTCCCTCCCCCACCTGCTTCCTCGGCCTTCTCTATGGGCGGAGCTGCAGCTTCTGCAGCGTCCTCCAACAGTCCTCTGAGCGTCCCCTCGTCATCATATGCCGTGGATGATCCTTCATCGACACCCAGCCTAGCTCCTGTTCCTGCCACTTCACAGCCGGCCTTCCACATCCATGATGGGACTACTGCCATTAACGATGCTCTATTTTTGCTCGGCTCCTGCCCCTCGTCCCGCCTGCCTGCGGAAGTGGGCCTGCTCGCTGGGTCTTCATCTCCGGCCACGGCCATTCGTGCTGCCCTTGCTTCCTCCTCTATCGTGGGGCATGGTGTTTCCTCCTGGACTGCTGCTGCTGCTGACACTTGTGCTTGTGTTGCAGGGCTCTCCGCTGGGGAGCCTTCTTCGTTCGTCTCTACTATAACCTCGGCTTCCCCTTCCTCCATCCCTGCTCCGGCCTGTCTCACCCTGTTCTTGTTGCTGCCTCCCTTTGCTTTCCTGCGCCCCTCTCCCTCCTCTTCCTACCTCTCTAGCCCTTCCCTCCTGCCCTCTACACTCCCTCAGTCAGCCTCCCTTGCTCCCCTCCCCCTTCTGTCCCTTAACCTCCCCCTTGACTCTGGTTGCACCCCTCCCTTTGAATAGTAGCCCCCATGCTCCCCTCCTGCCTCTCCTGCTCCCCTCCCACCTCTCTTGCTCCCCTCCTGCCCCTCCTGCTCCCCCTACTTGATGTACCCCTCTTGCCTATCAGGGCCTCGGTGTAGCCCACCTTCTCCCCTCCTGCCTCTCCTGCTCCCCTTCTTCCTCTCCTGTTCCCCTCCTGCCTCTCCTACTCCCCCTCCTGCTGTAGCCCTCTTGCCCGCCAAGGCCCTCGGTGTTGCTCTCCTGCTCCCCTCCTGCCTCTCCTGCTTCCTTCGGCCACCCTCCCTTGCCCCCCCCCTAGCTATTCCCCTCCATCGCTAGTCTCCCGTGGTCCCCGTGTCTGCCACTGCTGCCCTGCGCCCGGCGGCCCCTCTACGTCGGGTGGTTCATGCGCTTCTGTGGACGAGATGCCCCCCCCCCCATGGCTGGCCATCTCTGTACGGACATGGCTACCCCTTCTCTGCCGGCGTGTGGGGGAGGGTCCTCGGTCGCTCCCTCCGGAGCTGGGGCTTGACATGGCTCACTTCCTCCTTCATCCGGTCCCTGCGGTGGCGCTCCCAGCTCCCCCGCCCTCTGCTTCGGGTGGTTCCTGCGCTTCCGTGGGCGTGCCCACGTGGCTGTCCGTCTCTGTCCGGACGTGGCATCCCTCCCTACCGGCGTGTGGGGGAGGGTCTTTGGTCGCTCCCTCCGGATCTGGGGCTTGCCATGGCTCTCTTCCTCCTTCGGCCGGTCCCTGCCCGCCACCTCTGGTGGGCTCTTCATCGTTGCTCCGCCGTGGTCCCCTCTGCAACCCTCGTCTCCTGCCCCCGTTCGATGGCTCGACAGCTGATGCGCTCACGTCCAGGGTGGGTGGCCCATCCAGGCTCGTCTTCTGGGTGGGCCACCAATCCCACTTGTGCTCCCGACCGCCGGCCTAGCTCTGCAGTCTCCGGCGTCCTCGGCGTCCTCCGTCAGAGTTACCTTTGGGCTTCGTTGTAGTTTTCCTATTCGGGCTTATTGGGCTTTGCCCACTCGCTGTATTTGGGCTCCTCCCTTCCTTAGTAGGACGCCCCATGTTGTAATTGGGCTTTCCTTAGTGGATGTCCACCCCCTCCCCCTGACCTTCGTGGTGCCCTGTATCCCCAACCCCGGTTCTCTTCCTCTGCTTTATATATAAAATTATCTTGTTGGCTGGTTGGGGTCGAGTATCTCCCCTGACCACCTGCAAGTATGACTTTAGTTAAAAAAAAAAATCTCACAAAGGAGAAAGGAGGAAAGGGAAGCACAAAGGGCAAGAATGCACCTACATGATTTCAAATCTTCATTCATTCATATATGAAAGCACACACCTTAGCCCCCCTTTATATAGGGAAGGCTATTATAACCATACCTTCCATCTTTCACTAATAGCATTTATACCCTAACCTAATAAAACAAAACTCACCAACCTTCTTTTGACTTTGACATAATAAAATAAAATACTTTGACTTGGGTAAAAATAAAATAAGATATGGTGGTTTAATAATACAAATACCACCGTACACATAAATACACAAATACGTATAAATACGTACTTAGGACGCCGAGTCTTCAAGTGAGTCTCCGAGCCACAAGCTCGGTGCGGTTGGGGCGATGCGGCGTCGGCTCCGAGTAGTGGGCCCGATCGTGGGCCCGGTGTCCCCACCAACTGAAAAGTGACCTAGTGAAGATGAGGCAATCTCCCCTGATAAGAGACGAACCTCCGATACCCCTTCTTACAACAGGTTGAACCGAAAGCGCAACAAAAGGTTGGAGAAAGGGATCGATGTGTTAAAAGAGTATTGTGATTTAACCAACGAGAGGGCGGAGTTCCATAAAGTACCAGGCATTCCTACCCCTCCTTCAAACCCAGATCAACAAGTGATAGTGAAAGACTACATTCAGAAGTTGAAGAGTCTATCGAGATATACTACTGATATTTTATACACTGTAGTAACCAGATTCCAAGACCCCAACTTCCGAGCTGTGTTCATGGCGTTGGATGATGAGGACAAGTTAGGATGGGTCTTTCATGGTTAGTGATGACTTGCTTAAAGTTGTCGCCTTATGTTATGTATGTCATGGTTACGTCTACAACTTTTGTATGATCCCTTGCACGACATTATCATGTGTTATCATGCATGTGGTTGTGACTTTCTTTATCATTTGCCTTTCATGTAAAATTTGGTAATGTATGTGGTGTCCCTTGTGCTCTAATGATGGTGTGATGTCTTGATGATAGCAACATAATGAGTCACCACATTGTTTTGATGAGAGCAACATAATGAGTCACCACATAAGAATGCATGAGTGATCTAGTGCTTGTTCTGCATATGCTCTCGGTGCACATTTTCATCCCGCACAGGTCAGTGCATAATCTTGCTACTGCATGCATACATATACTCATGCCAAGTCGGTGCAAGTCTGCATTTCACTTAGTGTCTTGTTTGTGTCTAAGGCATAATTACTCGATGCATACTTTGTTTAAGCCAAACCATACTCGGTGCATATTTTTGGGCTGCGCTGCGAACATACATAGTCGGTGCAGGTTTTACATAAGCATACATACTCGGTGCATGTTTTCTTGCATGAACAAAGTTGGTGCATGTTTTCTATCACATGCAAAGAGAAAAGTCGGTGCACATTTGGCCTGTGTGAAATTGAACTCGGTGCAACTTGCATATCATGCAATCTCATAGTCGGTGCAAGTTTACCTTGTACTAACCAGGTCTGTGCAACTTTTGTTACTGCGAGCATATAAGTCTGTGCATACTTTGCATTTATTCCACATCAAGTCGGTGCAACTTTTGTACCATGCACACAAAGTCGGTACATTCTTCGGTGGCATGTCTGTGCGTCTTTTTGTACCGTGCATACCCAAAGTTTGTGCACATCTTACATATGCAAAATGATATCAGTGCATGATTGCATAAAGTCTGTGCAAGATAGGTTTTGGCATTTTACGTCCGTGAAGTGTCTGCACTTTGCACACACCAAGTCGGTGCATTCATTGCTTTTGCACACACGTAGTCTGTGCATCTCTTAGCTCTGCACTCATATCAAGTCCGTGCATGATTCATCAAAGTCAATGCATTGCTCTATTTGGACATTCATTCTCAGTGTAGATTCCTGCTTATCAAATACAATGTCTGTGCTATCGTGTGTTTGACTACATTAAGGTCAATGCTAGTTACGTTGCATGCATACTAGAGTCGATGCATGTTTGTCCCTACTAGCCAGCCTAAGTTTATACTTGTTTCTGTTCAAGTATATGCATGCTTAGCCTAATGCATCCCAGGTCCATACATGGTGCTATGGTAAGGTTTGTGCATCTTTTATACTTAACTAAAAGTCACCTATGCAACAAGTCAATAGCTCGTGTTCCTTAAGAAGGGCACGTGATCCAATGATGATCCTCATTCATAGATGCTACTACGTGGATCCTTATTCATCCAGATTCTGACAAGTGGAAAGAGTCTCCTGAAGCTTCCAGGCGGGAGTGTTATCTCCACACGCCTAGGGCATGAGCGCGCATCTTCAGTCTGAGGAAGTATATAAGCCACCCTTCTGCAAGTCAAGAAGATCTCTTCCCGATAAGATCAAGAAGAATTATCGGAGAGAGAAGAAGAGAGAGTTCAACAAAGAAAAAGAGAGAGAGAGAGTAGCAGAGAAGAAAAGAAACGAAGAAGAAGAAGAAAGAAAGAGAGAGAGAGTAGTAGAGAAGAAAAGAAACGAAGAAGAAGAAAGAAAGAGAGAGAGAGAGAGAGAGATCGAAGAGAAGAAGAAGCTCACTGAAGATTTGCTCTACTGGACCGTGGATCAAATCCAGGCTAGTCAGCTCCTTGAGAGCCACATATGCACTTCATTGTTTACAGCTTTCAGTCGTTGTTGCTTCTTGTCTTATGTTTTCATTTTACTTTTCTTTCAAGTTGTTTGTCAGTAGAGTAAGCTGTGATGCTCAGCGGACAGAGGAGGATTCCTCTGGATGGGTTAAGTTGTAAGCCCCAGCGGTTGCAGAGGTGTGGTATCCTCTGGTCGGCTAAGCTGTAACGCCCAGCGGGTCAAGCAGTGAGTCAGCGGTTGGCGAAGCTATAATGCCCAGCTGTTCAAGTTGTTCGTCAGCGGATGTAGGCAAGCTGTGAAGCGCAGCCATTAAGCTATGTATCAGCGGTAGCCACACTCTAGTTGGAGTGTGGGGTGGACGTAGGTCTGCTGGTTGCAGACTGAATCACCTTAAAATTGCCTTGTGCACTGTGGTTTGATTGTCTCATCTGCTCTCGCTAGATGTATGTTTAGGCCGATTAATTTGTTCTTCCAATCTAGCGAGCGTGCCATTTGCATACCGCACGTTTGATATAGGTCTCGTGTGAGTTTTGTGAAGTCTGTTCTTATTATCAGTCTATTCTGCAGAGTTCTGAAATTTTATTTGTCTATCATCTTTTCGTTCTTCGTAGAGAGCTTCCAGTTCGTGCTAATTACCTGCCCATATTGCTTCCGCGTCTTTGCCTTTCCACAAGTTTTAACTGGGCATAATTAGTAGTTTTAATTGATTGAAATTTTTATAAGAGGGATTCATTCACCCCCCTCTAAATCCTGGCCTAGCTCACCTATCAGTTGGTATCTGAGCGGGTCTCTATGCATTCAGATCCAACGATCTACAGAGGATCCGGCTACTTCCGTGGTGCATTTCATAGTGGGTCTGGTTTTGTTGTTTCCGGTGCTTCAGTCTCACTGAGTTGGTGTCTTGCTGTACCTCTGTTGATTCCGGTGCTTTTCTCATATCCTTCAATTGATCAAGTCATTTCTCGATGGCTCATCCACCGATCTTCAGAGGTGATGATTTTGATCTATGGCTGGAAAAGTTGCATCGGTATGTACGGACAACCGATCCTAATCTTTGGAAGGTAATGACTCATGGTCCACACAAATTATCGAGAGATAAATCCAAATGGACCGAGAAGGATAAATTGAAAAACTCCATCAATTCTAGAGCATTGAACTTGATAAAAGCATCAATTGACAGAGCACTAATCTTATGTGTCTCATCTTGCAGGTCTGCCAGAGAAATGTTGAACAAACTGAAGGATGGCAGCTGCAAAAATGATAACCGAGGCATGATGGCTCAAGGAAGTGAACATAGCAGCAATCAAGATGAAGAACATGACGATAATCAGATAAATATATACCCTGGATGATTGGATTGCTGCATACCATGAGTTGCTTGAGTCTCATGACCATTTAAGAAAACAGCATAAGAAGATGAAAAAGAAAATTGATAAAAATGATTTGAGTTCATCATGTGAAAATTGCTTAAAAAATAATCAATCATATGATGCTTGTCTGTCTTAAGTTCACTCCAACATGAAACAAATATGTCTGTTGAAAAATGAAAACCAAAAATTTGCTCATGACGTTTCAAAATTGGAAAACCAGCTGAAGATCAAAAATGATGAACATCTGATGAAACTGGAAGAGTTGGAAAAGATTAATTCCGAACTGAAAAGATTGAGAGTTGAGAACAGTGAATTGCATGAGAACAATAAAAATCTTGCTGATAGAATAAAAGATTTTAACAAGGAAAATTTAGACATCTCAATTGAAAAATCTACTTGCAGCACTTGTTCTCTGCTAAAAGAACGCAATGAAGATCTTTATGGTGAGAATGAATGGCTGAATAAACTGATTACTTCATCTAAAGAGGATCACAAAAATCTACTTGCTGAGAAAATTAAAGTGGAGGAAAGAGAAGAAGAATTAATTGAAAGACTAGAGTCTGTATCCAGTGGTGAAGAAATCAAGAAGCTGACCAAAGAAAACATTGAACTGAAAGCTGAAATTAAAAAATTAAAATGGTTAAACACGGGTATGTCCGAAAAACTTCTCACCGTAGAAAAAGGAAAAACTGTCTGTGATGAAGAATCAAAAATTTTGAGCAATCTGGAACAAGAAATTGAGAAGTATAAAACTGTAAACAAAGTTCTAAGCGAATGCGTTAATTGTAGTGAACAGGAGATAGCCAGTTATGAACTTCATATTGCTTCTTTGGAAAATAAAGTTCATGAGCTGGAAAACTCAGCATCCGAGTCTGCTAAAAATAGAGGAAAAATGAAAGCTGTCATGAAAGGTGAGGATGATAACTCAAGAAAGGGGATAAGTTGCAGCACTGATGTTAAGGAAATTATTAGAAACCAGTTATACACCACTTTTGTGCAAAACTCTGATATAACTGGTACCACAAATCAATCCCCAAAATAAAATAAAAATTAGAAATCACCTTCATCATCTATATTTCAGTTCAAGGCCCAGAAAAATGAAAAATAAACAAAAATTGTTAAGAATAATCAGAAATTGAAAAAGAAGGGTCAAACGAAGAAGGTAAAGAATGTTCCTGTTCATGCCCTAAAATCTGCTAGCTCGGTTAAATTTGATGGGTCAATACACACTGCTCATGCCTCATTTACTCATTCGCATGCATCTAGTCAATCTGTCAGTAACCATGCCGCTAGGAAATCACAGGTGTCATGTCATTACTGTGGTAGGCATGGTCATTATATGGATGACTGCAGTGTAATGAAAAATGATGATATGATGCATGATAAATCTTTTACAAATCATCATCATGACCCCAAAAGAAACATATTTGCTTCAAACCAACACATCATCTGTTATAACTGTAACAAACGTGGTCATAAAGCTGTTGAGTACTGGTTTGGGTCTTCATGGGGAAACAATGACTCAAGAGGTAAGCACCTAAGGTGCTTCGAGTGTGGGAAGTATGGCCATATAGTCAAGGACTGTTGGCATTCCCAATGAGGCCATGTTAATGACAAATTTGTCAAATTCTCTGCCAAAAGACCTGTGAATTTTTCATGTTTTAACTGTGGCAAGTCAGGTCACAAGTCTACGGAATGCTGGTTGTCAGACAATAAGAAACAAAATGTCCATGTGAACAGCAGGAAAATTCATGCTCACATTCATAGGTCTCAAGCTGCTGTTGATATGCATCATAGGACCAGAAAATCTACTGTCTTATGCAGATATTGTGGTAAAATTGGACATTCTATGACTAATTGTTATTTGATGGATTTTGATGACAATGTTGCTAAAAGATTGTTTAGAACACATGTTAGGGCTAATACAGGACCCAAAGCGGCTTGGGTTCCTGTAGGATCGAAATGATTGTTTTGCTAGGTGTGCCTTGGAATGAATGAAGGGGGGTTAATAAGCCAAGGCACTCAAAATGAAAACCCCAGGATCCTATGCTTCAGGTCAATTCTGAACACCATGTGCTATACTTTCACTGTATATCATGCACTTAGTCAGGGAGAGCTTGACTGGTTATGTTTGATGTTATTGATGCTCATGATTAGCTTCACTGCATCTAGACATGGGGAGATTTGTCAGTTTAATGAACTCAATGGCCCCTTTGAGAGTTACATAGTATAGTATCGAAATTAAACACACTTACAAGAATGTGAGTTGACAGCTTTTGCAAGAAATTTTCTTTCAATTAGCACAATATTTCCTGAGAAATTTAAGTTGATCAACACCTTTTTACATGAGGCACAACACGTTTTAGGTGAAGTGACCCAGTTACTCAGTGTGATGACTGACATTGCCTTTCAACTTTGAGAACAGAGTTAACAATAGGAGTGTCTTTTTACATGAGGAGACACCTTGATCAGAGGCCGGACTCCCTAGTTACTCAACACTAACATGCCATTGCTCTATCAGATTTTCAATACATTTTTACCAGATATAACTATAGAACTTCATGACATAGGTTTACTCTATTTCATTGATAGAGAACCCAGTTTCTCAGTTACCAAGTCATTGCTCCGAATACAATTTTTCTTTTTAGTCAACATTGTTCAAGTTAATGTTTAAAAACAATGCTATCTCTATGTATCTCTACCAAAAAAGCCTTGATGACAAATTTTCAGGTTTCAGATTAGTGAATCTAGAGTTTTCATGACACTAGTGGTTAAAATTTAGTAAAACTTAACATTCAAATATTTTCAAATCATTCAAGAGCAAATCTGAGAATACATTAAACTTATATCAGTCTGAATCAATGATCATTCTTAAACCTGTATGCTAGGAATTTCTTTTTCCTTTTCAGACTAATAACATGGTACACAACTTGAATATCTTAGACCAGTTCAATCAAAGTAGCGGAACAACTTATTACCACTAGAGCAAAAATGGATCAGTCATACCAGCTAAAGAGAATGTGAGGGATGATGGTAAGCTGGCAGTGCAACAAATAGCAAGAGAAGAGTATCAAAGTTGTGCTGGATTAAATTCAGTAGCTGAGTTTGGAATGCAGACAGATCAACTTGTCTAGAGAAGAATAGCAAAAAATTCAGGTTATCCACTAGAGAGCAGTAGAGTGATTCAAATAACTAAACAGGAGGGATTCAAGAAGTGAGGAACAAATGAATCTGACAAATCTCCCCCTGTCTAGATGCAGTGAAGCTAATCATGAGCATCAATAACATCAAACATAACCAGTCAAGCTCTCCCTGACCAAGTGCATGATATACAGTGAAAGTATAGCACATGGTCTTAAAATTTTTGTTTAAGAAAAAATCAAGCAGTGCAATCGGAGAGAAAGACTATCAAAAGCATCAGGTTCATTTCAAGTTTTCAGAGGATTTCAATTAAGCATGAATCAAATCAACATGAAATTCAAACCTTTCAAACTCACAAATTCAGATGATGGAATTTAAACAGAGTGTTCAGAATTGACCTGAAGTATAGGATCCTGGGGTTTTCATTTTGAGTACCTTGGCTTATTAACCCCACTTCATTCATTCCAAGGCACACCTAGAAAAATAATCATTTCGATCCTATAGGAACCCAAGCCGCCTTGGGTCCTGTATTAGCCCTAACAGGTGTTCTAAACAATCTTTTAGCAACATTGTCATCAAAATCCATCAAATAACAATTAGTCATGGAATGTCCAATTCTACCACAATATCTGCATAAGACAGCAAATTTTCTAGTCCTATGATGCATATCAATAGCAGCTTGAGACCTATGAATGTGAGCATGAAGTTTCCTGCTGTTCACATGGACATTTTGTTTCTTATTGTCTGACAACCAACATTCCGCAGACTTGTGACCTGACTTGCCACAGTTAAAACATGAAAAATTCACCAGTCTTTTGGCAGAGAATTTGACAAATTTGTCATTAACATGGCCTCATTGGGAATGCCAACAGTCCTTGACTGTATGGCCATACTTCCCACACTCGAAGCACCTTAGGTGCTTGCCTCTTGAGTCATTGTTTCCCCATGAAGACCCAAACCAGTACTCAACAGCTTTATGACCACATTTGTTACAGTTATAACAGATGATGTGTTGGTTTGAAGCAAACGTGTTTCTTTTGGGGTCATGATGATGATTTGTAAAAGATTTATCATGCATCATATCATCATTTTTCATTACACTGCAGTCATCCATATAATGACCATGCTTACCACAATAATGACATGACACCTGTGATTTCCTGGCGGAATGGTTACTGACAGATTGACTAGATGCATGCGAATGAGTAAATGAGGCATGAGCAGTGTGTATTGACCCATCAAATTCAACCGAGCTAGCAGATTTTAGGGCATGAACAGGAACATTCTTTACCTTCTTCGTTTGACCCTTCTTTTTCAATTTCTGATTATTCTTAACAATTTTTGTTTATTTTTCATTTTTCTGGGCCTTGAACTGAAATACAGATGATGAAGGTGATTTCTGATTTTTATTTTATTTTGGGGATTGATTTGTGGTACCAGCTACATCAGAGTTTTGCACAAAAGTGGTGTATAGCTGATTTCTAATAGTTTCCTTAACATCAGTGCTGCAACTTATCCCCTTTCTTGAGTTATCATCCTCACCTTTCAAGACAGCTTTCATTTTTCCTCTATTTTTAGAAGACTCGGATGCTGAGTTTTCCAACTCATGAATTTTATTTTCCAAAGAAGCAATATGAAGTTCATAACTGGCTATCTCATGCTCACTGCAATTAACGCATTTGCTTAGAACTTTGTTTACAGTTTTATACTTCTCAATTTCTTGTTCCAGATTACTCAAAATTTTTGATTCTTCATCACAGACAGTTTTTCCTTTTTCTACGGTGAGAAGTTTTTCGGACATACCCGTGTTTAACCATTTTAATTTTTTAATTTCAGCTTTCAGTTCAATGTTTTCTTTGGTCAGCTTCTTGATTTCTTCACCACTAGATACAGACTCTAGTCTTTCAATTAATTCTTCTTCTCTTTCCTCCACTTTAATTTTCTCAGCAAGCAGATTTCTGTGATCCTCTTTAAATGAAGCAATCAGTTTATTCAGTAATTCATTCTCACCATAAAGATCTTCATTGCGTTCTTTTAGCAGAGAACAAGTGCTGCAAGTAGATTTTTCAATTGAGATGTGTGAATTTTCCTTGTTAAAATCTTTTATTCTATCAGCAAGATTTTTATTGTTCTCATGCAATTCACTGTTCTCAACTCTCAATCTTTTCAGTTCGGAATTAATCTTTTCCAACTCTTCCAGTTTCATCAGATGTTCATCGTTTTTGATCTTCAGCTGATTTTCCAATTTTGAAACGTCATTAGCAAATTTTTGGTTTTCATTTTTCAACAGACATATTTGTTTCATGTTGGAGTGAACTTCAGACAGACAAGCATCATATGCTTGATTATTTTTTAAGCAATTTTCACATGATGAACTCAAATCATTTTTATCAATTTTCTTTTTCATCTTCTTATGTTGTTTTCTTAAATGGTCATGAGACTCAAGCAACTCATGATATGCAGCAATCCAATCATCCAGGGTATGGTTCTCGAATATATTTACCTGATTATTGTCATGTTCTTCATCTTGATTGTTGCTATGTTCACTTCCTTGAGACATCATGCATCGGTTATCATTTTTGTAGCTGCCATCCTTCAGTTTGTTCAACATTTCTCTGCCAGACCTGCAAGATGAGACACATGAGATTAGTGCTCTGTCAATTAATGCTTTTATCAAGTTCAATGCTCTAGAATTGATGGAGTTTTTCAATTTATCATTCTCGGTCCATTTGGATTTATCTCTCGATAATTTGTGTGGACCGTGAGTCATTACCTTCCAAAGATTAGGATCGGTTGTCCTTACGTACCGATGCAACTTTTCCAGCCATAGATCAAAATCATCACCTCTGAAGATCGGTGGATGAGCCATCGAGAAATGAATTGATCAATTGAAGGATATGAGAAAAGCACCGGAATCAACAGAGGTATAGCAAGACACCAACCAGTGGGACTGAAGCACCGGAAACAACAAAACCAGACCCACTATGAAATGCACCATGGAAGTAGCCGGATCCTCTGTAGATCGTTGGATCTGAATGCATAGAGACCCGCTCTGATATCAACTGATAGGTGAGCTAGGCCCGGATTTAGAGGGGGGTGAATGAATCCCTCTTATAAAATTTTCAACCAATTAAAACAACTAATTACGCCCAGTTAAAACTTGTGGAAAGGCAAAGACGCGGAAGCAATATGGGCAGGTAATTAGCACGAACTGGATGCTCTCTACAAAGGACGAGAAGATGACAGAGAAACAAAATTTCAGAACTCTGTAGAATAGACTGATAATAAGAACAGACTTCACAAAACTCACACGAGACCTATATCAAACGTGCGGTATGCAAATGGTACACTCGCTAGATTGGAAGAACAAATTAATCGGCCTAAACATACATCTAGCGAGAGCAGATGAGAGAATCAAACCACAGTGCACAAGGTAATTTTAAGGTGGTTCAGTCTGCAACCTGCAGACCTACATCCACCCCACACTCCAACTAGAGTGTGGCTACCGCTGATACATAGCTTAACGGCTGCGCTTCACAGCTTGCCTACATCCGCTGACGAACAACTTGAACAGCTGGGCATTACAGCTTCGCCAACCGCTGACTCACAGCTTGACCCGCTGGGCGTTACAGCTTAGCCGACCAGAGGATATCACACCTCTGCAACCGCTGGTGCTTACAGCTTAACCCGTCCAGAGGAATCCTCCTCTGCCCACTGAGCATCACAACTTGCTCTGCTGACAAACAGCTTGAAAGAAAAGTAAAATGAAAACATAAGATAAGAAGCAACAGCGACTGAAAGCTGTAAACAATGAAGTGCAGATGTGGCTCTCAAGGAGCTGACTAGCCTGGATTTGATCCACGGTCCAGTAGAGCAAATCTTCAGTGAGCTTCTTCTTATCTTCGATCTCTCTCTCTCTCTCTCTCTCTCTTTCTTTCTTATTCTTCGTTTATTTTCTTCTCTGCTACACTCTCTCTCTCTCTCTCTCTTTCTTTCTTCTTCTTTTTCGTTTCTTTTCTTCTCTACTACTCTCTCTCTCTTTTTCTTTGTTGAACTCTCTCTTCTTCTCTCTCTGATAATTCTTCTTGATCTTGCCGGGAAGATATCTTCTTGACTTGCAGAAGGGTGGCTTATATACTTCCTCAGACTGAAGATGCGCGCTCATGCCCTAGGCGTGTGGAGATAACACTCCCGCCTGGAAGCTTTAGGAGACTCTTTCCACTTGTCAGAATCTGGATGAATAAGGATCCACGTGGCAGCATCTATGAATGAGGATCATCATTGGATCACGTGCCCTTCTTAAGGAACATGAGCTGTTGACCTGTTGCATAGGTGACTTTTAGTTAAGTATAAAAGATGCACAGACCTTACCATAGCACCATGTATGGACCTGGGATGCATTAGGCTAAGCATGCATATACTTGAACAGAAACAAGTATAAACTTAGGCTGGCTAGTAGGGACAAACAGGCATCGACTCTAGTATGCATGCAACGCAACTAGCATTGACCTTAATGCAGTCAAACACACGATAGCACATACATTGTATTTGATAAGCAGGAATCTACACCGAGGATGAATGTCCAAACAGGGCAATGCATTGACTTTGATGAATCATGCACGGACTTGATATGAGTGCAGAGCTAAGAGATGCACAGACTACGTGTGTGCATAAGCAATGAATGCACCGACTTGGTGTGTGCAAAGTGCAGACACTTCACGGGCGTAAAATGCCAAAACCTATCTTGCACAGACTTTATGCAATCATGCATTGACATCATTTTGCATATGTAAGATGTGCACGAACTTTGGGTATGCACGGTACAAAAAGATGCACAGACATGACACCGAAGAATGTACCGACTTTGTGTGCATGGTACAAAAGTTGCACCGACTTGATGTAGAATAAATGCAAAGTATGCACAGACTTATATGCTCGCAGTAACAAAAGTAGCACAGACCTGGTTAGTACAAGGTAAACTTGCACCGACTATGAGATTGCATGATATGCAAGTTGCACCGAGTTCAATTTCACACAGGCCAAATGTGCACCGACTTTTCTCTTTGCATGTGACAGAAAACATGCACCGACTTTGTTCATGCAAGAAAACATGCACCGAGTATGTATGCTTATATAAAAGCTGCACCGACTATGTATGTTCGCAGCGCAGCCCAAAAACATTCATCGAGTATGGTTTGGCTTAAAGAAAGTATGCACCGAGTATGTATGCCTTAGACACAAACAAGACACTAAGTGAAATGCAGACTTGCACCGACTTGGCATGAGTATATGTATGCATGCAGTAGCAAGATTATGCACTGACCTATGCGGGATGAAAACGTGCACCGAGAGCATATGCAGAACAAGTTGTGGTGACTCATTATGTTGCTCTCATCAAAACAATGTGGTGACTCATTATGTTGCTATCATCAAGACATCACACCATCATTAGAGCACAAGGGACACAACAATCTCCCCCTTTTTGATGTTGACAACACAATGACAAAATGAGTAACACTGATGAGTCACACTGACTCGTTCGTCAAACTATTCTCCCCCTTTGACATAATAAAAAAGGAGATGGTTTGCGAGAGAAAGGATAAGCAGCAAGAGCATGAATACATAGACTAGTCTCCCCCATAAATTAAGCATACATAGAATGAAGCAATGCATATTGTAATAAAGTTCCCCCTTTTGGCAAGAATACAATTCTCCTCCTTTATCAACATGCATGCAGAGCTACTCTCCCCTTAAAACATATAATAACCAGAGCTCTCCCTGAGAACAAGATGGAAAACAACGATGCTCGAACAAGATGTATCTATAGGAATTAACTCTGGTAACCACCACCACAAGAATTCTCAAGCAAGATTGGTTGTGGCACCTTACATTAGTGTGGATAGAATAATGCAGGTGGAAGACCCACAGAACCAGAACCGGTTACATGAGTCATTCGTCAGGGTTACAGAAACAAGATGGAAGATTCCAACATTGTGGAGAGTGAAACTGATGATGTAAATGAAGTGGATGTAGTCAAGGGCAAGGGTAAGTAACATCAAACAAGGCACATGATCTCTAACAGGTGAGTAAGCATGATGATTAAGTTGTCAGAGGTGAACCTGATCAAAAGAAATTGTGAGGCAGTTACCACAGTAATAAGTCCTCACAAGGAGAGACTCTCCTATCATAGGGGATTATGAATTAACCTACATGACCCAGCTGGTTTAAATCTTATGTATACCAAATTTGACAAGAAAACTCAATACTCATATCTGAATCTTTGTTTTAATAAACCTGAACTAGCGAATCATGCCGAACACGAGATCCACCACCTTCCATCTTACTTAAATGAACTCAATGGCCCCTTTGAGAGTTACATAGTATAGTATCGAAATTAAACACACTTACAAGAATGTGAGTTGACAGCTTTTGCAAGAAATTTTCTTTCAATTAGTACAATATTTTCTGAGCAATTTAAGTTGATCAACACCTTTTTACATGAGGCACAACACGTCTTAGGTGAAGTGACCCAGTTACTCAGTGTGATGACTGACATTGCCTTTCAACTTTGAGAATAGAGTTAGCAATAGGAGTGTCTTTTTACATGAGGAGACACCTTGATCAGAGGTCGGACTCCCCAGTTACTCAACACTAACATGCCATTGCTCTGTCAGATTTTCAATACATTTTTACCAGATATAACTATAGAACTTCATGACATAGGTTTACTCTATTTCATTGATAGAGAACCCAATTTCTCAGTTACCAAGTCATTGCTCCGAATACAATTATTCTTTTTAGACAACGTTTTTCAAGTTAATGTTTAAAAACAATGCTATCTCTATAGCCCTCTTTGTTTGGGGGATAAGGTTGGATAAATCAGGATAAATCATTAAGGGCTTCTTTGATTGAAGAATAAGGTGGGTTAAGGTGGCCTTATTCACGCTAACCTCTTTGGTTGCAGAAATAAGGTATTCCACCAAAAAGGTGGGTTAAGAGCTAAAAAGGTGGGCTAGACATATTCTAGCAAAAAGGTAGAATAAGCTAATCTGAATAAGGTCAAAGTAACACCCTAACCCGTGTTAGCTTATTCTCCTTAACTTATTCTTCAATCAAAGATGAAATAAAAGTTAACTTAATCTATTTGATTGTTCATACATGATATTCCATGGGATAGGCTGCTATTCTGGTTTATCTCAGGATTACTTGTTCCACCAAAAAACTAGAACAAGGACAAGTTTAACTTTTTCTCAATTCTCAAGGTAATTCTTATTTTCCAATCAAAGTAAAATAGTCTACTTTTTGGAATACTCAACCCTTGGTTAAGTTATTCCCCTTAACCTACCCTCCAAACAAAGAGGGCAAGCATGGAGATGGCTACGTTTGTTATCGAACAAATTATGATGAGAATATGCATAATTTATTATGAGTTATTTTATTTTTATTTTTATTTTTATAACCCTTTTTTTGGAGAGGGGGTTATCTACGATTTGTCTAAGAGATTACTCTCATTTTATTTCTTGTTAGTCTGACGGAGAGATATAAATATTCAGATTAAAATGAAGGATAACTCTCGTCTAACTTAAATATTCTGACCCACCTAACTCCGCTTTGGCAGTGGCTTAACCTTAACTCGGATTATTTTAAGTGGGGTAAGATAACCCACTTCTTTCCCATTTTGGTTTGATAACAAGTGGGTTTTGTTTTAAAAATATGATGTGTTAACCATTCATAGGCTCGCTGCACTTTCCAAACCGCTAGACATTTGTCCGATCATGCTAACTCAATCCGATTCCCCGAAACCAGGGGAGGGCAAGCGGGACCCCGTCCAGGTAAGGTTTCCCTCCACAATTTCAAAAAACTCCCCACGGAGAGCTGCAACACGCGCCCCGCGGCCTTCCCTCTCCCGTCTTCTCCACCTCCTCCTACTTAGTCCTCCCCCACCGCAAGGACGCCATGGCCACCGCCAGCGCCCCCCGCGCGCACGACCCTCCCCCTCCGCCGACCGCCGACGAGATCGTGCTCCTTGCGGGCTCCTCCGCCGCGTGCCTCCCCTCCGCCGCCGACTCCCACGCCGTGCTCCTCTCTCATCTCCTCTCCCCTTCCCCCTCCGCGCCACTCCCCCTCTACGTCTCCTCCCTCCTAGCGCTCGTCTCGCGGACGCCGCCTTCGCCCTCCCTCTCCTCCTTCCTCTGCTCCCTCCTCCTCTCCTTCCTCCGCCTCTTCCGATCCCGCCAGGTTCCCCGCAACGGGGACACCTCCCGCCTCTTCCACCTCTTCTCCCTCCACCTCCCCACTCTCGACAAGGCGCAACTTTGCTCCGTCCTCGACCTAATCGTCTCCGATCTCGAGGAAGTCGCGGACCCCGACGATGCCCTCCCGCTCGACCTCCTCCCCCGGTGCCTCGACCTCGCAGTGGCCGCCGGCGGCGAGGCGGCGGCGGCCGTGGACGCCGTTTTGGGGAAGATCCTGGACACCGAGTGGCCGAAGGCGGTGCTGGTGAAGGTGGTCTCCCTCCTCAGGGAGTTCCCGGCGCCCACAAGGGCCCGGGCGTCGGAGCTTCTGGAGAAGGTCTTTGGCGGGATGAAGGAGGTCGACGTCCAGGACCTGCCTTCTCTGGCTTACCAGCTCTTGCTGTTGGCTTCCAAGGGGTTCAACAGGAGGGCGGTGATCGGTGGGATTCTGTCGTTCTTTGGGTCTGGGGCCGTCAAAGGAGGATCGGCCGTAGTTCGGCAGGTGGAAGGCACCGTGCTGATGCACTTCAACTTCGCCGTGAAGCAGGATCCATCTTTGGGGCAGGAAGTGTTGAGGATTCTGCGGTCCAATGTCGGGGTTTTCAATCATTTCGACGCTGCCGTTCTCCTGTCGATTGCGAGGGTTAGGCGTCTCGGCGAGAGCTCCATCAAGCTTCTGCAGTCTATGGTCGTCAACTCTTACCGTGATTATAGGTTTGCAAGGTGACAACCTGTGTTTTAGAGATCTCTCTACCCTGTCCATCTAACGCCCCTGGGTTTGGATTGCTCAAGACATTGGACCTCCATCTTCCAGAGACTGTAAATGGTTGCCCATATGCGTGGGGGAGGAATGTTTGCGGACTGCTAAATGCATAGAGAAATCTTTGATAAGAACTGTGAGCTCTCTCTCTCTCTCTCTCTCTCTCTCTCTCTGTCACCCCCCCCCCCCCCCCCCCCCCCCCCCCCCCACACACACACACACACACACACACACACACACACGCACGCGCACGCATACTCACATCTTTTTACCTTATTTCTAGGAATGCTATCAAACATGTACTGGTTAGAAATGTGACCATGCATGGGCCCAGGTAACAGAGGAAGTAGGACTGAAATAGTGAAATGAGGCAGCTGAATAAGAATGTTTGTTCTGGTTTTCGAGTCTAGGTCAATGACAACTGTGGAAGGGAGTATATAGTGCCCAGCAGCGTCCAGTTTGGGTTTGTGTTACTGGAAACTGTAGATCGTGAGAGTTGTGAGAGACCTGGCGTTTCTGGCGAACCAATGGGGGTTGAGGAGCTTGGCATTCAGATACTAAAGACAACCTTTGAAATCCATGACATGGCAAGAAATGAGGTAAGTTTGAGCTGCTTTCATAAGTTAATGGCTAACGCTGGTCTCTTATAGAAATTTTATTTCGTACCTGCTTCATTTACTATTTTGCTTCCTTGTCTGAACTATAAGTGTGCTACATGTGGACATTATATCTATCATTTTTCTTCATTGCAGTGAGAATATTAAGGTTCATGTTGATCCCCGTTCCCCGGTTGACTCAGGTTGCTAAAGAAAAATAGGACTGTGTTTAATTGAAATTGAACGTTATTGAAATCAAATCTGTTTTATTGGATATGGATCTTTTGTGACATTAGAGACTAAGACATCTACTTGATGAACAAATCCCATTTTCTTTACCCTATCTTAGTGTAAATAGTTATTTTGCTAATCTGTTATGGCAATTTCTTCATTTTGCTGATCTGTTTTCCCCGACAAGTTGCAGATAATTGAACAATGCAAAATCCAAATCCTCTCTCTGAAGCCTCAAGAGAGCTCTTCAGTCATCAAGTAACCATGTGATTATTTTTCTTTCATGCACCTAGGATATGTCTATTGATGGAATGCTCATTGACAACCTGCTGCTCTTAAAGGCTGCTCGGCACTCTGATACAGAGCTATCCTCATGCCATGCTAGAACAAAGCGGAAGACTGAAGGAATTATTGGAATATTTCACCTTTATGCATGATAAACCTGCCCATGCTTTAATTGCTGCCATACTGCCACTCGTCAAATTCAGCCATGATCTCCAGGTATTGTTAACCATTGAAAGGCCTAGGTCACGCCTTCGGTTGTTGTCCATGTTCAGCTGGCTATCCCATTATCAGATCTTCCAGGAAGTTGTATTTCTCAATTGCTCACTAACCGAAGTACACTAACACTGTTTAGATAAAATCTATCTAATAGTTAATGCTTTATTGCAATTTGCAGAACTACACCATTTTGGTTGTTCGAAAAGCTATGTTCAGAAGAGAAGATGCGGTTCGTCTTGCTGCCACTGATGCTGTCATTAACCTAATTCTTGCCGATACAAGATCCAAGCAAAATAATCTGAATTTTATTCAAGAATCATCCAGCCAAGCCAGTTGCAGCCAACAAATTGATGCACCCTGCAGGATAACTGCAGGTCTCTTCCAAGAGCTAGCTGGATTGCTAAAAAGGTGTCTGTCACAACAGGTGAACTTTTTATTTTTGTCATTTATTATGTGTTTTTTTTCTATCTGTATCTTTTTCTTCTTATGTGCTTCTATTTTGGTTAGGCCAAAGTTAAGGAGCTTATTTACTGGGGTCTCATTAAACTCATTTTGTTGGACCCACTTGTTGCTGGAGCTGTTTTCGACTTTCTTTGGCCTCACTTCCTTCAATTTTACCGGCAGGTTTTTCCTTCTATCACTAGTCTATGTAGCCAATGTTTTTTTACTGTATCCATTTAAGGGATCATGGTCTATAATTCTTCCTGTGGCATTATAGAAAGGCTTCATTACTATGTTTCATCAATCTTGATCACTTCCAGCAGTTGCTGTTGCAAATACTTGAGAATTTTGTTGTTCAGGATGCCGAGTTTCCCCTAGAAATTGATTCTTGTATAAAAGAAGAGGATGACAAAGCTTGCCTTGGAGAACCTTTGGATTGCCTTCTATCATGTGTCTCCTGGATTCTTCTCCTCCAGCCACATAATAATCATGACTTGTCAGAAAACTCTTGGGCATGCTTTGGTTTCTCCATTTCACAAGATAATGAGGTACCTTTCCCATTTTTCACATGCAAATATGAGCATACTTCTTCTCTGTGATACTGACATTTAAAACACTGTAGGCTCAAAGAACTTCATCCAGAGAGTGTTTTTCAGATGCCTTAAAGGAGATTCGACGAGCTTTGACACATGAGAATTTAAAAGGTTCCTTGATCTGACATTGAATGGTGTTTGTCATTGCTTTATATTTGCTATTGATCAATAAAAGCTTACATTTTCATGAATATTTTATTTCTCACCTGCTTTGACTGCTAATATTCATCAGGTATGTTGGGGCTGAGCAATGAGACTATCCCTCTTTGTATGCAAGGGGAGAGAAGGAGTTACCATCTTCGGGTTCTTTCTGGAATCATAGAGGTTTTTGTTAATGTGGCTGCTACAGAGTTGGAAAAAGCTGCAGATGCAGAAAAAGCAGATCTCCAAGAAGAAATCATGAAGCTTGCTTTTTTGTATAATTCACTTGAAAAAGAATTATGCACTAGTAAACAAGTAGATGGTGATAGAAGGGGGCCTAGAAGAGCATATTCTCTGGACATCCCCCACAGGGCAGATTCTAGTATTAAAGAATGTCTGCATGATTCCCTTATAAGAAGAACTTTCTTGGCAACGTCAAGTATCTATACATTGTTGTTGGCTACAGTGAAGTTGCACGGTGCTTGCATCTCTAACAGCCATGCGGTTTCTCAAAATTACAGCCAGTCATCTGCAAGCAAAACAATAAAACATTATCTGCAACTAGTTTCATTTGTCTTGAAGGCTTGTCTAAATCAATTGAAATCCATCCCTTTGCTGGAAAATGATGATACATTGAAGACTCTTGTAGGTGGAGATGTAAAATTGCTGGGGCGGCCATTGTTGCAGCTGATACTGTTGTTGAAATTAGACACACAGTCTGAGGGCAAAAAGAAGAAAGAAGCCAGGGGAAGCAAAGGTTCAGAAAGCAAACAAAATCCACTGTATTTATCACTAATATGCTTGAACGAATTGTTTAAAATATGCCTACACAAGGCACATATTGTTGAATTAATTGGAGATCTAGTGGCTATAGCATCACTTGAATCAGACTCGGAAATGGCAGCAGACACATGCCAAGAAACTAATCATGACCAAGACTTGGATTTGGAGACACAGCGAGCAAGGAATGTGAACATATTCCTAAACAAATGGTTGAAGCCTCTGTACTTTGAGCTTCTCAAGAGTTCTTTCTTCCAGGAAGCTGAGGTGATTTTATGATTACTTTGATGTAGAAATATGCTGAGAGTGAATTGATTTCTTCCCCTTAACCTTCTCTTCCATGTCCACTTACAGTTGTTTAATTTGGCACCATTTTAGACACTATCTTTAAGCATGCGAGGTTCTCTTCGATGACCACTTTCTGTTTGAAAAACTTAAAATGTTAGCCACTTAGCCACAATCTATAAATTATTCTTCTTCATCATCATTAATTCATCGTGAGAGCCTTATCCAACTTATTTAGGGGTGACTACATGAACCCTATTTCATCACTTTATTATATCCCAAACATAGATGAGAAAGGAGTGTGTACATTAACTTGATAGTCAGCACTAAATATAGTTTGTAACATTCCATTCATGTAAATTGATATTGTTTAATTTAAATGTTGTCGACTTTCTCTGCCTACCTATTTGTATGACTTCAGAATCATCAACAGAACTACTCCTAAAGATAATTGGTTGTTTCTTCAAGCTAAATGGCGCTAACGTCTTTTCTATAGTTTAAGTTCTTTAGAGTTCTCCTTTTGGGGCACTGCAGTCAATTTCCTATGCTTTATCATCTAGCTCTTTTGAAGGGTACTGAGAATTTTCCAATTAGTTATGATGCATTGTGCATGTGATTATGTGATTATGCAGCAAAATGAAAGTTTCCCCTAGAGATCTATTAACAAGGATGTTTTGGCTAGAATGAGGTCTTCTTTGTAAAAATGTTAATAATGGTTGCATTCCGTGTATGCATGTGATAAAGAATTTAAACAAAGTCAAGACAACAAGAAGTATGGAGAATTGTTGTCTTGAACATTATTACATTAATGAAATTGTTGCTGTAATTAGGGTTTGAACTTAGAGAAAGCCATTAGGGATCTGTTGAGCAGTATTGATTCACCAACTGGCTACTTTAATTAAGATGCATAACATTACAAATAGGGGTGTTGGCCCAGATTAGATGGCGGACAAGAAGGGGGGTTGAATTGTCCCCCTGACGAGATGGGCGATTTTAAAAACTATTTCGCAGTTAGAACAAGATTGAGGAAAATGATTAAACTAAGATAACTCAGTTCACTCAATCTTATCGTTCTCACTCGAATAATCTGTGCACTGAACGATTGAACCTACGCCAAACACGGATAGCAGATGTAGCAATGTGTAGTGGTGCAGTGAATAAAAATCTATAAATTGACCTGTGAACGGAGATAGGAGAAATGGACAATCACACAGGCATGCCACATAGAACACGAAGATTTTTAGGTGGTTCGGGACCACGACGGGCTCCCTACGTCCACCCCTCACCGAAACCGGTGAGACTTCACTACCACGCTACAAATGTAGCAACCACGGGGACGAGCCCCAACACTACACACGCTGCTTTCGCAGCAAGCCACACACACGGGGCCTTGCCCCAAGATGCTGCCACCGCAGCACACACTCACACACAATCGGGGAACTCACCTCGCACTAAAACCTCACACGGAGACACAGCTCCGTACACACACACAATGTATTTTAATGTTCAGAAAAATAGAAAGGTATACAAGATATGCTCACAACTACGTATCAGTCAAGAAGGGCATCACAAATAAATGGATAGAAGATATGGAATGTTTCCCCTTTGATTTTCAATGGCCGTTGAAGATCTTCCTTGAAGCACAGGTCGGAGGGAGTCGAATCCGTAGTAGGATGGAGTAACCGGTCGTCTTCCTTGAAGATCCCAGCTCATTTGCAACTCGTACAGGATGATGGCCTTCAAATCCTAGCTCCAATCGCACCTGCAAGTATTAGAAAATGGTTAACCTCTCAAAGCCCTCTCCTCTCCACCTTGTGGCCGCCCTCCCTCTTCTTTTCTCTACAAAAGATGAAGCACGTTAGCCCATTCCCTCTCTTCTTGTGTTGTTTGATCTGAAATTCTCATGGAATATATATGGCAGAAATGAGATGATCAAATGACAAGAAAGCCCATGTAAAAACCTCCCCAAACCCTTCTATTATATGTAAGGGAACCTTAAGGGTAAATGGGTCAAGTTTGGGACCAAATGGATAGGGTTTAATAGGATTCAAAACCCCATTCGCAAACCCGTTTCCGGACGTTCTGAGGAGGTGTCGACACCTGGTGTCGACACTTGCATCACATAGGCAGCAGACAGAAGTCTGCCAGATAGGTGTCGACACCTGGTAGCTTCACTGGACAGAGCCAGTGAACACCAAGTGTCGACACCTGGTGTCGACACCTGATTGCCCAGCATAGAGACCGCTTAAGGCAGTCCAATGCAGTCTTAAAAGCCATTAAAGCCCCTTTGAAAAAATGTTTTGGCCAATTAAATAACATGCTTAGAGGGTATTAAAAACAACATTCAACCTTGGTTTCAACAAGAAATATAGGAAGCTAAATTAGCAAATTACAACCTCAAGAAGAACATGCATGAAGTCACATGCAAACCTAATTCATGAAAAATACTTCAAACCCATTCATGGGACCATGAGTCACATTCAATAATAATACAATGATATGCACCCATGGATGTGAGAGCATTAATGTACCTGCACTATGCACAAATGCATTTTGACATTCTTTGATCAATGCAAATGAAAGGAATGATTACCTTGCCATATGACATATACATAAATTCTTCAACCTGCATAATGAAGCATTGTGAATCATCCACATATGAAAATGATTCTAAAACACTCAATCCAATCATTCCAAAGGATTCTTAACTCACTCCACAATTAGACCAAGGGCAGTAAACCATAACCCATGTTATCACAATTTAATGAACAGCTGAACAACCATTCAACCAAGCAAAATGACTATCCCATATAACAAGATTTCATCATGATCAAACATGAACAAATGAGATTGATTAAACCTGTGAAAACTTAGATGCCATTCAATCAAAAATGATTTCCAAAAGAAATTGCAGTAGAAGGAATCATATAATAAAAATGCTTTATCAAGCAGCTTGAAATCTTCACCGATATTGCTTGAAACACCATCATGCTAAGGAGTGCAGCATGAGAAGTGTCGACACTTAGTTGGAACAATAAGACCTGGCCATCCTAATGACATATATACATGGAGAACAATGAAGGCCATGCATAAAGCATTCTTACCAAGTTTTTTGAAGAATGTACACAACATTTAGTACCAGTTTTGAACAGTGGACAGCAAGATGCATGTCCATGCATTTATTTGACTCACGAAACAATGTCCATCATTTGATTCCAATCCTGCAAAGCAAGATCATCAAAATATAAGCTCCTAAAACATCAATGGACATTTTCCACAACACTTGAACACACACATGCAAACCACACAATATTTTGTTATCATCAAAACCATTACCAGAGACAAAGAGGGGAGCGCAATGAAATCAACAAGGGGGAAGACAGGCTTCCCATGAGCGAGCTGTGTGTGCCATCCTTTTAAATTTGGGGGTAATTACATATATACCCCTAAAATCTTGTGTATTGTATATCCCCATATTCTTGATATTGTCATATATACTCTCATATTAAGGGATATTGGTTCAATTACACCCCTTCTAACATTGTCATAGTTAACAAAATATTCTTTTGAACATGTAAAATATAAAGTTTTAAAAGGATATACAATAGAATATGAAAGATGCTAGGGGCATATATGTCATGATTTTGATTATGTGGGAAGATTAAACAAGGATAGTGGTGATGGCAAGGGTATACATGGTGAAATATGGTTTATTATGGGGATATATATGATAATATGGAGAATATATGGGTATAGAGTATAATAGAAGATTCTATAGGTATATATGTAATTATCTATTGAATCTATTACCATCCTTTCCATGTGCATAGTTTGGCATGGTTTTTTTTGAAAGTGGTACAACTAATTATATAAAAGAAAAAGAAAGAAGTTACAAGTATAGAGGGAGCGCTCCCCACCAAACTCCTACATACAGAAGGCGATAGGCAACACTCTGCCCCAGGAGCAAACAAAGCTAGAAAAAAAAATCCCAACACCCAAGCACCCCCCCACCTTCTCCAACCACTCAAACATACAAACCAACCATCACCTCCCAAAACTTGACAACAGTCCTATTCCACCCTCTCCAACCCACAGGGCCCTCTCGACATATCTCAAGAGCCCCTCTGTATTCAACCTAGCCCCACGCCCATGGTTTGCCATCTCTTATGAGATGTTTGAGATGTCTCCGAGATCTTTGTCTCTCTGAAGGTCATGAGAAACGGAGCCCCCCAGATCGAGATCTTCTCTCTCCCCCACTGATTTCCTCCTTCCTCTCTCTCTCTACCTCGGCCCCCTTGAGCTTTCTCTCTGTCACTCTCTCTCCCCCAAACTCTCTCTGTCTCTCCCTTTGTGACACTCTCTCTCGGACTCTCTCATTCTCTCTCTCTCCCTCACTTCTCTCTCTGTCTCCCACCCTTTCTCTCTCAGTCTCTTTTTGTCTGCCGCCCTCTCTTTCTCTCTCTCTCCCCGTCTCCCCCTTCTCACTGTATGAGAGAGAGGGAGACAGAGAGGGGGGAGGGGGGACAGAGAAACATGTACCATTTTTGATGATTTTTGATGTATTTTTCAATTTGTGATTCATGTACCATTTTATGTCTTTTTTTGGTGTAACTTTTGATGTGTATTGACATTGGTGCATGTGAATGGATTTGTTATTGTTATCATTGCTCTTTTTTTTGTAAAATTGAGTTGTCAATTGGAAAAAATATGTTTGTGAAATTGAGTGGTTAGTAGAAAAAAATAGCATTTTCTTAGAAATTGGTTATATATATGATTTTTTTTCGAAATTACCGAACCTGATCTCCCGAATTTTTTTCGAGATAACTCCGAGACCTCTTCTCCTCTACCTTTCCCAGATGTAACCGATATTCGAGATAGAAAACTTTGCCCACCCCTATGCTGGACACCTCCCCTTGAGAAGTACTTTCACTGTCTTTGCTTCTCTAGACAGCTTTGCATGCCAACTTCTTTGGACTGTGCTGAGCTCGGATTTAACGTCCTTATCAACTCCTTGAGAGGAAACCCCGATCAAGTCGGCCACATCTCTCACCTGATCCGCCATAATCCTCTCGACCTCAGAAAAGATGCCCTTGATGTCTTCTTTTGTCTGCTTAATCTGCTCCTTAAGAGCAAGGCCCAAAAGCACACGATCTTCCGCAGACACCCCCTTTGCCTGCGGTGCTTGACCGACCAGGAGTGCAGTGCCTACAGCACTTCCCTCCTCTGGCGGCAGCGGGACCAAAGGCAGGTCCGGGAAGGCCTCCCCAGCACCATCGACATCCTGTGCCTCCTTAAGAAGGAGGCGAAAGCCACCTTCACACTCCTCCACGCTCAGACCGCTGGAGTCTCCGTCCGCTTCAGCATGAGCAAGTCTGCTGCTGCCGCTGCAAACGCTCAAGGAAGCCTCCGCCGCCGCTGCCACAGCAGTCTCCTCTCCTTCAGCAGGCACTGGGACAAGGGTTGGCATGGTGGCAATGTCCGGAGGCAGTGTAGTCACCAAGAAACAGAGTGGCTGACATGTATGAGAGAACAGAAGTGAGCGGCACTAACACAAACTAGGTTGATTAAACACTAGAACATGAAATTGGGAGCAACAAACAAAAGTTGGGGAATTCATAGGGGTACTAAGGAAGCTTGAATAGATGGAATTGAACAGACTCTGAAGACAGGGAAATTAAGATTCTACTTGTTGTTTAGCTCGGTGCTTTTGTTCTTGCTTAAATATCTGTTAATTGTAACATTATTTTGTTTGTTCATTTGAGTTCCTCCCCTGGACTCCTGGGAACCACCAGTTAATTGTACTTCCCCTGGTTTTGAAAAACTACAAACATTTCAGCTTCATATATGATAAAAGCTGAATGTGGCTGAGGTTGTGATGTGTCTATTATGACAAGGTAGGCTGCCTTTCTAAAATACCAATATTGTTTGTGGAGTTAGAAAGCTTGACTCATGCTAGACCTGTGCAGTTGCTACCACTTTTAAGCCTTGGCAGGATTAGAAATTGGAAGGTTGCTCTTTGTTGGATCCTCAAGATTAGGATTGGTCACTGTTGTAAATTAAGTGCACAGCAGCTAATATGTGTAAAACATGCCCAATTTTATAAGAAATTTGTGTATCTTCTTCTGTGTGCAAGACTGAAAAGAAGTACAGACATGAAGCAGAAGGAAGGGTAAACATCCATGAGAGTGATCTACATTCTGGCTGTTGAACCACAAGGATTGTTGAAGGCATTTTAACACAGTGTGTTCTTGTCATGATGGTGGGAGATAAATCAGTGGATATAGGACTTTTAAAGTCATGAGCCATGCTACTGTCTGAGTTTACGTCAGAATTCAGAATATACCTCGTTGAAGGTATGATGATCAACATGTTGGTTAAAGAAAAAGGGATGAGCAGCTATGACGTGAGCAGCACATGGCCTGGATGCTGAACTAACAAATCCACTGCATCATCACATTAAATAGTCTGCTGTGGAGAAAGGCAGATTAATTTAAATATAGGATTAAGGTTTAAATCCTGCAGTGTTCTGATTTTACAACTGGAGGTATGCCGGGCTGCGTGTCGATTCACGAGGAATTGAGAATGAAAGGGCCGATGGAACCTAATTGTCTAGGAGTTCAATTAGAATGGACTGTAGATTATAGCGAAGTACATGGGCCCGTTATGCTTGTCTGCATATCGGTATGATCAGAAAATATTATAGGGCGTTTGCTTGCAATTTTTTGCCTCTTTTCCCCCACAAAATATAAGGATGCAATCTCATCAACCTTCCCTATTAAAAACAACCATGAACTTGTTTTGTTTCAAACCATGATGACTCCAACACCAACTTGGGATGTCCCTCCTCATGTCTCTCTCCTTGTTTCCTCTCCCTTTTCGGCTTCTCTGCAACCCACCCCCTCCATCTCCTTCCTCTCCCTGCAACCCAGCCTTCTTCCTGCAAGTTATCCCCTTTCCTTCCTCTCCTTTTTCGCTCTGGAACCCTGTAAGCTTTAACACATCCTCTTTCATCTCCCTGGTAGCCCTCCCTGCAACCCACCCCCTCCCTGCACTCCTTCCTCTCTCTGCAAGATCTCCCCACAACCGCAGCCGTAACCCATGCCCTCCTTCCTTGCACCAGGTGGGCCTTGTCGTGGTGCTCAACCTCACCGGCCTCCGGCAAACAATGGTTGGGCACCTTGGCTGGTGATTTGCCATCAACTGTCTAGAGTCTTACCCGCCTCACAGCCTTCAATGTCTTGATGTTTGCACTCTTGGGCTCCATCTTGGATTGGTTCAGCTTTTGCTTCCCGGCCTCGCTCGCTGTCCTCAACCTCAGCTGCTGCTTTGTCTCTGGTGCTTTTCGTACTCCCTTGGCAGGCTCCTCTCCGCCCCGGATCTCTCCAAGAACTCTCTATGGTCCCCATCTTGACCAACCCCATAAAAAATGAAAGAAAAAAAACAAAAAAAGTGTCTGCCAAACAGGTTTACATAAATTTCAAAAATTATGTTAATTTTGCCAAACAGATGGATAAACAATTTACATCACTTTTAAAAATTAAGTAAAAAATTGACATGTAATATTTTTTAGGGAGAAATAGTTTCTAAAAAGAAAGTACTTCCAAATGCTAAAATCATGCTGATTAATTGTGCCATGTCATTTAATTATGTCATGCATCTATATTTTCAGGAAGTTTTTTTTTCATTTCAATTAACATAATTAATCGATTGTGGATCACATAGATCCGGTCAAATTAAACACAGTCCACAGTCCATCTGGCTTGGTCATATTACAATTGACAAACCACGATCAACGTGACTTAGTCAATTAACATAATTAATCGACCATGGATCATATGGTCTGGTCAAATTAAACCCAATCAATGGGCAGTGGCTTAACCTGCCTAGTCAATTGTGACAATTCATGAATCAAAGTCAACGTGGCTTTGTCAATTTACACAATTAATTGACCGTGGTCCACATGGTTCAGTCAAACAAACTTAATTGACTGCGGCTATGGGCCTCGTCAATTTTTACAATTGATAAACTACAACCAACATGGCTTAGCCAATTAACTTAATAATGGACCGTGAACCAATGTTTAAAAAGGCACTGCCTTCAGGCGTTGAGGTGCATGCCTTTAGGCGAGGCAACCAAAACAGTCTCCTCTAACAAAAAGTCTGTGGTGTACATTTTTTTGTGATGAGGCGTTGTGAGGTGTGGAGGTGTTGGGCCGTTGGGGAGGCGCACGCTTTACTGTGGAATTTGTCAACGGTAAGGATTGCATTTCATAAAATATTAAAATAGGGTTTTAAACAATTGACCCATCTCTGTCATGCATGAACTTTCCCAGTTGCATGGAGGAACACGAAGAGTCTCCTCCTTAGCAGCTTCCTCTTGCAACATGACGTCATCATTGGAGCTAGTGAGCGGCGACTTTAGGGGGCAGTCCAGCGAACAGCGACATCATAAGGAACCTTGGCATCTCCAGCGAGTATCAACTCCAGCAAGCGACGACCGTAGTCACCACCGACACGGCACCTATAGGTAACGTTCTGTTAGAGTTGTTCTTTTCCTTTTTTTTTTCTTCCCCCACTCCGGCAGAACCTTGGCGTCCTTTCCTTTCTTCTTCTTCCTGCTCCTGCTTTCCTCCTCGTTAGTTCAGACTTTAGAGAATTATTTTTCTTCCCCCACTCCGGGAGGACCTTGGCATCCTCTCCTCCTCCTTCTTCTTCTTCTTAATCTATTTGCTCCTGCTCTCCTCTTCCTCGTTAGTTCAGAGAATCAAAATTTCTTTTTTATTAGCATTCTTTTACTGTCCAACCTCCACATGCACATAGCAGCCTTCGGCCTTCTGGTGGCTCTATTTCTTCTTCACCCACTCTGTAGAGTTGCAGACATCTTAGTTCTGCTCCTTTTTTCATTCTTGTGTTGTCCAAATATGCAGAGGCAGCAGAGCAATCAGCCTAGCTTGGATCCCTAGTGGCTTTGTTTCATCTCTATGGGTGTAAGAAAAGCGACCATCTCCACGGGTGCTTCTTTCTTTTTGGTTTTTGCAGTCAGTCAGAACTGGTAGAATATGATGATTCTCCATATCTTTATTTTTTCCCCTGTTCATTTTCTATTTTCTATTTCTTTATAAATCCTAATGTAAAACAGAGAGAATCAGTTCTCTGTTTACTTAGTGAACTATTTAGGTATTTCTTTGTAAATTATAATGCAAATCCTAACTCAGTTGTGAACTGTTAAGTTTTTCATTTTCAGAATGTCAGGAGGTGAAGATGGGATTGACAGAAGAAAGGAAAAACAAACAAGAAATAGGATTGACCCAACTTGGAAATAAGGAGAACAAGTTGAAGTTCCAAAAGTCGGGAAAAATTATGTTCACCTATGTTTTTGGACGAGGGACCATGTGTGTAGCGACTCCGGTTTTTGGATCCTATCTTTACGGGTTTCGGAATAATTCCGCAGGTTTCGGATCGTTTGGTTTGGAAATTAAATGGAAATTAATTATGTTATATTGAAAAATTGATAAGAGAATGGGCATATTTACATTTTTTTGGTCTTTTTAGGGTTTAGGGGAAACCCCAACCCATTTTCTTAAACCCTAGGGCTCCCCTCTCTTCTCCCCCACGACCCTCTCTTCTCTACCCCCTCTCCTCAATCCCCTACGTCCCTCCCTCTCCTTCACTCCGGTGGCCAACGGAGCTATGGAGATGCATGGAAGGCGACGTGAGCGGCATGTGGCGTGCACGGGAGCGAGTGTGGTGGTGGAGCTGTGTGGATTTCGTGAGGTGGAGCGCGGTGGATTCGTGTGGAATCGGCTTCCTTGATGTGGTAAAAGCGCCGTATGAGGTAGGGGGATGGATCCCTAGCTCTCGTGTAGTGGTTTCCCCCGGATTCGTGTCGATACGGGCGAGATAGAGCAGGTTTTTTTTTATTGTTGGGCTTGAAATGCATGCTTTGGGTTGAGCGGCGATTTCCGCTAATTTAGGCGGCCTTCCTTGATGTAATCGCATGTTCTTGAGACGATGGAATGGTGGGATATGTTTCCCCTTAATTGTGTCGCATTTTTCTTGTGATTTGAGGCCGAGATGAGGACGGATGTGTGTTGTGAAATGTATTAGATGTGTGTGGGGCAAGTGATGGAATCGCCCATTTGTGGAGTATTTCATTGGTTTAATTGAGTTCTCCCGACGCGTTGAAGGCCACAGAAGGGTTTTTACTTGTTTTCCCCTTCGTACGAGATGAACGGGGTGTGGAACGGGCAATGTCGCTCTAGTTCGCGAAGGTCCGGATCGGAAGTAAGAACGCGGTCGACCCCCCTACCGCGTTTAGGTTCTGGGTGGTGACGCGGCGTGAACAGACACCGCGTTCACCTAGGGAGGCAGTTCGTTGACGTGTCATAGAGACCAACCGCGTCTATGAAGATCGCGGTCCTCCTGCCCACCGCGTTCAGGTCAACGTGGCTTGTGATCCAACCACGTTCAACCAGGTTATTGGTTGACTGATGTTCAGTTTGGGCTGACTGATCAAGGGTCTAATTAGGTTCCTTTGTGTCTGGAATTTGGGGTTGTCCCGGAACATCTAAATGTTAAAAATTAGAAATTGGGTTGTTTCTACCCCGAATGGGCAGTGTTTGCCCGAAGTGTGATCTTGAGATGTGGGCCCTATGATTGTTTATAAAAGGCCAGTTCGTGTAACTAAATTCATGTATGAACCCCGTGTATGAGGGTGAGTCGTCAGGGATTGGTAATGATTGATTTTGTGTTCCGACTTGAGGCGTGATCCCTGTTGAGTCCCGTGTTATGGCTTGAGGCTGTATTCCCTTGAATGGTGAGTGCATGCCTAATGTGTTGTATGTTCGAAAGACGCTATATGATCCCATATTGAGTTACCCACGGAGGGTTATTCCCGTGTGGCATTGTATGACCGTGTGAGGGTTATCCCTTTGCATGTTAGTGGGCCGGTGTGGTTATGTAACTGGTCTGGGATCGAGATAGTTGATTATTCTAGATTTGCCAGAACCACGTGTATTCTGTAGTTCTAATCGATCATATGGTGACTGTTTTCTATGTGATTGGTCATGTGGACCTTGTCAGAACAGTCTTAGTGACGGATGCTCCGTGTTTTGCCTTTCGGGTTGAGCTCTTTTGTTTCTGCTTGTGAGTTCACGCATGTTTCAGGTAGTCTTTAGTTGGCTATTCGGTATACGGCTTGTGGGCTTGTGTTGCCTAGCCGCTTGTGACCGGGCCCGGGTGATGGGTACGTGTGTGCTTCTAATAGGAGCAGGCGAGAGCAGCCTGTGGACCGTTGACAGACCGAGCGAGGACAGCCTTGTGTGCGTAGCGCTCACAGAGTAAAGGCAGAGGACAGCCTCGAGCGTAAACGCCTTGATTAGGACAAGAGTACCTTGCTAATGGGTGCAGTGGCGCGTATCCCGGGTCAAGGAGCGGGACACGGCCATGCTGATGGTTGCAGTGGTGCAGATCTTGGCCAGTCCGAGGGAGTGGTGTGTGTGAGTGTCTCTCCCCACTCGAGGATAGGGTATGGTTGCGTACGGGATCCCCACTCCAGGACAAAGTGTAGGCTACGTACGGGAGACGTGAGAGAGATCGGTTGCCGTTCGAGGTTGACGTTACCGACAACGTTGTCGAGGCCCTCCGGCACTGTGAGGTAGAGCTGACACGGCAGTGAGGTCGTGGCTCCCTCTTAGGTTGAGACCGAGGTTTCTAACTTTGAGGTCAGGGCCCTCTTGAGAAAAGAGGTTATGCTGGTGACTATGTAGTCCTAGCTGGAGTCTTCCATCAGTATGGATGGATCTACACGACTGAAGTGTCGTGGGTTTTCCTTTAGCGTAGCCGTGTTTGTCTAAGAGTTCGAGAGTTTGACCTCCGTCTGTGGTGTTCACGAAGTAGCTGTGGAAGTTGTGATTCCATTGTTGGTTGTATTACAGTTGCCCTTACTATGTTTTGCCGGCTACGTCGACTACTGTGGCTCTTGTTGTTTAGTTAGTTGCTGGTGTTGTTACGTTTTATATTGATTATTGTTGTTGTGGTTTCTGTTACTGTGTTTGTGTTTAGGTAGGGCTCCGCGGGACCTCTACTGAGCTTATGAGATGAGGCTCACCCCTTTCCTTTTCAGCTCTGGTGTTCTGCCACGTGGATCAGAGGGCGAGTGTTGCGCCTGTGGTGTTTGTAGTTGCCAGTTGCCAAGGGCAGTGTAGGCTCATTTCAGTATGCATACTCTTTCTTGTTAACTGTACTGAGTAGGCTTGGACTCGAAATTATTGTGAAAAATTCTGTAAAATATTTATTTAGGTTTGTTATTAAATGATTAAATCATGTGAATTGCTTTATGCATTTATTTCTAATTTTCATGCACCCCCACAGCACCAAAATGTTTTCCCCATAGTTGTCAAGGCGACAAGGCAACCCAAGACGTTCACGGGGTCGCTAAGCGCTTAGGTGACAAGGCGTCCGCTTAGGCGTCGCCTAGGCGACACTTCGGCCACTAATTAAAAAATTTAAAATATATATCCTCCAATATATAAATCAAGAATAAAAAATATGGAAAATATAAAAAATAAATTACATGAATAAATTGCTGTAATTAAATTATGTGGCAATTATAGAAAACTAAATTGTATCAAAAAATTACAAATAATTCAGAATTAAATGCAAATGATTCAAAAGTAAATGTAAAAAATTCAGAAAAATTATAAAAGAATATAATAACATCAAGAAAATAATAAAATAGAAAGAGTTAAATGTGTTAGAGTTTGGAGCCCGAACTCGCCCTCGCACGCGGATCGACCTGCCCGATCAGGTCGCGGGGGTCAAGGGGGCAGCGCCCCTTCCGGGGGTTTCCGGGGGCAGAGCCCCCGAAACAAAATTTATGTTTATAGCAGGGGCATTATTATCTTTTGTACCCTGACTGTTGGGCACCCTAATCTCCTTATATATAAGGACTGCGAACTCTCTCTCTGTATTGTATCTGGGTGTGTTTTATCACAGTGGAAATCCTACTGCGGCCGTGGATGTAGGAGGGCACATCGCCTTCGAACCACGTAAATCTTGGTGTTCTTGTAGCTTGATCTCTTCTTCCCCCTTTCTTCTTCCTCCTCTATTGTTTGTCCATCTCTACAGGTACTCTAATCTCTAACAAAATGTACATAACCAGTTATGTCGGATCCAGTTCGGACGGTCACGGTTGGCCCGCCTTGGCGCCTAGCCCGCATAGGTGACCGCCCAGGTCACCTTTTCCAGTGTCAACAAGGCGCTACAGCGCCTTGCCCTTTCAAGAGCGCCTGGGCGCCTAGGCCGCGCCTCGGCGCCTGCCTTGACAACTATGGTTTTCCCTTACGAGTTTTACACCTCGTGGGTAGCGGTTCGATGTTTGGGTTATCGGGTTACCGGTGCTCGGACCCCGAGTCGTGACAATGTGAGGCCGTGGGGCGCGTTAATTTCGGGACGTTTCTGGGGTACAGACACGCATTATCATTAACTTCACAGGTTTTGGGTGTATCAAGCGATGTAGGGTTCTGGTGCAGGACTCTTTCCCACCGACTGCAGTCAGTGTTAATTTACATCGGATGTAATCCAAACACCCTTGTTTAACTGTCATACAGAAAGAGTCATTGACCTAGGGGGCCGTGACGTCGGGAGGGGATCGACCTAGATAATAGCGACTGAGCATGGTAGCAGCGATGATGAGTTTACAAGACTACTTATAGTTTGACACTGAAGGAGATGTGGGCCCCGTATTTGCGAGAGTGTAGTTTGAACACAGTCTGGCATTGTTGGACGGGGGGATGGTCTAGTTTGGCTCTGGTTGAGGGGTTCGACACAGTTCGGCACTGGCTCAGGAGTGTGGCACAATTTGGCACTTGCTTGGGGGTGTGACATAGTTTGGCATTGGCTCAGGGGTGTGGCACAGTTTGGTACTAGCTAAGGGGTATGGCATAGTTTGGCATTGGCTCAGGGGTTTGGTCCAATTTGACACTAGCTCAGGGGTATGGCATAGTTTGGCACTGGCTAAGGGGTGTGGCACAGTTTGGCACTGGCTCAAGGGTATAGGATGGCTCATCCCATTGATCAGGTCGGTTGGTGACTTTGACTTGGTGTGGATTGGGTTCGAGATAGGCGACCTCAAGGTTTGCTGCCGACTCGGGGTATTTTGTCAATTCCTCAAAATATTTCATTGATAATCATACACGACTTCATCTGGGGATTTTGTAGGCCCAATTACAAGACTTGTGGAAGCCACAAGACATTTTCGCATTTTTTGCCGATTCTCGAGTCTTCGCATAACCACAAGGGTAGTTTCGTCATTTATACATGACATCTTTCGTAGGATTTGTGACTTGGCTAAGTGTCGTTAGAGGAGGGCATTGTTGTAACACACCCTCACTCGGGGGCCTAAGACCAAAGCCGAGACTGCATTGAGCTGGATCGCCTTCTTTGCCGAGCATTCATCGAGTTCCGCCGCGTGTGCCGTTGTATGTGATGTGTATGCTTTGATTGGTTCATTATCATATATCTCTGCTTTTTGGGGACCCCTGGGGGTGCATTTATAGGCCAAAATTGGTCCATGACCTACCTAGACCAGGTGTGGATGCCAGGGAGGCTACCTGGACTGGGTCCTCATGCCAGGGAGGCTACTCGGACCTGCTGGAAGGGCCATTGGGGCCACATCAATCGGACGCCAAGGTGTTTGCTTGGACCAGGTCCTCATGCCAGGGAGCCTAGTTGGACTGGGTAGAAATGCTACAGGGGTTACTTGGATAGGGTGGAAGCCCAGGGGACCTACCTGGACGTGGTAGAAGCCCCAGGGGACCGACCTGGACCTCGGGGAAGCCCTAGGGAAGGACCCGGACTAGGTGGAGTTCCCAAGGAATCCACCCGGACTAGGTAGGCGTCCCAAGGAACTTGTCCGGACCGGTGGCTCCCAAGGGGGACTTATGCGGTCCTGGTGGGGTCCGTTGTTGACACCCGTTTTATGACCGATGAGTTGTGTCATTTCCTTATCTTATTTTATGATGTCCCAAGTTATTCACTGGTTATTGGGCCATTTTTGGTTGGTTTTTGGGCTTATTTTATGGGTATTTTCCCTGGTTGGGCTCAAGTTCTCTCACATTTCGTCATTTGGGCTTATTGGGCCTAAACAAAGGCTAGATATGGCTCATTTTCTGGATTAATACGGAGATTTATCTAGGTTTTATCTTTTTCCAACGACTATGTATTTAGCGGCCTATCGCAGGATGGCTACCGAAGGTAGCGGCCTAACACGAGACTGTTATATGGCTCGAGAGTCCTGCTTAACCTTATTTTCTCCCAGTTGGCCTTATCGCTTTCAATGACTACCCAAGCATAGCGGTCTATCGAAAGACCGCTACCTGACGCTTGCGGTCTATCGCGAGATTGCTAGGTGGGGTCGAGAGTCTTGGCCTGCCTAGGTTTTCTCTCTCTATCTGTGGTCGAACAGAGTCCTTGATTCCATGATTTCTCTGTGGATTTCGATCCTCAGGAGCTGCTGATCGATTCTAGGAACTTCTGGGAGTATTATCTACGAGTTTTATCAGGTCTTAGGCCTCTATTTTTGTTATTATCCCTCCAACTCGACCTAGGGTTTTGGGGGTCTATAAATAGAACCCTTGACTTCATGGCCGAAGGAGGAGATTTCTGGAGGTCGCGACGAAGTGTTGTCGCATTCTGGAGCGAATCTCAACCAGGGAGAACTTGTTTTCTGCGTCCTAGGGTCGTCTGGTCTAGGGAGTATTCATAGTTTTTTTGTTTTTTGTGTTAGTTTACATTGGTCTTTTGCTCATCTTTGCATTTCCATAGCATCATTTCTTCCCCTTTTCTTCGTCTCTTTGCGTCCATTCTTCATTTGTTAGAATATTTGGGCATATTCACCCTTGGGCAATAGTCCCGTATTGGTTAAATGAGTTGTGGTTCATGTGTTTATGACCCTGGGCCTTTGTATCTCAACACCGCGGTTTTGTGGATCCAACATGGTATCAGAGCATGGTCTTGGCCCAACTTCTCTTGTCACCTCCACCCGATTAATGTCCACGGCCCATCTTGGCCGTGAGGGGGAGTGTTAGAATATTTGGGCATAGTCCCCCTTGGGCAATAGTCCCGTATTGGTTAAATGAGTTGTGGTTCATGTGCTTATGACCCTGGGCCTTTGTATCTCAACACCGCGGTTTTGTGCATCCAACATCATTTTCAAACATCCTCCTATTTTCTACGCCCCACGGGGGTTAAAAAATCACCAACCCCCAGGTATTCACCCTTACATTCATGCATGTTCATTGTTGTTGGTTTATAGATATTACACTTTTCCATATCTAATTGGGTTGCTTTCTTCTTGTCCCTACATTCTTTCGCAGCTCTACAACACTCCTAACACGAGGCCCAGCCCTTTTGGCCGGCTAGGAGGGAGGGAGGATTGAGTTCCACATTCGGTTTTCTGGGTGCACTTAGCGGTCGTCTTCCGGCCGTCAGACTATCTTTGCGGCCATACGACGACCATCTCTGTCATATTGCGGCCACAGGAAGACCGTTTCTTACTCTGCACCTGAGTTATCTCCCGCGCGTGAGTGTGCCTTCACTCGGTTCCTTTTCCAAGGTACGTAGTGCAGTTCCCTCTATGTTACAGGCCTTGGTGGCGATCATGTCTTTCTTTTTGGGTATTCATCATCTTCTTTTCTCCATTATTTATTGCTTTTTCTTCTTGGTTGCTCCACGCCTACGGCGTGTGTTTTCTTTCACTTCTATCATTGCTCCACGCCCACGGCGTGTGTTAGTTTAGTTGATTTGCTGCTTTACTGTGCACTTCTGGGATGATATACCCACATGCCCTAGGTTTCACGTTATTGCTTGCTTGAGATTGGCACACACATCACACCTCCCATATTCCATTTCATTTCACTCACTTACACATATCTACACCCCTTTTTTTGGCGATCATGGTGGGATGCCTAGTGTCGATCGTGTTGAGTGCTGTTTGACCTGCTTCTATTTGTGTTTCTTAGTCCTCCTTGTGTTTTCTTTGGGTTTCCCATTTCATTTTCTGTTGTTTCTGCTCCTTGGTTGATAGCGGTCTCTTCTGGGCCGTTTCTATCATAAAGCGGTCTTCCCTGGACCGTCTTATTGCTATAGCGGTCATCCGACGACCTCTACTTCAGTACATGTATGCATCCCGAGGTTTGATGTTATTCTTCATTTTCTACTGCTTCATATTGTTTCTGCGTGCTATCTGGTCTCCTCCCTGTTTACTGTTCATATTTGTATCATTGATTGCATATTGTTTGCTAGTTTTAGGCTCGAAATTGCATGCACTCCGGTACACATAGGATCATCCATTTCATCTCGTAGTTGCATTCCTACCTTGGTGCGTGATCCTCTCGCCTCCATATTCCTTGGAGTCGACTAGGTGATCGCATCCGGGACCTCCGTAAGTCCCCGTGAGCCTTGGATTCCCTCACGGATGCCGGGCCGGTTGTACCTTTACCACCCCGTGTCTAGGTTGCATTTGTGAGAGAGGTCAAATCTAGTGTCAACCACGTTGTCATAATCCCTCATTAGGAACCTATTGTTGGAGTGAACATTGGTCTAATTAAAACACTAAAGTTCCTATAAGGGGAAACTAAAGTAAAAATTGTGCATCATCATAACTTGGTTGGCCTTGATTGTTTTCTCTCACTTTAGTTGTGTGCATCTCTTTGGTGAGTTTTTGTGTTGAGTGCTTATTAGTTCTGTTATTCTTTCTATTCTTAGGTGCAACATTGCATGTGGAGTTGCTTCAAATCCATAGGATCTTCTCCTAGGGGCAATTCCTCCACCGTCTCTTACTTCAATCCCTTATTCGACTCCACCATGTCGTCTTTTGACTTCTCCCATTCCCATGAGGATTCCCTTCCTTTGGGCCTACTAGAAGACCCGTCTAGGGTCGTGTCTTGTCAGTCTGGGGAAGGGTCTGCCCCTCCCCTATCCTCTGCTGCTGTAGAGGGCGGTCAACCCTCCCTTTCCAATTCTCCTACCCACAATTCCACGAATCACATTCTTCAAATGATGGCCCAGCTGGATCCGGCCCAGCTTCAGGCCCTTTACCAGACCTTGCAGGGGTCGGGTGCCCCGTCTCCTACTGTTTCACAGGGTATATCTGTTACCTCCATCTCTCAGTCCAGGGTTAATGGGCCAGGGGCGCCACCTGCTCTGATTGATCTCACCCCGGTCCAACCTAAGATTCTTCACTTCTCCAATTTGGAGGCTGGCCAATCCTCTAATTCGGCCCATCAAATCCTTGACAAGGGTAAGACCGAGCTCCCTCCATCTCCCCAGGTTGATCCCTACAAGTCCATTCCTTCAGCGTCGCAGGTCCTCATGGGCTCGGCTGATTTCTTGCGCCCTCAGGTTGGGGCCGTCCACTCAGTTTACGCAGATATGGGCCCTTCCTCAGTCCAATATCCTTCTTATGGGCCTCCCCCTCCATCTGCTTACCCTTCGGCTCCTCGCTCCGGGCCCACTCCTTTTGGTCCACCTACTCCATCCCGCGAGCAGGAATTGCTTCATAAATGGGCCGCCATGCAACAACAACTCGACTTCCTTCAGAAGCGGGTTGGCCCACAATCCTTGGCAGATGTTCCGGTCCCCAGTTTTTATAACATTCTATTACCTCCCCAATCCGAGCTCCCTACGTACCGCAAGTATGACGGGAATGGCAATCCATACATTCATGTGCGGGATTTTATGTACGAGTCAGCGCAGTTCCAGTATGATGACCGCCTTATGGCATATCTGTTCCGCTGCTCGTTGTATGGGGTAGCGCTGGAATGGTTCTATACGTTGCCACTAGAGGATGTCGAGAGCTTTAAGATCGTCAAAGAAAGGTTCATTAGAGATTTCAAGACCGGGTCGGCCCGGAATATTCTTTCACTGATCTGGTCGCCGAGAAGATGAAAGCCGATGAAGATTTCGCCACCTATGCTGACCGATGGAGGCAGATGGCTGCCTGAGTGCTCGGCCATATTCCGGAGGAAGAGAAAGTTAAGTTGCTCATTTCCAACGCCACTCTCACTTTTCGGAACATTTTAGCCATGAACGACATCGCCAATATGCACCAACTCTATAGCCGGGCTAGGTTTACTCAGACCCAATTCAAGGACTCCCCCATCCATAACCTATTTGAAGCCCAAAAGCCTAAGCACACTAAGAAAGCCCAAGGGTCTGTTACCGAAGGAGTCCAAACAAATGAACAAGTGCAAGCCGTCAACGTCGGGTTGTCTTTTGATGATAAATCGTCCGTCCAGCGGCTCATGGCCCTCCACCACACTTACCGGAACGCCTTCTCTTCCCCCACTCCACCTTCGCCTTCCACTTCCATTATCCTTCCGCCAAACCATCAAGCTACCACCTATCTCCCCCGTCGTGCCACCTGTCCTTGCTCCCCCACAGATACACGTTCCACCCGTTATTGCCACCCCGCCATCCAATCCTCCACCCATCATCCTCCCGCCAGGACCCGTAAACATCTCCTCTACCCCTGTTACACTGGCTACCGTCACGGCACCTACCCCCACACCTCTCATCCACCCTATCAAGCCGATTAAGCCGCCGACCACGGGCCCATCTGATCCCGTGCCGGCCCAGAACCTTGCCCTTCGGAGCGGGTGTTTGTTCCATCGGAACTACCCTACAACCGGTACATCTGCACCCAATTCCCAGTTTTCACAGCAGGCTGCTGATCAAGAGGAAGTGGACCCATTGCCAGGAACTCAGTATGATTTGCTCCACCATTTGGACCGGATGCCCGCAAAGATCTCAGTGCTAGAATTGATCAAGCGATCCAAGCTCCACCAAGATGCTCTGCGGGACTTTCTCCAGAAGGTCCTAGTTAATGAAGACATGGCTGTTGATAGCCTACCATCTACTCTGGCCACGGTGTCTAATGGGCCGGCCATTACATTCTCTGAAACTGAGCTAGCACCCCCCGAGGCTCGCCAGATGCCGCTTTGCATTTCTATCACTTTGAATAAGGTCAGTATTGATGCGGCTTTGGTTGACATCGGGGCATCTATTAATGTTTGTCCGTTGAGCACCCTGCGGGCCTGCAATATTTCTGAAGATTTGCTAAGGCCCACCACCACCACTATTACAGCTTATGATAACTCAAGAAGGGCTTGCCTTGGGGTGATCACCATTCAAGCTGAGCTCAGGCCATTGACAATGCCCATTGAATTCTATGTGTTGGATATCGACCCGATGTTCAAGGCCATCTTAGGTCGCCCGTGGATTGACAACCTTAGTGTTGTGCCATCTACCGCCCATCAGTGCCTCAAATTCCCATTTCAGGGGCGGGTGGTGAAGGTTAAAAGCATCTCCACGGTCCAGTCTGTTGAAGCCATCTCTGACAAGATCTTGTCAACACTGTGGCCCAGCAATAGGCTTGTTATCTCTGTACTAGATCTAAACTTTCCATGGGCCTACACACAACGCAAGCCAACCGTCGCGCAGGTGAATGTTAGGATGAAGCCCGAGATAAGGGATCATAAAGGCTGGAACATTATACTGAAGTTGGGTTATCAACTAGGTAGAGGTCTCGACGCCCAGTTGCAGGGGCGAACCAAGCCGTCCCAAGGGGCAAGAAGATGAGTAAAAGAGGCCTGGGCTATCGCGAGTCACCACTGTCAATCCTGGGAGACGCACTGCCATTAACCTGGGATTACCGCCAGCATTTCGTAAGAGGCCATTTACAGTCGGGCACTTTAAAGGCCCTGCCAAGCCAGGTTGAAAAAGAAGATGCTGCTGGTACAATTTCTAGCCCGCCATTGCCTAAGGGGCTTGTTGATGATATGCAGGATTTCTGTGAGGCTTTTATAAAGTTGTTTCATGAAGAAGATTGCCCGAGAAACCAGGAGGTGCGGATTATGGAGTGCTCACGAGGAAAGCCAGCTCAACGTCTGCGGGAAAGGGTGAGCTCATCTGTTGTTTTTACTTGGTCTCCTTCCGCCTGATATCTCTTTTCCAAACCTGGATTTTATACCCGTTCACCTCCCATGTCGATTAATCTATTATTGTTTCAGATTCCAAACATATTTTCTCATTGTAAAAGTTTGTGATTGTGGGCACTGCCCACCCATTGATCTGTCCACTCCTTTCTTCTCCTCCTCTGATCTCTTCCTCGATCTTTTCTGTCCTTCCATGTATCCTCTCGCACTTCATCCCCCTTCACCCTCCTCTCCATCTTGTTGCGTGCTCTCCACTGATCTCCAAAAAAAAACGTCAATTTTGAAACGGAGATTTCAGTTGAAGATTACGCTATGCTTGGTTCGTCCTCCTCCCAGGGGCATGAGGCCCTTGCTTCTCTTCCATTAGATCTTCTCTTTCCTAGGTTAGAAGTAGGGTCTTGTTCTAGTGTGTCCAACCCTTCCTCTGCACCTGACACGCGCCCAGTGACGCATCATTCCAAGTCCGTTCCTAATAGGTTCTTGCATGATTTAGCTCAGCGTTGCCATGCCCTCCTCAAGTGTCTGGAATTCGTTGAGACGGCGATCGTGTTGGAAGAGGACGAGGAGTAAAGATGGAGTGTGGAACGACGAGGATTAGGTGTCTATGAAATTGTCGAATGAAAAAAGACCCGGTTAATCTTGAGGACAGCGACGTAGATGACACTGCTGACTGTATGCACCAAGGTTTGAAGAGGTTTGATGAGCCATCATCGGCAGTGGATGAACGTACGAAAGAAATCAATCTTGGAACTAACGAGGATCCCGAACCTATCATTATTTCTGCTAATCTCCCTCCTGAATTTGAAGAAGAGTTGATTAAGGTTTTAAGGGAGTATAACGATTTTTTTGCCTGGTCATATGAGGATATGTCGGGTCTTGACCCTGCCTTAGTGGAACATCGGCTTGTGCTTAAGCCAGGGGCAACACCCGTGAAGCAAAAATGAGAAGATTCCACCCCCACATGGCCTTGAGGATGAAGGAAGAGGTCGATAAATTGCATAAGACCAGATGTATTCTGGTCGTTTTATATCCTCAGTGGGTGGCAAATATAGTCCTTGTTATCAAGAAGGATGGAAAAGGTGCGAATTTGTATTGATTTTAGGGATTTAAATAAGGCATGTCCCAAGGATGATTTTTCGCTGCCTCATATAGACGTGTTGGTAGATAACACGGTCGAGTATGAAGCTCTGTCATTTATGGATGGTTATTCAGGCTACAACCAGATCCGTCTAGCTCCTGAAGATCAAGAGAAAGCTTCCTTCACCACGCCCTGGGGTATTTATTGCTATGTGGTGATGCCGTTTGGATTGAAGAATGGGGTGCCACTTATCAACGGGCAATGATGGCTATCTTCCACGATATGATGTATGTCAATATGGAAGCCTACGTGGATGACATTTTGGTGAAATCAAGGACGAATGAAGAACACCCCGCTATCCTGGCTAAGGTTGTTGCAGAGAGGTAGGGGAGTACAAGTTGAAAATGAATCCCAAAGAAGTGTGTGTTCGGAGAGTATCTTCATGGAAGCTGTTAGGTTTTATCGTTAGCAAACGGGGGATTCAAATTGATCCAAATAAAGCCATGCCGTTATAGATATGCCACGCCTAAGAACATCACAGAACTTCGAGGATTGATTGGACGTCTGCAGTTCATTAGAAGATTTATATCTCAACTCTTCAGAGGCTGTCGTCCTTTCTACGAACTGTTAAAGGCGGGGTCAAATTCGAATGGAACGAAGAATGTCAGAAGGCCTATGAGGATCTGAAGGTTTATTTGTCTAATCCTCCGGTTTTGCAACCTCTTGTCCCTGGGAAACCTCTTATCCTATAATTTCTGTCATTGAGGACTCCCTAAGAGTTGTCCTGGCGCGGTGGATGACGAAGGAAGGACACGGGCCAGCCTATTACCTTCTAGTTGTTCAATCCTGTAGAGGCCAAATACACAGCCATGGAGAAGACTTGTGCCTCACTGTTTGGTAGCTCAGAAGTTTAAGCACTATTTCCTAGCCCACCAGGTTAAGTTGATCTCTAGAATGGACCCGATCCGTTATCTTTTAGAAGAGCCTGTCTTTTCTAGTAGGTTAGCTCGTTGGCAGAGCTTTCTCTCCCAATTCGATATCACATTCGTCGTTCAGAAGGCGATCAAGGGATATGCCATCGCTCAGCATCTTGCCCATCTGCCCATTCCCTGCACTGATTCGATTCAAGATGAGTTCCCTGATGAGCATCTTGTTGTTCTCACCCATCATCCCTTCTGGTCTCTGCACTTTGACGGTGCGCTTAACTCTCA
>JAHNEJ010002807.1:0-68713 GCA_022559845.1 Amorphophallus konjac
ATGGCGGAGGCTAACTTTGCCAAGACATCTGCCTGAGAGTTTCTGCTCCTTGGGACATGACCAGTCTCAAATAGGTAGAATTTCTCCTTAAGCCTTATCACCGTGTCATGGTAAGGAATTAATTCCTGCTTGCGGACATCGTAGTCGCCAGTCACTTGTCGCACGACGAGCTGCGAATCCCCATAAACCTTAATGCATTTAATATCCATTTCAAGAGCTAGTTGAAGTCCAACTATTAATGCTTCATATTCTGCTTCATTATTTGTCAAGAGTTTCATGAGGGCACATGAATTGTGTAGAATCCTTCCATGAGGAGTAACAAAGACAATGCCTGCCCCTGAAGTGAGGGTTGTAGTACCGTCCGACTTCTTAATAGTTCGGGAGGCACCATCAAAGTAAAGCTCCCAATAGGGGACATCAATCGTGAGGACATCTTCTTCTTGTTGTAATGGCATATCTTTAATGCGGCCTTCTATTCCCAATTGGGACAGGAGTGTTTCTTCATCAGGAAGCTCAATATTGAGAGGTGAATCCGTTGGTACTGGATGCGCCGCGAGAAATTCCGCCATTCCTTGTCCTTTAATTGCTTTTTGTGGGACAAAGGTTATGTCAAACTCCATGAGGAGTAATGCCCATTGTCCCAATCTCCCTGACAGTACAGGCTGTTTAAGGAGAAATTTGAGGGGATCACATTTTGAAATTAACTCCACCTGATGGGATAGGAGGTAATGTCTCAACTTCTTCACGGCAAATACCAACGCCATACATACTTTCTTCATTGGAGAATAGCGGTGCTCAGGGCCAACCAACTTCATGCTAAGGTAGTATAACGGCTGCTCCTTGCCTTCTCCATTTACTTGTGCCAGTAGAGCTCCCAAAGAAGCGTCCATGGCAGCAATATATAATATGAGTGGCTTTCCCTTGACTGGCGCTCCCAACACCGGGGGAGTGAGGAGATAATCTTTTATTTGTTCAAATGCATGCTGACACTCCTGGTCCCACACGAATGGTGCGCCCTTTTTCCTCAACTTCCCAAAAGGGGCACACCTTCCTGAGAGATTGGATATGAAACGCCTGATGTAGGCTAGCCTTCCCTAGAGGGACCTTAATTCGGTTATGTTCTTAGGAGGTGGCAACTCCTGAATGGCCTTGATTTTATCAGGGTCTATTTCTATCCCCCGGTATCTGACAATAAAGCCGAGAAACTTGTCACTTGAAACGCCAAAAGCACACTTCATCGGGTTCATCTTGAGTTGAAACTGCCAGAGTCTTTCAAAAACCTGACGCAGGTCAGCCAAATGATCTTCCCGCCTTAGGCTTTTAACAACGAGGTCATCAACATAGCATTCGACCAGGTCGTGCAGCATTTCATCAAAAATTTTAGTCATTGCCCTTTGATAGGTGACACCAGCATTCTTCAAGCTGAAGGACATCCTTTTATAATTGAAGATCCCTTTGGGGGATCGGAAGGTCGTGTGCACTTTGTCTTTGATGGCCATGCGGATCTGATTATATCCCGATGATCCGTCCATGAAGGATAGAGCTTCATATCCAGTGGTCATATCGACCATAGTTTCAGTAATCGAGACAGGAAAATCATCCTTTGGGCAGGCTTTATTTAAGTCCCTGTAGTCGATGCAGATTCGGACTTGGTCATTTTTCTTTTTAACATGCACTATATTGGTGAGCCAGATTGGGTAAATGCAAGGCTCTATGAAGTCCACATTTAAAAGTTTGTCTACTTCAGCATTTACTTTGAGCTCAAGTTCATGTCGCATGCGCCTTTGGGCTTGTTTGACAGGCTTAGCGATGGGAAGTATTGCCAATTCGTGCTCTGCCACAGATGGGTCTAGCCCTGGCATTTCTTTGTAAGTCCAAGCAAAGCAATCTTTGAACTCTAATAGGAGTTGTTTGTATGCCTGCCTTTCTTCCTCACCGAGGAAGGCACTGATGAAAATTGGCTGAGGCTCAGTGGCTTGTCCGAGGTTGAGCTCAATTAATTTATCTACAGTTGCTTGTCCGCCGTCTTCAAGTTCCTGCGGAGCAGGCTGCAAGTCAAGGAAATCTTCTCCGTAATCAACCTGGGCTACGTGAAAATCACAGTAGTCCAGGTTATTGATGATGGCCGAGCATAGCTGCTCATCTTGGCCTTCTAAGGCTACCTCTTGTAGTTGGTGATTTGCATTATCCTCGGGCTCTTTGCTGGAGTCGGAATTGGCGGAGGGGGATACAAGTCCTATAGTGTTAACTGAATAGTGGGCTTTGGACTTCCCCTTTCGGCTATAGGTAGGACCAATCAGGTCTCCCCTGAAGATAGGGAACTGCTCTGAGGATGATTCCTTCGGCATGAACTTGGGTAGCGCAGAAGCAGCTAGGGCAAAAATTTGCTTGGCCGACGGCTTAGGCCGCTCCCAATCATGAGGTTGCGGGGGAGATACCCGATGATTTTTAATCTGGATGACCCCCATCTTTATCAGGCTCTCAACCTTATCCTTGAGGACGTAGCAGTCTTTGGTGGCATGCCCTGACATTTGATGATACTGACAGAAGCTGTGCTCTATAGCTGTACCGCCTTTGGGAGATCTTCGGGGCTGTGGGAGCGTTATAAGGTCCCGTGCCATGCAAAATTTAAACAATGGTGCCGTATGTGCCTTAATAAAAGGATATGGTGTTTCCATTCGCTGTGCCAGAGTTATCACAGAAGACTTGTTCTGAGCACCTTTATGATGTTGGCTTGCACCAGTCTTCCTTTGAAGATAGGCGTCCACTGAAAAGAGTGGCGTGTTGGTTGCCTCCTTGGCAGGGGGGTGACTGGCCTTCACAGATTTGCCTTGGCCAGTTGATGCTTCAGTGAAAACCATTGGAGGGTTGACATTGACTTGAGCCCAGTAACTAGTTTCACAATTAGGTGAAGAGACGAGATGCCTAAGCAGGGCGTCTCGCTTTCGGAATAGTTCTTGTACAAGCGATTTCAACGCTTGATTTTCTTGCTCCAGTCCCGCTAATCTGGTGGTTAACGCTCCTTGTCGGTTGTCTGAGGGAGGACCTGTAATGACAAAGGAGGTCGCCTTGATGTTCGGCCATGCAAGCATCATCCTTTCGGCCGAGGCTAGCATCACTAGGAGAAGGCATCAGCCCTATAGTGTTAACAACATAGTGTACCTTGAACTCAGCCTCGGGGTCATAACCCAATCCTCTCCTATCCTTCTTGGAGAAAGGGGGTTGCCCTCTGACTTGCGAAGGGTGCCACAACTGTTGAAAATAGTCATGCCGGGAGGCTTCTTGAACTTGAGAAATATGTTGTTTCCGACACATTTCTTTGATATGTTTGGGCATGTCGCCCATGTCCTGAATAATTTTGAGAGCATGTTGGGGTACGTTATCCCAGTTTCCCCAATTATGATCATCTTCAATAGGGTCTTGAGGGACTAGGTCTCCTTTGTAAAAGACAATCGGCCTAGCGGCTTCAGCATTCTTTCTTTTCCCTTTCCTTTGATAAGTAACAATGAACGTCTTTAACTGTTCAACTTGATGCTCCCTTCTTAAGAAGGGAAGCTATATGCATGCAGACGGCAAGGAGATGCTTTTGTCGATGGACCAACTAATGAGATTAGCTTCAAAGTTGACCTCCCGTCTTTCCAGCCGAGCCGGCTTGGCGTTAGGAGCATCAGCTTGCATGTGTAGCCGGTGTAGTTTAGCAAGATCTTCATTGACTGTGAAGAGCTCTTCTTCTTGTTCATATTCTTCTTCGAGGACTGCCTTTTGCTTCTCTTTGTTCTTAATCCCGGGATGAGGATTAATAGTGGGCTCCCCGAAATATAGCTGAGCATCAGTCAGATTGCATTCATTCGGTCGAAAGAGAGCCTGGTCAGCAAAGACCGTATGTTGCTCTCCGCCTTTTGCATATTTGATGCACTGATGAAGAGTAGAAGGGATGACCCAATTTTCATGTAACCAGGGTCTCCCCAGCAGAGCTTTATAGGATGTGTTTGCATTGATGATGTAGAATGTGGCCTTAGTGACAAAACTGTCCATGGTCACCTCCACCTCTGCCTTACCCAATGCATCCTCCGAATCTTGGTTAAATCCCGAAATTTTGACATCATGAACCCTTTGCAAATAGGGTATGAGAAATAAAGACTTGAAAGTCTTCAAGGGCATTATGTTGACAGACGCCCCGGGATCTACCAGAATCCGGTTCAATTCATGACCGTTTATCTTCCCTTGCATGTATAAAGGCCGATTGTGACAAGGAGAAGACAGCAACATGTCTTTATCTGTGAAGGTGACAGTTGCTACTAGGGCTTCATATGCTTGAGTTTGGAGTTCAATTACATGGGCTTCATAAACTTCTGGCTCCTGGAGAATTTTCACAAGAGCCTCTCTGAGCTCTTTGCTCCACGCAATGGCCTCCCATATATTAACATTGGTTGGGAAGCGCTTCATATGCTGGATAATCTTGCGATCGGCCCGCGCACGGGCTTGATCCAGCGGAGGGATCACTTCTGAAAGGGGTTTAGGCTGATAGACGGGCTTCTTGCTTGGTTCAGCCTTCCCTTGATCATTGGGGTCTTCTTGGAATAGTGGAGCCAGAGAATCTTCTTCGGGGAGAGGCAGCTCAACATTGTCCTTACCAGAGGGACTTGCTTGAGCTGGGTCAGCTGAGTTTTGTTGCGGTGCCGGGTCCATTGCCTCATCCTCTCCATCTGATAGATCGAAGGAGAAGGTGGAGACCCCGTCTTGAGCTTGAGAGGGGGTAGCTGCCTTTTGGGGAGCTGGCGCTGTCGGCCCCTCCTCCTCATCTGATGGGTCGAAAAGGAAGGTATCTGCTCGAATCTGAACTTCGGGAATAGGCCCTGGGTCTTCACCTCTGAAAATAATGGCATTTCGAGGATATGTTGAGTTAGCATTCCCGTTACTGGAAGATGCTGAATGCCTTCCTTGCCCGCGGCGACGATCTCCTCCGCGTCCCCGATTTCGGAGTTTTGCATTGCGGCGACGATAAGTGGCCATGGTGAATCTATCCTCGGCGGGGGGAGCCGTGTTATTGCTCCCGCCTAGTCCATATAGACTTTCGGGAGGAGGAATGGACACCATGTTGCATGAAAAGCTTTTTAACAAGGCTTCTAGCTTTCCTACTGTGAGCTCTTCATCTTTATAGAAGAAGGAAAGTTCCTCCGAGATAGGAAGCTTCTCTCCCTCTTGTGCTTGCTTGTACATTTGTTGGAGCCAGCTCTTTAGCCGAGTTTTCCGCTCCATTTCTTCCCATGGAATGTATTTATCAAGAGGGATAGCCTTAGTAAGCATGGAAGGGACGTACTCCTCGAGGTCATCAATTAATTTTTGTAGCTTTTGTAAGGGAGTTAATTCGCCGGGATTTTCCATAGCGGCAGTCTGCTCGGCCTATCGCTTTAGCTTTCTCTTCAAACTCTTTCTTCTGTTCTTCTCCCGTTTCTTTGCTTGTGCTATTTTAGCGGGAGAGGGAATGTCCATTTTGGCCAACGGCCGGGGAATGCCCCCGGCTTTGGAGCTATAAAATCCATCCTTTCTCTTTGGCTGTGCAGGACGGTTATGCTTCTTCAAGGTTACACTGGTCCAGCCATCCTCCTGAGTCTCCAGAAATGTAGCATTAATTGCTTGACTGACTATTTCGGGTGGGAGTTCTTGAAACTCGGCCATATAAAGGCCAGAGCTTTGAGGTAACACTGCTAGGAAGACTTTTGAGGTGGTGACTCTTGCTTTATTTCAGACCTCTTCATAAGGGATTCTGACTTGGCTTTCCCCTTTTTGCTTGGAGCCTTGTGACTTCTTTGCTGGGGATCACTATACGGGCCTTGCTTGCCAAGCACTTTGGGGCCCGCTAAAGGGGTATGACCTTCTTGACTTGATTGTGTAGCAACCTCAAAATTTTCATCTAGACGTTTCCTTGCCAGGATTTGCTTGACGCTTGTCTCGAGTTGTTCTTGCCGAGGCTTTCCCTTTTGTGTGAAGGCTGCCTTTTGTGATTGAGGAGGTTCCCAGGCTGTTTTTGGGAATGCCCGCTCCTTGACATTGCGGACTGAGGCAGATGAACCTTGATGTTGACTTCGAAGATTTTTGGAGTGACCTTGTGATGGGTCCCGCACCAATACTTCTTTTCCCCCAAAGAGGATCTCGAGTAGTTTTTGAGTTTCTTTCTTTGAGAAGGGCAAGGATTCTAGGTCCTGCCACGGGTGCCACTCGGGATTTCCTTGGGCTGCTTGACTTGAGTTGGGGCTGGCCTCCTGCTTCTTGGCTCCAGTTGGGGTGCGGGAAGTTGATGCATGTATGACATTAACTGAGAAAATCGACGGGCCTTGTTGAAAAGGTCTTACGGCTCTTTGAGAAGGATTGTCTATATTTATCACCCGGCGGGAAATGAGGTCCTCCGCGATGTCTTTGAAGACAGAGCAGTCATAAATGATGTGACCCACAACGTGATGGTAAAGGCAGTAATGGTGCCGATATACCACGGGAGTGCCAGGGTCATTGCCAGATGCAGGGAGTTGTATCAGCCCTTCCCTACGGCACATATGGAATATCTCCAGTGTTCTATGTCGAGGGAAAGAGTATAGCCTCCGAGGAGCCCGATTGACGGGGGAATCTGTTGCATCATCGGACAACCATCCTCCAGTCCTCCGAAGCCTTCGAGGCTCTACCGTATTTTCCGAGTTACGGGTAGAGACTGAGGCAGAAGGCCGTGGTGCGGGGGCCGGAGCCTACCCCGACAACCGATCTTCAATTCGCTCCATAAAGCGGAGTAAGTCCTGCTGGTTGCGCCGTAGGCGACGGACTTCCCTTTTGATCTTCCTGACTGCCTTCTGGATGGCGAAACATTCAGACATAAGAAGGGGTATACCCCTCTGTGCTGCTTCCTGAGACCCGTCAGAGAGGAGTGGTTGAAACCCATTTATTGCCGACCTCATCTGGCCCTTTCTCGAGATTTTGTGAATTACATTTACAGACAAATTTGAATTTTCTCATGTAGGAGATGGGGGCGGGCTCTTTATGCCAGAAGGTTGGCTTAGGGTCTGCTCAACAGCTTCCCGTAGGCATTTTAGCGCCATGCTTTCCCCATGGATATCAATCTCTCCCCTTTGGATGAGGACTTCGATGAGGTCCTGTACCTCTTTACATTTCCCAGCGGGGTGGGATATTGTAGCATGGTACTTGCAATATCGGGGATGCCTTTTTTCGACCTCGGTGTAACCTGGCGGTGGGTCGTACACCAAGACTCGCCCATCTTCAAGTAGGCGATCAAATATCTCCTTAGTGTTCTCCTTGGGAAAGGAACATGTTGGGTTCGGTGCTATGTATTCAGAGGGGGGGTGAATGAATACCCTTAAAAAAACTTTCGCCCAATTAAAATTCTAGTGCTCAGAACTGCGGAATAAAAGCACTAAGACTAACTGAGGAAAAACTAATCCAGTCATCTACTGAACCTGTAGACAAATATGAAGTGTGCTCCTAGCAAACATCTAATGTGGGCAGCAATTAGACAGATCAAGCAAACACACAATACCACTGTCAAGCATATAGTGTGCGCATCAATGAAATGAACACATATAGAAGATCAACCTATCTCGACCCTATGCATTCATCTAGCGCCAAACACACAAAGAAATCAAACCACTGCTCAATGGGTTTTTAGGTGGTTCGGTCCAGCAGACCTGCATCCACCCCACACTCAACCCGAGTGTGGCTTACTGCTGACTCACAGCTTGAAACCTCTGGGCATCACAGCTTGCCTACAATCCGCTGGGCAACACAGCTTGCCGTCCGAGGAATCCTCCTCGCCCGTTGAGCCTCACAGCTTGTTGTCCAGAGGATGCACCTCTGCAAACCGCTGGGGATTACAGCTTACCCGTCCAGAGGAGTCCACCTCTGCAGTCGCTGGCTAACAGCTTGAAGAAAGTATAAAATGAAAACAGAAGATAGACAAGACAGCAACGGAAAGCTGTAAATGAAAAGCACAATATAGCTCTCAACAGAGCAGACTGGCCTGGATTTGATCCACGGTCCAGTAAACAGATCTTCAGACTTCACTCTTCTTCTCTTGATCTCACTGTCTCTCTTTCTTTCTCTCTTTCTCTTCTTTCTCTTCTTCTTCTGCTAATCTCTCACTATCTGCTCTTCCTCTCTCTTTGGATCGAAGGCTCTCTGCTGCTCTCAGACTGGATGTATATGCTTTGCCTCCCTTCAATCGATCATCTTCCTGCTGAAGACGAAGGCATCAATATATACTAGCAGCAGGTGGATAAGGGGCGTGTGGCTTCCACATTTCCTGTCCTAAGAATTCGAACCACGTGACAGCATCCAGCAGGCTGTCAGTACATGTGTCTTCATCTGGGCACTCCCCTTATTCTCGGATCACGTGCCTTCATTAGGCTTCACGAAGGGTGCCTGTCAGACAGAGAACAAATTATCAGTCTAAGTCTAAACCCTGTACACACTTTGAATATGAAATGCATTGTATATACTTGTGAAGGCGAATGCAGTGTACAGACTTTGCCCCAATGTGTAGACTTCACATAAGAAGGTGCGGTCGACTTCCCCGTGGGCCAGTTCCACGCACACGGAGGAGGATCGCTCACCTCAAGCAGTCACATCCCGAATGTCTATCTTCGACAGACTTGGGAGGCCGCCCAAGCCGGAGCGACAACCGCCCAAGAAAAAGCGGGTGGTCCAGGTGACCGATGACACTGTCAAAGTGTTCACCTGTTACGCCACCTCCGGCGAAAAACAGCCTGAAGGCACCTCGGGGGAACTCAATCAGCCTCTTCAATATACGAGGAGGTCAAGGTCCGGGTCCCGGGGCCTGGCACAAATTCAACAGGTGCCGGCCGCCGGTACCTCTCAGCCTGAGCCGGCGCGGCAAGAAGAACGCCAGGAAGACGTCCACAGTATTGATGGGGACAGTCACTCCAGGCGCGAAGAAGAGCTGGGGGAGGAACCACGGGCCCCCACGCTGGACGAGCTCCAACGGGAAAACCAAGAGCTCAAGAACTTGCTACAGTCGCTTTTACGCGAAAAGGAGGTTCCTTCCCCGCCTCAGGCGGCACCGGCTGGAGTGGATCAGCATCCTTCTCCCATCCTGGCAGCAGCCAATGCCTCTGTTACCGCTGCAAGACTCCCACTGGCAGTGGACTTCGAAGTCCCGCCGCATGAAGCCAATGCGCGGTCATCTGCTACTCCTGCTGCAGAAAGCCTCATGGCGCAGAAGCAGATGATCGAGCGCATCGTGGAAGCAAAGTTCGCTCAACATGGCGAGGGGGTGTCTACCGTTGATTTGTACAGCGTGCCTTATCCCCTCCATCATCAATTCAAGAAGCTTCCACCAGATTGCCCGAAGGCCCCGAAACTCCAGAAGTTCAACGGGCAGGGCTCTCCGCATGAACACCTGGCCTATTACATGACGGCCATGGGTGAATTGAAGAGGCATACTTGCTGCGGTATTTTGCCACGTCTTTGACCGGCACCGCCTTCCAATGGTATTCAAGGTTAAAGCCCAACTCAGTATCTGATTGGGCTGATATGCAGAAGAAGTTTGTTGACCGTTTCCAAATGGTCGAGCGTAAAGTCTCCTTAGCGGAGCTTTGTTCCCTTCGACAGAAGAAGGGCGAAACAGCATTGGACTTCATCAAGCGATGGAGGGACGTCAGCATGCACTGCGATAATCCTCCGACGCCTGAAGATGCGATCACCATCTGCCGTAGGGGTCTCTCGGCAGAAGTCAGCGAAAAGCTTCTGGGCTCCAATATCAGAGGCTTCGACCAGCTCAACACGGTCGTAGCGGAGATTGAGATGTTCTTCGCTGATCACCCGGTACAAACCTCTACAAAAGGCAAACCCTCCAAAGACCGTCTGGCTAGCGGTAAGGAGGTGAATGCCGTGGACTTCTCCCCAACGAATGGAGATAAAGGGGAAGGAAAGTCCAAAGGGAAAGGCAAGAAGTCTGGTGATAAGACAAATGTGTCTTTCTTAGCGGAGAACATGAAGACGCCTTATTCCTTCAGAAAGGAGCATACTAAGATGCTCTTTGATCTATGTATGAAGGAGCAGCTCGTCACTCTGCCGGACCCGCGGAAGCCCGCGGAGGTGGATAAGACAGATGATCCAACCTATTGTGTGTATCACCGGAGGTTGGGTCACACGGTCGGGGATTGCTATGTTTTCAAGAATATAGCAGAAGAGCTCATTCAAAAGGGCCTGGTAAATATGTTGGGCCATGCAGTCGACCCACCCCAGCCTCATCCCTGGAGCCGATCGAACCGGTCGGCTAACGTGGTCCATATGGTGGCGATGGCTTCAAGCTCCAATGCCTCCGAAGCCGGACCCTCAAGTCGACAGCCCAATGGTGACCCCAGAGCCACTCCTCCTCCATTCTCAGAATGTTTGGCGCTGCGGAGGACTATTCGAAAAATCCGAGGGGAAGTCCGGCAGCTGCGACGAGAACAAAGACGCTTGCTGCAGTTCCTAGAGAGCATTGATCAGCAGTTGTCCACTTTCCCTTTTGGCCCATTTGCCAGGGGGTTAGCGCCAGCCCACATACGGGAGGCGGGTGTATCACCCACGGGTCGGGTCCCGCTCAGAGGTTGGCTCTCTGAAGAATCTCCAGATTCATCTGAAGACGAGGAGGACTCACCGGAAGATGTGGAGGCTCCACTTCAAGTCGAGCTCCCAGAGAAGTTATACTCCTTCCCTTGCGAGAAAACTCCCAATATCTTCTTCGCATGTCAACAGGCGGGATTGATTAGCCCGTCACCTCTGGAGCAGACGCCAGGCGCTGCTTTTCATCAGGGCTATTGCCCATATCATGAAGTTGTTGGCCATGTTATCCACAACTGTGAGCCATTCAAGGACCTCGCCGAAGACTTAATCAGGCGAGGGAAGGTGGATATGGGCGAATTTCTAGTCGACCCACCGCAGCCGCATGCACGAAGGAGTCTTCACTTCTCCGTCAACGTCATTCACGCTGCAGCAGCCTTCCAGTTCCCCGAGCCGCAGGAGGAGGGAGTTAGTTCCCAGGGAGCCGGTTCCCAATCGCCCAAGTCCACACTCTGGTATCCAGGGTGGCGACCTTCTCACCAGTGTTCTTTCCCCAAGGAGGACACTGAGAAGATTTTTGACAAGCTTCTGGAGGAGGGTTGGGTGTTGACACATGACCCGCCGTCTTATTACAGTGAGACGGCCAAGAATCACCCTTGTTATTGCAAGTATCATGCAAGGGTGTCTCACCCCACTCGGCAATGCCCAGAGGTTCAAGACTTCATTGAAGCCCTCATCCAGAGGGGGGTTGTCGATACTCAGGGGAATTCCATGACAAGGTTACGCCATGCAGAGGCCGCCAGGGCGACTCTCCAGCAGGCCCGGCGAGAAACCGAAGCTTTTTCCCGATTAGCCCGACCAAGTGAGCCCGCGGAAAATGATGAATTCCCATTACTCACTAAAGGCAAGGCCACCTATAAAGGGCCTAAGGTCCCGAACCCAGGAAGCCAAGCCGCGGGCGAGAGTTCCAAGGTCCGTCCCAGGTCCAGTCAGCCTGGCATCGTCCTAAGAGAGAACTCTCGGCCAGATAATAAAGGCAAAGCCAAGGTGTCAGAACCTTCAGCCAAAGCTCCTGCCCAGTCAGCAAGGCCATTAGTCGGGGAAAGGACTCAACCCCTTGAGCCCGCAAAGATCCCGGCTAAGGCCTCTGTCAGCTCAGCAAGGCCGCCAATTGTAGAAAGGCCTCAGCAGCTCAAGCAAGCCAACCCACCAGACCAAACAAAGTCGGTGGAACTACAAAGCTCCCAGAGGCCCTACTGTGGACTGGCAGAGTTCCAGGAGTTGCCTCCTGAAATAATTGCTCAGGCAATCAATGCCACCTTCCAAGCTCAGCCGGAGGAGGTCAATTGGACCAAGATTGCCCCCAGAAAAAGTCGTGGCACTAAGGTTCCTAAGGAGCCAGCCCAGAGCAAGAAGTAAAATTCTGGGGGCAAGCGAGTCCCACTGCCGAAGCAAACTCCTCTCTCTTCTCAAGAGGCAACACGCCAAAAGAAGCAGGAGAAGAATCGCAGGAAGAACTTGAAGAGGAGGTTGAAGAAGCAAGCCGAGCAAGCCGCTGCTATGGAGGCTCCTAAGGAGCTAACTCCTCTACAAAGACTTCAAAAGCTCATAGATGAGCTGGAGGAGTACACTCCCCCTCATCCCACCAGGGTCGTCACTCTAGACGAATATATTCCCTGGGACAAGCTTGGGCGCAAAGCTCGTCTTCTACAATGGCTCCGAGAAATGGTTCACCGTCTTGAAGAAGGTGAAGACTTCCCAATCCCGGAGGAGCTCTCCTTATTCTACAAAGATGAGGAGCTCACTGTCGAGATGCTCGAGGAAATGCTGCAAGAGCTCTCTTGCAACATGGTGGCGATTCCGCCACCCGACAATATTTATTGTCCCACGGCTGATAGCGCTGGAGGCCAGGCGCCTATGGCGACATATCGGCGCCGCTCGGCGAGAAATGGCCGGGGACGTGGCCGAGGTCGTGGCCGAGGACGTGGACGTGAAGGTCCCCTTGCTCCCGATCGGGTCATAATATTCAGAGGGGAGAAACCAGGTCCTGTCCCGGAAACCCAAGTTCGGGGGATCCTTTTCATCCTCAACCCCTCAGAGGGTTCAGGCCCCATCTCAACGGCTAAGCCGGGTGGCGTCCCTTTTACAATCACATCCTCTGATGAAGAAGAGGAGTCAGCTAAGTCGCCAGTGCGCGAGAAGGTGTCAGAGCAGGCCGGCCCCTCCAACAGGGTCGAGTCTACAAGCCCAGTAGGTCCTTCTAATGAAGACCAGCCTGATGAGCCTTTGCCACCTCCAGAAGAGTCTTTGGCTCCGCTATTCCAGGAAGATGCGGAAGGCCAGAATACGGAGGAGCGCCCTCCTAAACGGGAGAAGTCTCGCCAGGTGCCGAAGGCCTTGGCGGAAATCATTCCGCCATTTGACAAGACCCGTGCCAGGGCAGACCGCAAAATTATTCATCATATGAAGCGGTTCCCAACAAATGTCACTATTTGGGAAGCCATTGCCTGGAGCAAAGATCTTCGGGAGGCTCTTGTCAAGATACTTCAAGATCCAGAGGCGTATGAAGCCCATGTTGCAGAGTTGCAAGCTCAAGCATATGAAGCACTCACAGCAAACATCACCTTCACGGACAAAGACATGTTGATGTCCTCTCCGTGTCATAATCGCCCCTTATATATGAAAGGGACGATTAATGGACATGATGTGAATCGCATCCTGGTAGATGCCGGAGCAGCTGTCAACATCATGCCTCTGAAGACTTTCAAGTCTCTATACTTGGCACCTTATTTGTAAAAGGTGACTGATGTCAAGATCTCGGGATTCAATCAGGGTTCCGAGGAGGCGCTTGGTCGGGTTGTTGTCAAACTAGTTTTGGGCGATTTCGTCACCTAAGCGACATTCTAAATCATCAACTCCGACACATCCTACAAGATGCTGCTTGGAAGACCTTGGCTTCATGAGAATTGGGTCGTTCCTTCAACGTTGCATCAGTGCATTAAATATGCTAAGGAAGGGGAGCAACATACGGTCTTCGCAGATCAAGCCCCGTTCCATCCCAATGAGTGCCATCTGGCCGATGCTTCACTATATTTTTGGAAGCCCACCTTAACAATCCCCGAGCCTTTAAAAGGTAAAGGGAAGCAAAAGGTGGACCCTGAAGTTGAAGAAGGACAGCTCTTCACTGTCAACCAAGACATGGTAAAGCTGCACAGGCTGAGCCTCAGTGCCGCCTCCAAGCCGACCCAACCAGAAAGGCGGAGTATGGACTTTGAAGCCAACCTTATCAGCCGGGTCATTGATGGGAGTATCTCCTTACCGCCTAAGTGCCTTCAACTCGTGTCCCAATGGGAAGAACAGGAGGTAGAGCAGTTGAAGACCTTTACAGTCTCCTATCAACGGAGAAGGAGACGCAACAAGGGCAAGGAGGTCAAACCGATCATCTTTTACAAAGGTGATTTAGTCCCACCGTGTCCTCCTAAAGATGACTTCGGCTGGGATACTCCCGCCGATGTGGTGCCAGAGCCAGTCCAGGAGATGGACGATATGCCAGAGTATATCAAGGAGATGTGTAAAAAGCAGCACATCCCGCAAACTCTGGACTCTGCTCGAGCGGCATATTTTCATCAACTATGGAATCCTCCACAAGTCCGCGGGCAGCCTCCCTTCTCTCGTAAAGATACAAGGGGCCTTGGCTATGACCAGGAGAAGGACTTCGAGGTCCACTTCGCAGTCAACACCATAGGACTGCTACCTCTCCCTAACGGGCAAGTTGAAGTTGAGCCCAACATAGATGACTCTGCAAGGGAGTCCGCTGATGTGTCTACGACACCATCACCTTCATCAGGAGCTGACAATGGTCACCCCTCAGAGGAAGGAGCAGCTCAGCCTGCTAACCACCCGCAAAACAAAGCGAGCTTTTCGGCTTCAAGCCACGAGCAAAAGTGCTTTGAAGAATTTGATGTCTATGAAGCCAACACTGATGACGAGGGAGACTTCGTCGACCTCCAACCAGCTCCACCGGAGCTTGAAGACGGTGGTCAAGCAACTGTGGACGAGTTGATCGAAATCAATCTTGGAAGCAAAAGTGACTATCGTCCCACCTTCATAAGTGCTCTCCTCAGTGAGGAAGAAAGGCAGTCGTATCGACAGCTTTTAGAAGAGTTCAGGGATTGTTTCGCCTGGACTTATAAAGAAATGCCCGGGCTCGACCCTTCTGTGGCTGAACATGAGCTGGCAATACTTTCAACAGTCAAGCCAGTCAAGCAAGCCCAAAAGCGTATGCGCCACAAGCTGGAACTGAAGGTCAATGCTGAGGTTGACAAAATGCTCAATGTGGACTTCATAGAGCCTTGCATGTACCCTGTGTGGCTCGCTAACATAGTCCCTGTCAAGAAGAAGAACGGCCAAGTCCGAGTCTGCATCGACTTCAGGGATTTGAATAAGGCATGCCCAAAGGACGACTTCTCTGTCCCAATCACTGAGACAATGGTTGATATGACCACTGGTCATGAAGCCTTGTCTTTCATGGACGGGTCGTCGGGCTATAATCAAATCCGCATGGCCGTCAAAGACAAAGACCATACGGCTTTCCGGTCTCCTAAGGGGATCTTCAACTACAAAAGGATGCCGTTCGGTCTGAAGAATGCCGGCGCAACCTATCAAAGGGCAATGACCAAGATCTTCGACGAGATGCTACATGACCTTGTCGAATGCTATGTTGATGATCTGGTCGTCAAGACAAAGAAGCGGGAGGATCACTTAGCTGACCTGCGTCGAGTCTTTGAAAGGCTCCGACAATTCCAGCTCAAGATGAACCCGATGAAGTGCGCCTTCGGCGTCTCCAGTGGCAAGTTCCTTGGCTTCATTGTCAGGTATCGAGGCATCGACCCCGACAAAATCAAGGCCATAAGGGGACTACCTCCGCCCAAGAACTTGACAGAGCTCAGATCTCTTCAGGGAAGGCTCGCCTATATTAGGCGGTTTATTTCCAACCTCTCAGGAAGATGCCTACCTTTCGGCAAATTGATGAAGAAAGGAGCACCCTTCATATGGGACGAAGACTGTCAGAAGGCCTTCGAGCAAATCAAGGAGTATCTGCTGACTCCTCCAGTCTTAGGGGCACCCGTCAGAGGGAAACCCCTTATCTTGTATATTGCTGCCATGGATGCCTCTTTGGGAGCTCTCCTAGCCCAGATCAATGAAGAGGGCAAGGAGCAGCCACTGTACTACCTCAGCCGAAAACTGATCAGGCCTGAGCATCGGTACGCTCCCATGGAAAAGATGTGCCTAGCTCTGGTGTTTGCTGTCAAGAAGCTGAGGCACTATCTCCTAGCCCATCGGGTGGAGCTCATTTCAAAATGCAACCCACTCAAATTTCTGTTATGCCAGCCTGTCCTCTCTGGTAGACTCGGCAAATGGGCGCTTATCCTCATGGAGTTCGACATCACCTTCGTCCCACGCAAGGCGATCAAAGGACAAGGAATAGCGGAGTTCTTAGCAGCGCACCCCGTGCCAGAAGATTCGCCACTCAACTTTGAGCTACCCGACGAAGAGGTGTTAGTGCCTTCTCAAGAAATCGGGGAGTCTTCTGAAAAAGTCCCACTACAGATGGAGCCAGGCGTCCTCACCCTTGATCTCCCATATTGGGAGTTATATTTTGATGGTGCCTCTCGGACAATCAAAAGAGCTGGCGGCCTTACGAACTATGTCTCGGGTGCGGGGGTAGTCTTTGTGTCTCCACAAGGCGGTATCCTCCACAACTTTTGTGCTCTCATGAAGTCACTGACTAATAATGAGGCAGAGTATGAAGCACTAATTATTGGGCTTCAACTGGCACTGGAGATAGATATCAAGTGCATCAAAGTGTACGGGGATTCTCAGCTCGTCATCTGACAAGTACTGGGCGTCTATGATGTCCGTAAAAAGGAGCTCGTCCCCTACCATGCAGCCGTCATGAGGCTCAAGGAAAAATTTTATCTATTTGAAATAGGTCATGTCCCCAGAGGCAGCAACTCCCAGGCTGATGCTCTTGCAAAGTTGGCAGCAGCCCTAAAACTCCCGCCTGAGGGAGAATTGAATATTACAGTCAGACACCGAAGGCTCATGCCAAGTGTGCTCGACGAAGAATCCGGCCTCACTGTTTACGAAGTCGACAACATTCAAGAGGACAATGCTCCTGAAGAAGAAGATTGGCGCGAGCCAATTATAAAGATGAAGAACGGCTGGCTCCCTCCCGATCGGGCTCAGAGGGTGCAACTGCTACGCAGGGCGACATCCTACCAGCTGATTGACGATCTGCTCTTCAGGCTCGTCCATGAAAAGGACCGATCGGTCCTCCTCCGTTGTATTTCATCCAAGGAGGCCAAGACTGTCATGCATGAGGTTCACTCCGGATTATGTGGAGCTCACCAGGCAGGAGCTAAGATGAAAAATAGCATCAAGCTCAAAGGGTTTTACTGGCCCACCATGTACGAAGATTGCAATCAATTCGCTCGTACATGTCACCAATGCCAAGCATTCGGCCCAGTCCCTCGACGGCCACCTAACTCGCTCCATCCAACAGCGCCTACTTGGCCGTTTGCAGAGTGGGGTATGGATATTGTGGGACCATTCCCACCATCGTCCCAGGGGCACAAGTTCATACTCGCTGCCACCGATTACTTCTCCAGATGGGCGGAAGCCGTTCCACTACGGGAAGTTACAGGGGAGATAGTTGCTCGTTTTGTGCGGCACTATATCATATACAGATTCGGCACCCCCAGTCGGATTATATCCGACAATGGCACGCCATTCAAGAACAAGACTGTTTATGCTCTGGCGGCCAAGTTCCATATTGATTGGAGAGCGTCGTCGATCTACAATCCCCAGGCCAATGGGTTAGCCGAGGCCTTCAACAAAACCCTCTGCAAGCTGCTGTCCAAGATAGTAGGTGGCCGCAAACGGGATTGGGGCGAGAAGGTCCACGAAGCCCTATGGGCCTACCGGACTATTTACAAAACCCCTACGGGATGTTCCCCTTTCTCTCTGGTCTACGGAGCTGAAGCAGTGATCCCTGTGGAGATCGAGCTAGCATCTTACCGTGTTGCTGTGCACGCCGGATTGCCAGGTCAAGACCAATCTGAAATTGAAAGAAGGCTCGAGGAATTGTCCAACTTGGAAGGTCAAAGACTCAAAGCCTACAAACACTTACAAGTGTATCAAGCCCGCATGACACGTGCCTATGATAAGCTGGTCAAGCAACGGGCGTTCAAGAAAGGCGACCTTGTCATGGTCAAAGAAAAGGAGGTTCTCGCGGGAAGATCCAGCGGCAAACTCCAGGCTAATTGGCGTGGGCCTTACGTCATTTCAGAAGGTCTACGAAGGAGGGGCCTATACGGCCCTTGACCACAAGGGAGACAATCCCTTCCCTCCTCTCAACGGTAAGCATATGAAGCTCTACCACGCGCCACCGCAAGAGTTTCTGCAGCAGTCCTCACAGGATAATACCTCTCCTCAGTGAAGGTTCAAAAAAAAAGAAAAAAGAAAAGGGGTTAAAAATACTGATACCCCGGCGGACTCAGTCAGCCTTCAACGGTTGGCTGAGGGTAAAAAGGTCACAGACCCGGTCGAGGTGAAAACCCGAAAGGGCGCCTCGGGCAAAAATGGGCAACCCCTCGGTGTGAAAACCCGAAAGGGCGCACCGGAAAAAGCTAAAGGGGGCCAACCTCGGCGAAAACCCGAAAGGGCGGTGAGGTTGGTAATGTGAAAAAAAATCCTCTCTCTGTCTATTCTATGGGTGGCTCTAAGTCAATGACTCCACCCCATCTCGAAAAAAAAATCATATTGATGCCATGGCTACGCCTTACATGTCGTTCTATGACACCTAGTCCCACTGGCATTCTGACGGTGTCATACTTTGTCTCATCGGGCTCGGCCTATGTACGCCTCTTCCAGGCTGCCGACCCATTCCGCCTATCGGCTTCTTGGTTCAGCTCATATGTCTCTTCTGAGCAGTTAAACCCGTTTACTCTCTTGTCCCACTGGGACTGGCCTTAGTATGCTCTCTCGGGCTGCCAACTTTTCATGCCTTTCGGCTCCTTTTTTCATTCTAGGGAATGGCCTATGTATGCTGTCTCGGGCTGCCAACCCTTCATGCCTTTCGGCTGCTTTTTCATTCTAGGGAATGGCCTCAGTATGCTCTCTCGGGCTGCCAACCCTTCATGCCTTTCGGCTCATCTAACCTCCTTGGGATTGGTCTCAGCACGCCCTCTCGGGCTGCCAACCCATCATGCCTTTCGGCTCATCTTCTCTTCTTGGGATCTGGTCTCAGTATGCTCTCTCGGGCTACCAATCCATCGTGTCTTCTAGCACATGTCCCATCGGGAATGGCCTCAGTATGCTCTCTCGGGCTGCCAACCTATCTCGCCTTTCGGCCTTCGGATTTGACTCTCACGTCCCACTAGGGCTGTCAAGTCCGCCCTGTTTCTTCTTCTGGGTCTGACCTCTGCATGCTCTCTCGGGCTGTCAACCCATCTCGCCTCTTGGCTTTAGACTTGACTCATATATCCCACCGGGATCGTCAAGTTTACTCCTTTGTCCCCACGGGCTTGGCCTCAGCATGCCCTCTCAGGCTGCCAACCCTATTTGCCTATCGGCTCACGGATTTGACTAATACGTCCCACCCGGGCTGTCGAATCCCTTCCTGTCGTCGTTTCGGGTCTAACCTATGTATGCTCTTTCGGGCTGCCAACCCATCCCGCCTATCGGCCTCTAGGTTTAACCCGCATGTCCCTTTCGGACTGTTAAACCAACTCCTTTGTTGTTCCAGTCGGGCTTGGCATATGCACACCCTTTTCGGGTTGCTAACTCGGTCAACCTTCAGTTTTGGATTTGCCTAATTACGTCCCACTAGGACAGTCAAATCCGCCCATCTTGTCATACCGGACTTGGCCTCAGTATGCTCTCTCGGGCTGCCAACCCACTACACCTTTTGGTCTCACCGGGTTCGACCTCAGTATGCTCTCTCGGACTGCCGACCCATCATGCCTTTCGGCTCGTTTCTACCCCATCGGGTGCGGTCTCAGCACGCCCTCTCAGGCTACCAACCCGTTTTGCCTTTCAGTTCACAGATTTGATTCACTCGTCCCACCCGGATAATCAAATCTACCCATTTGTCCCATCTGCGGCATACACGTCCCTACGGGAGTGCCACCTTTTCCTCGCCTTTTGGCATTATAGGACAAAAAGAAAGAAAGAAAGAAAAAACGGGGTTAAAAATATTGAGACCCCAGCGGACTTGGTTGTTTCTGTTAGAAGAGCAATCAAGGGCAAAAAAGCTTTAACCCGGCTAAGGTGAAAACCCGAAAGGGCGCCTTAGGCAAAAATGGGTACCCCTCAGTGTGAAAACTCGAAAGGGCGCACTGGAAAAAGCTAAAGGGGGCCAGTCCTGGCGAAAATCCGAAAGGGCGGTAGGGCTGGTAAAGTAAAAAAAAAAAAGAAGAAAAGGTTTATCAAGCACTAGACTCGCTCCTCCTCAGCTCGGCAAGGCGAGTCTTACTCTGAAGAGCTTCCTCATGGAGCCCCTCAAGCCTATGGCAGAATCTACATCGGCAAGACTGCACTACTCTTCGGTCCCCTGGACCTCTCACAAAAGTGCCTCCACACTCTGGGAGGCCATCTGCTCGCGCTCGTAAGTGGCCTTGACTTGGGCGCCCACCTCAGCCTGGGCTCTCCGAAGTCTACAAAGTTGCTCCTCCTCTTGTTGAATCGTCAGTTGAGTCCTCCGCCTCCGCTTTCTAAATAGCGCGAAGGTGGACAAACTCCTCCCATAAAGACGCAAGCTCAGTCATCCAGGCGTCCCGAGGGAGAACAAATGCATGCATCTGGCAATGCTACACCAAGTTGAGGACCATTCGGCCACTCCATCCCAAGGGTCAGAAAACTCTGAAGCAGCTTTGAAGCCTCACTAGCTGAAGCTAAAGCAAAGAAAGGAGTTGCCTCAGCCCGTGTACGGCCGACATCTATCCAGACCAACATGCCCTAAGGGCTGGTCTACATCAACCTTGGCTATCACAAGTCAGCAATTAGCCACCTTCTACATTCGGCGACATACCTCAGCGGTCAGCCGACACATCAACATGTTCGGCTACACCTCAGATGTTAGTCGGCACACTTTGGCGACACCTTAGCAGTTAGCCAGCTTTAACTTGCGGCTACACACCTCAGCGGTTAGCCGACACGTCTCCAGTGGCATCTTAGTGGTCAGCCAGCACAATAGCTTTTGGCCAAACGCACCCCCAAGGGTCGGCCAGTGTCAATCTCTAGCTATCACAGCTCAACAGTCAATCAACGACGACTCAGATGAATGCGCCTCTTCGAGATAGGCCTACATCAACTTCGGGCTAACAAGTCTCTCAGAAGCAGGCCCCTATCAACTCGGGCCAACAAGTCTCTCAGAAGCAGGCCCCCATCAACTCTAGGCCAACAAGGCTCTCAGAAGCAGGCCTACGTCAACTCGGGCCAACAAGTCTCTCAGAAGCAGGCCCCCATCAACTTCGGGCTAACAAGTCTCTCAGAAGCAAGCCCCCATCAACTCTAGGCCAACAAGTCTCTCAGAAGCAGGCCTACGTCAACTCCGGGACAACAAGCCTCTCCGAGGCAAGCCAACATCAACCCTCAGCTTTCTGGAAAGCAATGAAGCAGTAAGGTGCAGCTCTACAGAGGGCACGGACCGTCCGCCTCCGCCCCGGCTTTGACGAACGTTCCGTGGGGGGCATTTGTTGGCAGCAAATTTTGCTTTGCAAAAATACCTCCGCTTTTATTTAGTTGAAGCAGAAATGGGCTAACTTGGAGATGGAAGACCCGTACGGGGTCGGAGGAACCCGTCCGGGGTCGGAGGGACCCGTACGGGGTCGCCCTCACCCGGACGGGTCCGCCCGGAGGTGGGCAAACCCGCACGGGGCCGCCCTTGGGCGGGCAGACCCGTCCGGGGTCGCCCGACCCCGGGCAGGTCCCCCCCCGGGGGCCGCGACCCCGGGCAGGTCCCCCCCGGGGGCCGCGACCCCGGGGAGGTTCCCCCCGGGAGCGCGCGACCCCGGGACGGTCCAGGACCGTCCCGGGGACCTCCCACCCCGGGGAGGTTCCATTCCCGCGCACGGACTAAAAAAATTTGAAAATGGAACCTCCCCGGGGTCATTTTCATCCCGTTGGACCCGTACGGGGTCGAACACTCCCGGGGAGGTTCCCCACTTCTATAAATAGACCCCCAGAGGTCCAAGAGGAAAAATAGAGAACAACTACAAGCAGCAACCTACGGAAGACGCTTGGAGTTTTTTGTTCGTTTGTCTTGGCCCGCGTGGGGTAAGTCCCCGGGTCTTGTACTTATGCCCCTACGGGGTATATTTACGGTTATGCCCCCCAGTGAGCCATGTTTGTAATTATGCCCCTCAGCGGGCCACGTTTGTAAGTCTTTACGTCTCGGGACGATCAAGTCTTGTATTTCTGCCTTTATAATGGCGAAATTACAAAAATATCCTTCCCGGGATGGTAAAAGACCGAAGTCCTGTAATTTGCAGTTATACCCTGCAATCTTTTGTAATTGGGACTACGTCCCTATCTCCCGCTCCAAGGCGGACGTTTGTATAGTCGACAACTCGCCGACAACCCTTGTACTCACATGGAATTATAAAAGCATTCAGCATGTTTTATATGTAACCTCGGGTGGGAAAATTATAAGAAAACCCCCCGACTTTGGAAAATTGTGTATATACCCCTCCTTCGGCCAAATTGACAAATGTGTGCCTTCCATGAAGCCCCTTGTCATTCCTTCAGTCTGGAAGTGTTGTCAGCTCAGTTCAGCACTCGGGTATTATACCAAACCTAGGTCTAGGGTCTGGTAAAATTACCAAAATACCCCTGTAACCTAAACATGGCCTCAGAGCCCTTGAAACTCTCCAGAAAGAGCCTCAGCGCCTTGGGGAGTTAGAGATCCAGTTTCACTTCCATTCCAGCCCAGAAAATTACATAAATGTCCCTGGCCTGGAAAATTACCAAAATACCCCTGGGTTGGTAAAATTACCAAAATACCCCCGGGGTCTAGAAAACTTCCCTTGCTTTAAAAATACCTATGGCTTCCGCATATTTGCGCCTCTATGCCTAAATCTTAGGGTTTTGCTCAGACCTAGCTCTAATCTAGTTGTTTCTATGTGTTGGTGGTAAATGAGTGGTCATGGAGAGTCTCTCGAGTGAGCTTGCCCTCCACATCAGAACCCCGGTAGAAGCCTTTTGGAACTTCTTTGACAGTCAAACAAAGGTGTTCGGACGTTAGGCCGATATAAATCAACACTGACTCCGGTCAGTGGGGAAAGGTCCAGCACTCGAACCCAAATCGTCTGATACGATGCGCACACACGGGATCACCCTCTACTCAGATAGGGGGGGATGTTTCTTTTCAAAAAAGAACGAAAATCTACCTTTTATCTACGATAAGAGTATTTCTTAGATTTTTTCCGTGTCTCACAGACATCCTCCGGCGTATGCTGACATCCTGGAAGTGAGATGGAAAAAGGATTATGTGCTGCCACCACACATCAGTTTTATGCGGTGCTGCCATCACTTCTGCGCGAATTTTGGCATTTGAGCTCGGGCCGACGTTTTATACTATCACATACTTTACGCCGGGCCATCTGACTTCTTCCTTTAGCTTGGTTGAATTAGATATTTCTTGACTCAGTAATCTCTAGGAGGGAACTCAGGAGAGCGCACACCACTTCATAGAAGTGGCATGGACCCGCTCCACCAAGTCGACCTGAGGCTGAGTTTCATTGAAGAATCGCAAAATGCAGAAATCGATATTCCAATCTTTAATTTCCACATCAGCTTTGTTGGTAAAACTTGAGATTTCTTGTATATTGATGATTTTCCCTTTTTGCTTTACAGGCTCCTTCCGAGCTGTCACATGAGGTCCATGTATCGGGAGAATTTTAGAGCTTCCACAGCTTCAAATTTGAGTGACCTAATGCTGCCACAGACGCGGTCTTTTTATTTGCAGCCTTTGCTTCATTAGGAGTGTCTTCCTTCCATTGGAGTTGTGCAGGGCGACTTTGCAAAGCAAAGTTGGAATAAGATACACCCAGGAGGCGTTAAGCTTCGAATTGATGCACATTCTTTTGTTTAGCTGCAGCTATCCCGAGGGCTTGTCTTGGGACTCCTGTTGTGTATTCTTTTATTTATTTACAGTCATCCTGGGGACTTGTCTCAGGCACTTGACACGATTTCACAAATGCAATAGAATTTGCTTCCTTCGTTGGATTTGCAATCTTTCTCTTTTTTCTTCTTTTCTTTCTCTCTTTTCTTTCTCTTCTTTTTTTTTTCTTCTTTCTTCTTCTTTTTTTTGATCTCTCTCTTTTTTTTTTCTTAGGATTTGGGGCTTACCAAACGGGATTCGGAAAAGCCAGAACTTCATTTGGGGCCAACCAAACAAATGATTTAGGAGCCAAAACTTAGGATGTGGGGCTAACCAAACGAAGTTTAGAAAGCTAGAATTTCGGATTTGGGCCTGACCAAACAAAGTTTAGAAAGCCAGTTTAGAAAGTCAGAATTTGAGATTTGGGGCTAACTAAACGAAGTTTAGAAAGCCAGAACTTGAGATTTGGGGCTAACCAAACAAAGTTTAGAAAGCCAAAACTTGAGGATTTGGGGCTAACCAAACGAAGTTTAGAAAGTCAGAACTTAGGATTTTTTGGAATTGACGGTCCAAAAGGACTTGCGGGTCAAAACCAAAAATTGTGACTTGAGTAGGGTTGATGGCCCAAACGGACATGAATGTCAACACTACCATAGAAATTTAGTGGAATTGACGGTCCAAAAGGACTTGCGGGTCAAAACCAAAAATTGTGACTTGAGTAGGGTTGACGGCCCGAACGGACATGAATGCCAACACTACCATAGAAATTTAGTGGAATTGACGGTCCAAAAGGACTTGCGGGTCAAAACCAAAAATTGTGACTTGAGTAGGGTTGACGGCCCAAACGGACATGAATGCCAACACTACCATAGAAATTAAGTATTGAGATATGCTTGTCCCGAGAGGCGTCGATGGTGACGGCTCATGCTGATGAATAACAATAGTTCTTTTTTATTTTTTTTCTTCTTTTCTTTTTTTCTTTCTCCCTTTTTTTCTCTCCTTTTTTTCTCTCATTTTTCTTGTTCTCTTTTTTTTCATCTCTTTTTTTTTCCTCTCATACCGACCTCCGTGGCATAGAAGCCAAGTATTAGGAGTTAAGGTGGGGTCAAAGACTAGAATTGGGGTTGACTAACCTTGTGGTTTGGGAGCTAAGGATTGCACCGAGAGTTTGGCTGACTTTTGTGATTTGGTAGCCAAAAGTTGAAATTTGGGTGAATTCTTATGGGGCTTGTGATTTGATGGTTTTGATATTGTGCTCGCCACGGTGGGATAAAGCCATCGAACAAAGGATGTTCGAGATGGTAGTCCATAATGACGATGTGTTCCTCCTTTCTTCTTCCTCTTTTTTTTCTTCTTTTTTTTTTTCACATTACCAGCTTCACCGCCCTTTCGGGTTTTCGCCGAAGCTGGCCCCCTTTAGCTTTTTCCAGTGCGCCCTTTCGGATTTTCACACTGAGGGGTTACCCATTTTTTCCTGAAGCGCCCTTTCGGGTTTTTACTTCAGCCGGGTTTTATGACCTTTTTACCCTTAGGCAACCAACAAGTTGGATGCCCAAGTCCGTCGAGGCACCTCAATTTTAAGCCTCATTTTTTCTCTTTTTTTGTTTTTGTTTTTTTTTTGCCTGACGTTGTTGTTGCTTGACGTTGTCGTTGTAGTTGCTTCTGATGTTGTTGCTTGACGTTGTTGTTGGGACAAAGTGTCTAAATTTCCATTGATCCTCCACCATAAGGATGATGTGGGGTCAATGACTTATAGACCCGCGACCTTTTAGCTTGAAAGGGGCTCGACGATGAAGTTTTTGGGTTTTGGAATGGTAACTGACCCAGAAGGGGTTTAGGCACCATGACTTTGGGTTTCTCTCTTTTTTTTTGACTCGAAAGGTTTGGGCAACAAAAAATTGGTTTTATTTTGGTGGTTGTTAACCCGGAAGGGGTTTTGAACCAATGATTTGGGTTTTGTGTCTTTTTTTTTGTGGTGATCCAGGGAAGGCTTGGGTAACCAAAGAGTTGATTTTAATGGTGGCTGACCCGAAGGGGTTTGAACCAAGGATTTGGGTTTCATTTTGGATGGTTATCGACCCGAAAGGGGTTTCAAACCAAGGGTTTGGGTTTTGTTGCATTTGTGCCCCTTGATAGGACATGATTTTCAAGTGGAGGATAACCACGATGCTAGTTCATGATGATTGCAAAAAATATATTTTCTTCTTTTTTTTTTCTTTTTTTCTTGTTTTTTTCACCTTACCAACCCCAGCGCCCTTTCGGGTTTTCGCCGAAGCTAGCCCCCTTTAGCTTTTTCCAGCGCGCCCTTTCGGGTTTTCACGCTGAGGGGTTACCCAATTTTTCCTGAGGCGCCCTTTCGGGTTTTCACCTCAGTCGGGTTTCTTTGGCCTTTTTACCCTCAACCATCCTTGTGATGGGAATGGCCAAGTCCGCCGGGGCACCTCTATTTTAAGCCCCCTTTTTTTTTTTTTGAACTTTGGATTTGAGCTTTGACAAAGTGATGATCCAGGTGAGGTGGATCATATAACATATGCAACTTCAACTTCACATGCTTTTCATTGAGTGAAAGGAAGTGTTACTCTCTTTCTTCGTAATTCTTTGCAGAGGGATTTCCTTTTCTGGGGATTTCCATGACAACTGCCTATTCAATCTTGCTTCTTTAAGTTTTTCTTCAGACGCTTTTTTCCTGTTTTCTCCTGCTCAGCTTGCGCTTCATTTCAAGAGGACCGACTGTTTGAGGACCGAGTTGGGTGGAATTCGTCCCTCTCGAGATGAAATTCTCGCTTTGAGCTTCTGGCTTGGAGGGCCTGGGCCAGGAGTGCCCCTTTCTCTCTTTCTTTTTCCTCCTTTTTTTTCTCTTTCTTCTTTTGGGGTAAAATTTGGTAGGGAATTTTACAACTTCCCTGTGGACAGTGGGGAGAGAGGTTGATGCCGAAATTGGTTTGGTGTCACAAGCACAAGTTTAGGCCTGAAGCTAGCTTTGTGTTACCAGAAAATGAGCTTGATTGCCAAGGGTGGCTTAGAACCCGAAGTAGAACAATACCCAAAATTGGCAGATCAAGGAATAAGTTGGTGTTTAACACTGATTTGGCACCAAAGCATAGGTTGGATCTCATGCATAGATGGCTTGACGTCAGGCAGACATGTTTGGAGCCTTAAGAGGTTCGCAAACTGACGGTTTTAGGACAAACTCCACTAACAGAGTGTTGAAATTGGAAAGGGAAAAGACAGAGGTCCCCCTTTGAATATGTCTTCTTGGCTCTGCCAGTGGTTTTACTTCGTCTCTCCTTTTTTATTTTCAGGCTTGTATTTTTGTCTTCACTTAGAGTTTTGCTTGGAGCCTTCTTCCCGAACTAGCCTTTCCGGCTTTGCCTGGGACTTGGCTTGGAGCCTTCTGGTTTAGACTTCTGATCGGGCTATTGCTTGCCGGAGTCACCTTGCTTGAGGTTTCACCAGAGATTTTGCTCGAAGCATTATTTAGTGCTTTGCCCCTACCTCTTCTTGGAGTTTTCTTTGCCAGATACGCCCTCTTGACTTTCTAAGGTGGGAGCCTGATGCTTCACCAATTTTCTCTTCCTTCTTCCCTTTTCTTATCTATTCTTCGTCCTTTTCTACCTCATGTCATGTCTTGAGGGAGAGGAAAATCTATTTTGGGGTTGATTGGAACATGCCCCCAGGGTTGAAATTCCTGCCTCAAGTTGTTGCCTCAGAAGGCTTAGATTGTTCGAAGCTTCCTCCTTGGTGACCCATATTTATTTGATAAGAAGTTGGTTCACAGAATCGCCCCCCCCCCCCCCCCCCCCCGCCTGGGCTCAAGGGCTTTGACTTTTTTTTGCGTGAGGCTTGGATGTCAACTTCTTTCATTTTCACCTTTCACTTGATGTAGACGACAATAAGATTGCCCCCTTGCCCAGACTTAGAGGCTTTGACTTCCCACCGGTGCCTTGGCTTCAGAACGAAGCTTAGGCGTTGGCTTCATTCATCTCTGCCTCAACTTGATGTATTCGGCAAAGTATTGTTATGAGATCGGCTCGCCTTTATCTAGCCAGTTGCATCTTCTTCTTCTTTTTCTTTGGTTTGCTTTTGGTCAAGGACAAATCTTGCCAGACATAGATATAGCCACAACAGATTTTCTTCCAAGGCGGCGACATTGCCCCTGGCTAGCAGGAACAACATATGAATTTTGTTGGCACTTAGTCTTCAGCAGGAAGCCTTGACTTGGGCGTACCGAGCAGTGGCGGCCATGACTGTGGTGGCGTTGTCCCCTCTTAGTAATTGCCACTTGGACATGTATTGTATTGTCATTTGGCTTTTGACAGGGAGTTTCAACCTTGATGCCCCCAGTGGCAACAACCACGGCCAGAATGGCACCCCCTTGCTAGTTGGACCAACTTTAGATACATGTTGACATTTGGCCTTTAAAAGGGACCGCTTAACCTTGATGCCCCCGTCAACCTTAACCATGATGCCCCCAGTGGCTTTAACTTTGGATGCCCCCCGCGGCAGCTCCAACGGTAGGAATCCTTTGAACTTCTTGCAAGAGTGTGAAGGAGTCACAACCTTTGTCGAGGCAAGGCTATTCTTCGACAGAGAAATGAAAGGCAGGAAAAATCCCACCGGGCGTGCCAGTCTGTTTACACGCGGAATTTTCGGACATCCACTTTCGTCAGATGAATATGTCTTATATTCTGACATATTTGTTAATTCCGCGCTGTTTGGGTTTATCAGACGATTTAGGGTTCGTGTACTGGATTTTTCCCCATCGACCGAAGTCGGTGTTAATTTACATCGGTACAAGTCCGGACACCTTTGATTAACTGTCGAAGAACGCCTTTTGCCTCTATACGTTGTGACATAAATGATCTTGACGATCGTCTATTACGGGTACATACTCTTGCAAAGAAATTTGAAGACTTCATTTCTTGAACATAGAAAATTGGGATTACAATCGGTTCTTCAAGATCTTTACATATGATCCCGATTGTGTAATTGGGTCTACAGGATAGCATCCGGTCGCAATCAGAGCCTTTGAATTTAGATCTTGGAACTTGCTTTCATCCTGATCGGGTCATTACATTTACTCTTGTCCCCTGATCAGACGCTTGGACTTGAATTTCGTCAGGATCGGACCATTGGATCGCCAAGATGATCACTGTCGGTCCGTCGGAGTTGCTTCATGGCCATAATCACTCTTTTGATTGTAATTGGACTTTTAAGTTGCCTTGGTGTCCATAAAGGACATTCCCGCCCGAGGCGGGGTATATTTGTGATTTTCCCTTCATTAGGGTATTTTTGTAGTTTTCCCCAAACTTTGGGATGTTCTTGTTATTTCTTACTTTCTTGGAGATAGTCTCGTCATGCCTTGACTTGTTAGGCATATCTGCCATTCTGACTTTTCGGCATATATTTGACATTTCTTGATTTCTCGGAGATAACCCCGTCACTTCTTGACTTCTTGAGTATTCCGAGTATGATTTTTCTTGACTTTTCAGGGTTTATTTGTAATTTCACCAATTTCTGAGATTTCGGACATGATAGCCCTTGGCTATGAAAAAGATACATGGGCTTGGATGATTAGCCATAAAGCCGAACTCAGGAGAGCGCATACCGCTTCAGAGAAGGGGCATGGTCCCGCTCCACCGAGTCGTGCAAACAGCGCCAACCGGAACAAGAGCATTCTTTAGTGATTTTGAGACAAAGCGGGAACTTTGTACAGTTTCTAGATTGAGCAATGACTTTCATGCAACTTTTCCACATACGTGGTATTTCCGCAATTTCTGATATTTCAAGGTCTTTTTGCATTTTCCCACCATGAGGGGTATTTTTGTAATTTCCCTATCATTGGGGCCATTTCTGCAATTTTTCCGTCATCGGGGGCATTTCTGTAATTTTTCCACTATCGGGGGTATTTCAGTAATTTTCCCACTATCGGGGACATTTCTGTAATTTTCCTACTATCGGGGATATTTCTGTAATTTTTTGTCCACCGGGGATATTTCTGTAATTTTCTGACTACTCGGGGTATTTCTGCAATTTTCCCGCCATCGGGGTATTTCTGCAATTTTCTGACCACCGGGGGTATTTCTGTAATTTTATGACCACCGGGGGTATTTCTATAATTTTCCATCCACTAGGGGTATTTCTATAATTTTATGACCACCGGGGGTATTTCTGTAATTTTGTGACCACCGGGGGTATTTCTGTAATTTTGTGACCACTAAGGGTATTTCTATAATTTTCTACCCACTGGGAGTATTTCTGTAATTTTCCACAATCAGAGGATATTTCTGTAATTTTCTGACCATCGAGCCTTGAACATTTGTAAGACTTGCAATTTTAGTTTGTAACCATCTTCGTTCCACCTGTGGATGATTTCAATTGCAATAAGCATAAGGTCATTCCAATGATTTCAAGTGCAATAATGCAAGCCCATTCTGAGCCCATTTTGACTAGCCCACTTGTCCATGAAAACAAGCCCATAGCCATTTCAATGATTTCAAATGCGATAATGCAAGGATTTCTGTACAGCTTCAACATTGCATAATTTTCTCTTGCATTTATGCAAAGCATTTCTGTAATGTTTCATTGCATTTCTGTAACAGCATTTCTGCATTTCTGTAATGTTTCATGGCATTTCTGCATATGGGCATCTTTGTTGATTATTTGTGTTGATGGCATTTCTGAGTATTGCATTTTTGCATCTTTGTTGATTATTTGTGTTGATGACATTTCTGATCTGAGCATTGCATTTCTGATCTGGCATTTCTGATATGAGCATTGCATAAACATGTCATTTCTTGCATTTCTGCATAGGATTTCTTGTAATGTTGTTGTTGAAACTTGTCAAATGTCTCACAGCATTTGTTGTGTTGTTATTGAAAACTTGTTGCATTTCTATAATGCTTCACAGCATGGCATGTCTGCATTCCAGTCATAAGCCCATTTGAATTGTAGGCCCATTTGATTTCCAGTTCATAAGCCCATTTGAATTGCAGGCCCATTTTGACTGCTTAAGAACATATGCACTTATAACATTGTTGGCCCATTTGATTTCCAGTCATAAGCCCATTTGGATTGTAGGCCCATCTCATGTTCATTTGTAGGGGGTGAAAGATTTCTTAAGATCACCATTCCCAAAGGAGGTGACTGGAACACCCGGGGGGGGGGGGGGGCTCTGTTATGGTGACCATATCCCAAACAAGCCAACACTTCTCCTATTCGCAGGACTACTGCTTGGGGAGCAGGCAAGGCAGGACTGCCAGCCACTGCTGCCTGGGCCTTCAAAACAAAACTTCTTTATATGCTGTGTGGCTACTACTTTTCTTGGCCTTTTCTCCCACACTTGCTACTGCTGTCTGTCCTCTCCGGGGCTGCTCCAGAGGTGCTGCTCCTTTTATAGCTGGTGGAGAGTGGGGCGGAGGCCTCTTCTCAGCCCTCCTCTGGTGGAATTTCAAGAGGTAAGCCCCTTGAACTTCCTCCTCCCTGTCCTTTCTCCTTCCTCTTTCAGCTTTCTTTCTTTCTTTTTTTTTTAATGGCCGCAGCCTGCTCCATGGGTGGAGGGGTCTCCTCCGGCCTGTGGCAGGGCGGAGGGGTCTCCTCCGGCCTGCAGCAGGGTGGAGGAGGGCCTCCGGCCTGCTGCAGGGCGGAGGGAGGTCCCATCCGGCCTGGCAGGGCGGAGGGAGGCCCTCTCCGGCCTGCGCAGGGCGGAGAGGAGCTCCTCCGGCCTGCTTTGCAGGGCAGGGCTGGCTCCCTCCGGCCTGGCAGGGCGGAGGGGAGCTCCTCCGGCCTTCTTTTTGCTGGGCGGAGGGAGATTGGCAAGCCCGGGTGTCCCTTCCTCCTATAAAAGACATCATAAAAAATCCCACTTCAACATGTGGAACTAGCTTATTTTTTGGCTTGTACGGAGGGTCTCCATCTTGGCTTTTTTCTTGTGAAAGCATGTGGGTGTTGACACTTGTCACTTCTTCCATACACACATATATAGATGTGCATATATATTTCACATCCTTCATACTTTGGAAAATAGTCTAAAATCATCATTTCCTGGACCTTCGAACGGCATTGATGAGCCGTTTTGTGAACTCTTGTCAAATATATGCACTTTTCTCCTTCAAGATAATTTCTGAATATTTTATGGGGTCAACAAAGGGTAATCTCCCATCGCAAACTGTTTGGAAACCCTAGAGTCCCAATTGATTTAGGACTCTAGAGGCTTAGTCGAACTTGGACTCTATCATACATATAATGGCATCTTACAATTTTTGACCTATCCGAGTGGATGACAAGCAACAAATTAACTTTATGGCGCATAGAGTAGGGTATTAATCATGCATATGATAAAGGGTTTTTGCTCGTTAGACCGATGTAATTAACACCAATCGAGGTCGGTGGGGAATGAGGTCAAGATTTGCGAATCCGTAGCCTGATCCAAAGACTCCGATGTGCACAGATATATAGTAAATCCTAATTTCTTCGATGCATCTCGTCATGCTACTTGCATAAACAACAAAAGCATCATTTTCCTTTTATTTTTATATTTATGATTTTTTTTTGTTAAAAAAATGTGTTCCTACACCTTGATACTGCCTTTGTAAACTTCTTCAGTATGATAATTCAACCAGCAAATGAGATTTGGCAATCAGTTAGAATTTAAGTTTGCTGCAGCTGAATGAATGCATTTCCTGAATATGTAGGAATCAAAGAAAGGGCATTGGCATATACCAATCGCTGTAGAAGATGAATCTGACAAAGATAGAATCTGGTTATGTGTTACGCGTTCTGGTATCCCGAAAGGTATTAGTTTGCTCAACATTGTACTTTAAACTGGGCATCTGTTTAGCTGGTCTGTTCATTGAAGGTTGCTATCAATATTTTTCATCAGGAATGAACCTAAAAGCAAATTGGTTTAGAAAAATAAAAAAATATCCATCATATCTCCATCATATCCTTTTTAAATCTTCAAACATTTTTAGCTTTCCTACTGATATTACTAGAGGCGTGATTGGACTGGGCCTGTCTGGAAGCCACTAGACCTGGTCCACCCTAAGAGGGCTGGGCCACAAAAAACAGCCCTTTCTTTTTGAATGGACCAGCCCGGCCTGCCAGCTACATGGCCTGGACTCTGAGCTTTGCACAACATGCCCTTAAAGCCTAGGAGAACTGGTAATCCGATTCTAAACACTCATCTCTGATCTCTCTGTGACAATAGCTAAGAAATCAGGAAGGTGCTTGTTTAACTCACGGAATTTAACGGATAATTAATTTAAGGGGGGGGGGAGGAGATAAAAGAGACAAAACTATTCAAGACATGCATGTTTGTTTATTGACATGCATATAAGTGCCGATTACGGCATATAAGTTCAATATTCCGTGAATTGAGTTTATCAGACGATTAGGGTTCGAGTACTGTACAATTCCCCACCGACCGCAGTCGGTGTTTATTTACATCGGTACGAGTCCGAATACCCTTGATTAACTGCCAAAGAAAATCCTCGATTTACATAAAGTTAGCTGTGATGCTGAAGGCATTGCCCTAAGCGCTAAGTCGTGCGAGGCAATGCCAAGTATTGAGAACGTTTCAGGAAGGACTACGGGCTTAACCGACGTAGTAGATCCCCAAATTCATAACCTCAAGCTTTGAGGCCAGTATGTGTTGGCCATTTGACCTCTATGAGGTTAACTGAGTTTCGAAACTCTATAATCATCTTTGCCTGATGCGAAGCATGGTATTTCGCGACTCAAGCATTCATAGGATTTTGTAGAATCATGCTCACATGGCCACTAGTATATTTCATAAAATATTATAAAGTGTACAAGATATTACAAGTACATTTCATGAGTATAGACTTGTCGACAATTTTTTTGGTTGTACATGACCCTTCGTTCATAAGCAATCAAGATTTTGGTTGTACATGACCCTTTGCTGACAGGCAATCCGGGCAATTTCGGACCTATCATGGGTATCTCTGCAATCTTCCACTTTTGGTGATATTTCTGCAATTTTCCCCGCTTTCGGGGCATTTCTGCAATTGTCCCGTCATTGGGGGGCAAAACCCATGTGGGGAGAAATGGAGAATGGAACCGGTCCAAATCCCCATGTGGGGGGATGGAACCGGTCCAAAAATCCCATATGGGGGTGGAACCGGGGCAAAACCCCATGTGGGGGGTGGACCCGGGGCAAAACCCCTCATGGTGGACCCGGTCCAAACCCCTCACATAAGGGCGGCTCTAGGCTGCTGCTCCCCTTTTTCTTCAGATTTGATTAATTTTTCCCAAGGGCTGCCATTATTATTGTTGCTGTAGGGGTGTTGCTGCTGCAATGTTGTCAGCCGCAGATACCACTTGAGAAAGTTCATTCTTCAACCTCTTCCTTAATGCTACCTTTTCAGCAACACACATGGCCAATTTATCAACTCAGCTTATGAGTTCATGGCTGACAATTTCCTAGCACCCTTGTTGGTCTCCTGTTGTGACATCAACATGAGTCTGGTAAACCATATCAGGCACTGAGTTGTTGCTGCCGGCCTGCCGCCCTTGAGCTGCTGCTGCTGCTGCCACTGAGCTGTTGTTGTTGCTATTATGCTGCTGCTGCACCACTGCTAATTATGTTAGTTGCTGCTGCTATTTTATTTGATGTGCTATTGCAGCAATTGTTGTAGTGCTGCCATTGCAGCTGCTATTCTTGTAGTTGCTGCTACCATTGGGCTGCTGTTATTGTGCTGCTAATGCTGCAGCTAGTTTAATAGTTAGCATGCTTTTTACTGGTCCTTATTTAAGAAATCAGTGTATTACATACTAACTAGGGTAGAATCATAGTTGTCAAGGCGACAAGGCGACCCAAGGCGTTCACGGGGTCCCTAAGCGCTTAGGCGACAAGGCATTCGCTTAGGCGTCGCCTAGGCGACACTTCGGCCACTAATTAAAAAATAAAAAATATATATCCTCCAATATATAAATCAAGAATAAAAAATGTGAAAAATATAAAAAAATAAATTACATGAAGAAACTATTGTAATTAAATTATGTGACAATTATAGAAAACTAAGTTGTATCAACAAATTACAAAAAATTTAGAAGTAAATGCAAAAGATTCAAAAGTAAATGTAAAAAGTTTAGAAAAACTATAAAAGAATATAATAACATCAAGAAAATTATAAGAAAGAAAGTTAAATGTACATAACAAGGTCGGATCCGGTTCGGACAGGTCAAGGTTGGCCCCGCCTTGGCGCCTAGCCCGCCTAGGCGACCGCCTAGGTCGCCTTTTCCGGTATGAATAAGGCGCTACAGCGCCTTACCCTTTCAAGAGCGCCTAAGCGCCTAGGCGGCACCTAGGCGACGCCTAGGCGCCCGCCTTGACAACTATGGGTAGAATGCCTATTTAAAGGCTTAATCAGCCTCATTTGAGCTTTAATCAGACCTCAAACCCTTTTAGATAAATGTTTAGGGTGGACCCGGGGGAAAAATACTCCCTTGGGGAGTTGGAACCGGGGCAAACCCCCTTGGGGGGGGGGGGGGTTGATCCGGGGCAAACCCTCAAAAGGGGGTGGACTCGTGGTAAACCCTCCCTTTGGGGGGTTGACCCAGGGTGGACCCGGTCCTAAACCCCTATAAATGGCAGAAAAAGGGTTGGCTGGCCCCTATAAATGCTCCCCCACTATTCATTTTTCACATGAAGAGAGGGAAATTGACGTTTCCCACGTGTGTGGTGGTTTGGTGATTTTGTGCTAGGTGGGGTTTTTCATATCAATGACTTCTCCTTCTTAACCCATTTCACTCACCATATATATTGTGGAATTTAACCACTTGTGGATGTCTTTTCCCCTAACTACTTTGAGGGGTTAACAAATTGGTTCAACAAATGCCCCCCACGGGACATCCGTCATAGCGACGACGTCGACGGGTGGCCCGTGCTTTTGTGTCTCTCTTTTTTTCATTTGCATGTTTTTTTTATTTGCATGTTGAGCTAGGGAATCCTTGTATTTGCTCGACTTTGTTTGATGGTGTAATAAACACATCCATTCATCCAATTTCCCGATGCAATGGGCCTTCAGCATCGACTATGATAATACACATAGACTTTGATCATGCATACAAGTCTTTCTGTTTATGATACTAACTCAAAATCATGAAGTTTCTCCTCCCCTCCCCTTTTTCCTTAGCTATGCCATATACTAACTGCAGATTACAACTTGCATTGCAGTAAGCTTCCATGATGGCTCGCTTCGGAGGAGACCGTAGGTTGAGGGAGCTGACCCAGGGCTCTGAAGACCACCATGTCAAGAGGACTAAGAAGCCAATGCCAACATTTGAGCCTCCTACCATAACGGCCGAGAACTTTGGTACAATAGATGTCGGGTTTTCATGGATTGCCGAAGGGCTGACGGGCGAAGTGAACCTGACTGAGGGCATGGTTGATGTGGCCAAGATTTCTAAAGAGAACGGTGTTTACAAGTACGACTGCTCCGGAAATTATCCTCCACACCATCCATTGGATTGCCATCTTTACTCTTTCATACAGAGTTATGTCCCTTCAAATATGGAAGCCGACGATCCAGACCTTCTAGCCGAGCGTCGTCGTCTTGAGAGAGCAATATTATCAGAAAGGGACAGCATGCAAGGGTCCTACACTTTCTTTTGGCCAGGTTATCCCGAGGACTTCATACGGCAACCACAATTTCCCAACTCAAAGTTCTTTGGTATCTTTAGTGACTTTGAGAAGATCCAGATTCGTACTTCCCCTCTGCACCCTGCTATCCGGAATTTATATGGCCAACATAAGCGCAATGATAATATGGTTGATGGAATGGTACTGGCACCTTCCGGGGCACAATTTGCTGAGAACAACTATGCCCAAGAATGCTTGTTGGACCGTATTCTGGGGTTTAAGGCCCCTAATTGGTACGGGAAATGGCCCGTCATCTCTTCGCATAATTTTCGCTTGGGGGCCACCGAATGGCTGAATGGTATTCTCCATTATTATAGCGAAGTACTTGAGCTCGTGGGGATCCGACATGCAGTAACATCCGCTCTGTACCGCTACCCAGAGAACGTAGGTCTTTTACAATGCTTGGTCGAGCGGTTCAATCCTCGCTGGAACACTTTTGTCACCGCTCAAGGGGAAACAACTTTAGATTTATGGGCATTTCATAGAGTTTCTGGTTTGCCCATTTGCGGTCGTGCATATGAGGAGGTTTGTTTAGACGACCTGCACCGCAGTCACACTCATGGTGATGGGAGATATCGCCTTGCTTATTGTCACCGATTTTTTATGATGGTGTGGAGGGACCTGGCTCGCACAGGCAATAAAGATTCTGCCAGAACTAGCAGGGTAACCTTGAAAGCTTGGGTCCGTTACTTCTACAACGGCCCTTTCTGTTACTACAATGAATTTGATGACCCGAACAAGCCCTGGGGTGAATACACTGAAATCAAGGTTAACTTCGGATAGCACCCTCGACATGTGCATGCCGCTCCAGAAGGTTGGAATTCTCAAGGAATCCCGCCTCTTACTTATTTGGCTGCATATTTGGCTTACTGGCTAGCTTCTTTTGTTGTTCCCCATGGTGAAGAAGGGGTCCTTCGAGCCGAAGTCATTTATCCAGCTTGCCTGATGACTTGTGGCCAAAGAGTCGCCCTTGCTCCCACTGCATTAGCTAATATTTATCATCACCTTGGGGCCCTAGCGACATGTTCTTCGCCTCGGGACAAAAGCATTCTAATGCCTTCCCATTATCTGGGAGCTTGGGCTGGGTTATTATTTCCCGAGTTCGCTTATAGATTAGACTTGGCTAACCCGAAAGCACCACTGATATTTGCCTTCATTGGCCTTGCTGATCAAGACATATTCAGACAGTTAGTCGGCGTGCGCCGGGCTTTATCTTTCTTGCCGACTCAGGACAAACCAGGGTTAGAGCTCGACCATTGTTCACATAATTTCCACCCTTTCCTTGTTAAAGAAGGAGATCTTGTAGTCAGCAGAGTGTCTGTTCATGTAGAACTCTCTCCTTATGCTTATGTCGAGTGGGTGTAGAGCACCCAACCGAGTGTGCTGGTGTTTCGTCGGGGCAGTGTTGCTATTTTTGAGCCTTATTATCCTCACAGATTTACGAGGAACTTTGGCCATGACCAAAACATTCTCCCGAATTCTGATTTTCCCATGAGCTCAAGGCAGTATAAAGGGAAAGATGTACACCTGATCTTAGCCGCCTGGTGGGACTTCTACTTCCGAGAAGAGAAGAATTTCTATCCAATCCCAGAACAATCTCGGCGTGGGTGTTTTGACGTTTATTTTGCTAGATGGTGGTTTAAGCATAGCTACATATTTCAACAACTTGTTAATGCCCCGAGGGAAGTAGAAGATCAGCGTCTGAGGAAAAGTGAGCTGCCGCCACTATTTTTGGATCCCCATTTTGTGAAATCCCACTTCTCTAATGCTGCCAGCGCCATAAGACATATTGAGGCCACATGGAAAAAGGAGAAGCGTGTCATCCCAGTGGACAGGCATCCATATACCAGTGCCTTTAAGCTTTTGAAAAACATCACCGACTTGGCTGCCGCTACTTCCTCCTCCCGACGAAGGCCTGCTTCCACCACCACTGCTACTTACCCCTGGTGGGGGCAATTCCGGGTCGAGTGTGGTTCAAAGAAGAAAAACTGGCTTAATAGCCTATTGCCCGAAGGCAGTTTTGCCAATGAAGCTTTAGGCAAATGGAAGGCCCACATTATCAACTCCATCGGTACCGCTGGCCCAATAGAATACATTTCTCATGTGGATGTAGCTCCCACACCGAATGACATATTGGAGGCGGTGAAGAAGGCGGCCCGGGTGCTCGTATTGAAACCCGAGGCAATTATTTTAAAGCCATGGGAACAGCTTGAGTCCCCAGGTATGAATTTGTCCCTCACACAATCCTTCAATGCACCCTAAATGAGCAATGTTCCATTTTCACTTCTCCTTTTTCCTTTTTTTTTAATATAGGCCTTCATGAAGGTTGTAGGGTGGCAGCGTCCCCTGAGGACGACTCTCCAGGTCTAACACCAGATTAGTCTCCAGTCACTTCGAAAAGGCAGCGAACGAATGATATTAGGGAAGACAGCCGACTCACATCTCATCCTAGGACTGGCGATGTGGCCCCAGCCAATGATCGGGTTGCAAGTAAAGACACAATTCCCTTTGACTTCAATATGTTGTTATTCTTCAACGGGGCGGCTATAGTCATCATCATTTTCATCATTCTTTTTGTAGGCCCCCTTTGGCGATCACAGTGGGACATCAACTCAGGCCAATACACCCCCGAGGGTCGGCCAACATCAATTCAGGCCAATACACCCCCGAGGGTCGGCCAACATCAATTCAGGCCAATACACCCCCAAGGGTCGGCTAACGTCAATTCAGGCCAATACACCCCCACGGGTTGGCCAATGTCAATTTAGGCCAATATACCCCCACGGGTCAGCCTATCTCAACTCGGCCAATACACCCCCAAGGGTCGGCCAACATCAATTCAGGCCAATTCACCCCTGAGGGTCGGCCAACATCAATTCAGGCCAATACACCCCCGAAGGTCGGCCAACACCAACTTAAGCTAAGACATCCCTGAGAGATGGTCAACATCTACCCGATAAAAAAATGCTCGGAAGGCGAAGTCGGGGGCCATCGGGCCATTTCAGTCAGGTGTTGAGTTGTTCCTTAAAAAAAAAAAAGAAAAAAAGGGACTTAAAATAGAGGTGCCCTGGCGGACTCAGTCATTCCTAAGGGATGACTGAGGGCAAAATGGCCAAATACTCGGCTGAGGTGAAAACCCAAAAGGGCGTCTCAGGTAAAAATGGGTAACCCCTAAGTGTGAAAACCTGAAAGGGCGCACTGGAAAAAGTTAATGGGGGCCAGCCTCGGCGAAAACCTGAAAGGGCGGTGAGATTGGTAAAAAAAATGAAATATGCATAGAAGGAGAACAACAATAGCAAGTCAGAAGTAAGGTAGCTTTCCCTTTTATTTATCATCGAAATAGGAGTCCGAGACAATCTCTCGAAGTAACTATGGGTGTAGCTGTGGAGGGGGAAGCAAAAAGCAGAAAGTCCCATCAACCATGCACAAAAATTTTATAGTATGCATGACAGACATATTACAAAGACATCTCAATCATAGCCCGGGCAGTAAAATGGTTGCCCTAAAATAAGTGCACTAATCGAGGCGTGGCTCGCCCTTTTTCAGTTCAGCTATTTGTGCCAGTCTTGAAGCCATATCTTTCTGAAGGGCAACAACATCTCCAGATAAAGTTTTTGCCTCAGCCTGCGCTTTAAGTCCTTCGGATTCATCCTTCTCGGAAGTCGAGGACAAGTCTTGGGCCTTTAACATTAAAGTTTGTGCTTCGATCCTTAATCTCTCGACTTCGATCGCCAATGCTTTGGCGCTGGCTAACCTCTCCTAGCTTGGATAGTCTCTAATTGAAGCCCATTTTCAGCCAAGGCTGTCTTCAACCCCGAGACCTTCTCTTCCTCCTGTTGGATGATCACAAGAGTCGTTCTCTTCCATTCCTGGATGGCATGCAAGCGTACAAATTTATTCCAAAGAGTAGACAAAGCAGACATCCATGTTTCCTTGGGGAGGCCAAACCCATGATAGCTCCGAGTGTATCCTTCTAGACTGCTTCTCATAGCCTCTACCGAGAGGAGGGGATCTAGACGGAGCAATATTTGAAGATTCTGAATAAATAAAGAAACCATCTCAGGAGGCGCCAATGGGATTATTGGCTGTGGTGTATCGGGCCAATTAATCCCCAGGCTTGGAAAGTTCGAGGAACCTGTTGGTGTGCCGTCCTCTGGGGCTGCGAACAAGAGGGTGTACAAGACAAAGATCGAAGAGTCATCAAGTGAAAGGATGACAAAATCAACTAGCCTAAACTATAATTCATGGGCTTGTACCTGATGTAGAACCTCGCTCAGGGCTAGCTATTGTGGGTCTGTCTTCGTTGGACCCTGAAACGACTATATTATCAGTTGTAGTTGAGGCTGAGGGTGGATCGTCCTGTGCTTTATCTGCGGCGACCACTGAAAGAAGTGTCACAACAACATAACAAACTAAGAGTGCTAAAGGAATGTTCCCCCAAGCAAAATAGAGAATGGAAACTCTATAGGTCGGGGTCTGTAAAAATACCTTCCATGGGGGTGGTAGGCATAATGATATTTGGAGTGGGATTTTGGGCTCCTGTATTCTTTAACATTTCTTGTAAGTCCCCTTCGGGACAAGAGGATGTGGTAGGAGCAACCATCTCTGAATCCCCCTCAAGCCAAGGAGTTGCGTGAGGCGCACCCAGTGGAGATACAGATTCAATGTCGATGCTGGTGGTGTTGCCTTGGCTCTCCAAAGGGGTTTCAGGAGCCGGGTTCTCCTCAGGGGCCTTCGGACTACCTGAAGTCCGTTGTGCATCAGCTTCATCTTCAACTGTACGCAGACAGCTCGAAGGGGTCAAACACTCATAACAAAAAAAAAAGGAGGCGAGATGCGATCACTCACCTGGGTGAGCGTTTGTCTTAGACTCCATGATGCTGATGGTGCAAGTTGGAAGTCTTGTCATAGCAGGTGACTAACTTGAGGCTGGGGAATTCACCTCTGAATGAGCCCTTGTAGTAGTAACCCCTTTATCGAGAGGGCCAGTGGCATCAAGTCTAGGGCTGTCATCACATTTTGATAGTCCCGCATTTGGGCCAGACTGAGTGAGTTCTGTAGATGACCCTACCAAAGTTGACTGACTCTCGGCCATGTCATCTACAAAAGACGAATACCGGGGATGAGGTGATTAAAAAGAGGCAAGTAAAAAAAAAGAAAACGAAACGAATGTGGACAGGTGTCATATTCATTTGCCTTCTCGTTTCCCCACTCTCCAGGGGAGACCCAGAACTTGTGATGGACCCTTTACTTGAGGAGGAGCTGGAATGTTCATCGCTAGTGGAGGTACTGGAATCCTCTTCTCTTGAAGAGCTAGTACTCCCCTCACTAGAGGTCCGGAGGGCATCTTCATGACCAGTAGTAGGAGAGGGATTACCTTGCTCGGTATTAAAATCGGGACCCTCTGCACTACGAGAAGAGCCTGGAATACCGGCACCATGACAATTCGGTGAAATGTGGTCACCCGGGTTCTCTGTGAGGGGAAATGAGCATTTTAAAAGAAAAGGGGAAGGAGAAAGGACACTCCAACTTCTTGTCTCACAAAATAAAAACAAACACTCGAACGCACCTGGCGGTTGCCTCTCGGGGTTACCCTCGACGTCTGGCACAGGAGACGTGTCGGTGACTGGTGTATAGTCATCAAGGATACACGTAAAGTCAGCGAGTGACATTACTAGCCCCATCATCTCTTGTTGTGCAGGAGCATCCCCGAGAGTTGGGGAAAAAGTCATATCCATTATGGCCTCAAGGGGGCCTACAAAAAGAATGATGAAAATGATGATGACTATAGCCGCCCCGTTGAAGAATAAACATATTGAAGTCAAAGGGAATTGTGTCTTTACTTGCAACCCGATCATTGGCTGGGGTCACATCACATCGCCAATCCTAAGACGAGATGTGAGTCGGCTGTCTTCCTCAGTATCATTCGTTCGTTGCCTTTTCGGAGCGATTGGAGGCTCATCTGGTGTTAGACCTGGAGAGTCGTCCTCAGGGGACGCTGCCACCCCACAGCCTTCATGAAGAGCTATATTATAAAAAAAAGGGAAAAAGGAGAAGTGAAAATGGAACATTGCTCATTTAGGGTGCATTGAAGGATTGTGTGAGGGACAAATTCATACCTGGGGACTCAAGTTGTTCCCATGGCTTTAAAATAATTGCCTCGAGTTTCAAAACGAGCACCCGGGCCGCCTTCTTCACCGCCTCCAATATGTCCTTCGGTGTGCGAGCTACCTCCACATGAGAAATGTATTCTACTGGGCCAACGGTACCGATGGAGTTGATAATGTGGGCCTTCCACTTGCCTAAAGCTTCATTGGCAAAACTACCTTTGGGCAATAGGCTATTAAACCAGTTTTTCTTCTTCGAACCACACCTGGCCCAGAATTGTCCCCACCATAAATAGCAGTGGTGGTGGAAGCAGGCCTTCGCCGGGAGGAGGAAGTAGCGGCAGCCGAGTCGGTGATGTTTTTCAAAAGCTCAAAGGCCCGGTATATGGACGTCTGTCCACCGGGATGGCATGCTTCTCCTTTTTCCATGTGGCCTCAATATGTCTTATGGTTCTGGTAGCACTAGAGAAGTGGGATTTCACAAAATGGGGATCCAGAAATAGTGGCGGCAGCTCACTTTTCCTCAGACGTTCATCTTCTACTTCCCTTAGGGCATTAGCAGGTTGTCGAAATATGCAGCTATGCTTAAACCACCATCTAGCAAAATAAACGTCAAAACACCCACGTCGGGATTGTTCTAGGATTGGATAGAAATTCTTCTCTTCTCGGAAGTAGAAGTCCCACCAGGCGGCTGAGATCAAGTGTACATCTTTCCCTTTATACTGCCTTGAGCTCATGGGAAAATCAGAATTCGGGGGAATGTTTTGGTCATAGCCAAAGTTCCTCGCAAATCTGTGAGGATAATAAGGCTCAAAAATAGCAACACTGCCCCGATGAAACACCAGCACACTCGACCGGATGCTATACACTCACTCGACATAAGTATAAGGAGAGAGTTCTGCATGAACAGACACTCTGCTGACTAAAAGATCTCCTTCTTTAACAAGGAAAGGGCGGAAATTATGTGAACAATGGTTGAGCTCTAACCCTGGTCTGTCATGAGTCGGCAAGAAAGATAAAGCTCGGCGTACGCCGACTAACTGTCTGAACATGTCTTGATCAGCAAGGCCAGCGAAGGCAAATATCAGTGGTGCTTTCGGGTTAGTCAAGTTTGATCTATGAGCGAACTCGGGAAATAATAACCTAGCCCAAGCTCCCATATAATGGGAAGGCATTAGAATGCTTTTGTCCTGAGGCGAAGAACATGTCGCTAGGGCCCCAAGGTGATGATAAATATTGGCTAATGCAGCGGGAGCAAGGGCGACTCTTTGGCCACAAGCCATCAGGCAAGCTGGATAAATGACTTTGGCTCGAAAGGACCGCTTCTCACCATGGGGAACAACAAAAGAGCTAGCCAGTAAGCCTAGTATGCAGCTAAATAAGTAAGAGGCGGGATTCCCTGAGAATTCCAACCTTCTGGAGCGGCATGCACATGTCGAGGGTGCTGTCCGAAGTTACCTTGATTTCAGTGTATTCATCCCAGGGCTTGTTCGGTCAGCGAACTCATTGTAGTAACAGAAAGGGCCGTTGTAGAAGTAACGGACCCAAGCTTTCAAGGTTACCCTGCTAGTTCTGGCAGAATCTTTATTGCCAGTGCGAGCCAGTCCCTCTACACCATCATAAAAAATCGGTGACAATAAGCAAGGCGATATCTCCCATCACCATGAGTGTAACTGCGGTGCAGGTCGTCTAAACAAACCTCCTCATATGCACGACCGCAAATGGGCAAACCAGAAACTCTAATCTAAAGTTGTTTCCCTTTGAGCGGTGACAAAAGTGTTCCAGCGAGGATTGAACCGCTCGACCAAGCCTTGTAAAAGACCTTCGTTCTCTGGGTAGCGGTACAGAGCGGCTGTTATTGCATGTTGGATCCCCACGAGCTCAAGTACTTCGCTATAATAATGGAGAATACCATTCAGCCATTTGGTGGCCCCCAAGCGAAAATTATGCGAAGAGATGACAGACCATTTCTCGTACCAGTTAGGGGCCTTAAACCCCAGAATACGGTCTAGCAAGCATTCTTGGGCATAGTTGTTCTCAGCAAATTGTGCCCCGGAAGGTGTCAGTACCATTCCGTCAACCATATTATCACTGCGCTTATGCTGACCATATAAATTCCAGATAGCAGGGTGTAGAGGGGAAGTACGAATCTGGAACTTCTCAAAGTCACTAAAGATACCCAAGAACTTTGAGTTGGGAAATTGTGGTTGCCGTATGAAGTCCTCGGGATAACCTGGCCAAGAGAAAGTGCAAGACCCTTGCATGCTGTCCCTTTCTGATAATATTACTCGCTCAAGACGACGACGCTCGGCTAGCAGGTCTGGATCGTCGGCTTCCATATTTGAAGGGACATAACTCTGTATGAAAGAGTAAAGATGGCAATCCAATGGATGGTGTGGAGGGTAATTTCCGGAGCGGTCGTACTTATAAACACCGTTCTCTTTAGAAATCCTGGCCACATCAACCATGCCCTCAGCCAGGTTCACTTCGCCCGTCAGCCCTTCGGCAATCCATGAAAACCCGACATCTATTGTACCAAAGTTCTCGGCTGTTATGGTAGGAGACTCAAATGTTGGCATTGGCTTCTTAGTCCTCTTGACATGGTGGTCTTCAGAGCCCTGGGTCAGCTCCCTCAACCTACGGTCTCCACCGAAGCGAGCCATCATGGAAGCTTACTGCAATGCAAGTTGTAATCTGCAGTTAGTATATGGCATAGCTAAGGAAAAAGGGGAGGGGAGGAGAAACTTCATGATACTGAGTTAGTTTCATAAACAGAAAGACTTGTATGTTCGATCAAAGTCTATGTGTATTATCATAGTCGATGCTGAAGGCCCGTTGCATCGGGAAATTGGATGAATGGATGTGTTTATTACACCATCAAACAAAGTCGAGAGCAAATACAAGGATTCCCTAGCTCAACATGCAAATAAAAAAAAGATGCAAACATAGTTGTCAAGGCGGACGCCTAGGCGCCGCCTAGGCGTCCGGGCGGTTGTGGCAGTGCAAGACGCCTGCCTGCCTTATAACACCACGAAAAGGTGGCCTGAGCGGTCGCCTAGGCGACCGCCCGGTCGCCTCACCTGCTAACCCGCTTACGGTTCCCCCGCTAACCCGCTAACCACCCGATCCGCGACCCGCCACTAACCCGCCCGACCCCTCTCCAATCTCTCCCTCGATCCCCCTCAGCTCCTCCTCTCCCCTCCCAGCCCTAGATTCGCCGTGGCGGACGCCTCCGTCGTGCGGTGCGGCCGGTGTCTCCTTCCGTCGTCGTTGCCGTGCGTCGTCGGTAGCAGCACAGGGTGTCTCCCTCCGTCGGCAGCAGCACAGCTGTTGTAACCAGAAAATAAATGTATATATACGTTTATATATGTACGCATGTGTGCGTCAAAGGCCCATGCTTACGGCGTTGGCTCGGTCCAACCCGTTCTATCCTGCGGAAGCGAGGAGAACCCGCGATAAACCCACGGAGACTATTATAGTCATGTGGTTCCGGGTTTTAATCAATCAACCCAAGCCCTAAGGGTGTGAAGACGTGCTATGCACATTGTTTTGGTACCTCGACGGCGTGTATCACGTCTCGTAGGATCAAAAACTCCATCCCCGACGGACGAGCGAGGCGCGGAAGACAACGAACAAGGCGAGGAGAAGGCTTTTCCTCTTCCACGTGGAGTCAAGTGCAGAAACGTCGCTGTCGAAGCCGTACGGAGATTTTTAAAAGAAGCCAAGGGGACTGCCCGCGGGGGGGAACCCGCCCGGGGTATAAGGCCCCCGGGCGGGTCTCCCCGCGGCTGCACGCGGGCTGGCAGACCCGCCCGGGGTCTGCCCACCCCGGGCGGGTCCGCTCGGGGTGCTGCGCACCCGGGCGGGTCTGCCCGGGGTGCTGCGCATCCGGGTCAGTCTAGTAACTGCCCATTTTCCAAAAAAATTTGATTTTTTGGAGGGAAAGGAACCCGCCCGGGGTCGCCTTGACCCGCCCGGGTCCCACTTTCCCCGGGCTGGTTCCCTACTTTCTATAAATAGACCCCATGGGTCCCATTGAAGCGGGACGGACACGGAGGAAGAGGAGGAGAGGTGGACTTGCCTAGACTTCAAGTTCAAGTTGTTCGTTGTTTTTGGTCTGAGTGGGGTAAGTCCCCGGGCCTTGTGTATATGCCCCTACGGGGTATATTTACAATTATGCCCTTCAACGGGCCGTGTTCGTAATGTGTTATGCAACGGAGTGACGGACTTATGCAATTATGTCATTACGATGACAAATTGTAAAAATGTCCTCCTCGAGGTCATGAAAGGCCTAAGTCCTGTAAATTGTAGTTTTACCCTGCAACTTTTGTAATTAGGGGTATGCCCCTACTTCCCGCCATGATGCGGATGTATGTACAGTCGATAATTTGTCGACACCCTCTGTACTCATGCAAAATTATAAGAGCACCTTATTATGCTCGGCATACTTCATTAATGCGGCCTAGGGTTTGGTAAAGTTACCGAAATACCCCTGCGACTTAAGAAGTGATCTAATGGTCTCCTAAACCTTCTGAAAAGGGCCTCAGAGCCTTGGAAGGTTAGTAACCCGGCTTTATGCCTACCCCAGCCCAGAAACTCCTAAATCCCTCTGGTCTGGTTATTTACTAAAATACCCCCTAGGTCTAAGACCGCCGCTTAAACCCCAGTGGCCCACTTCAGCGTGTTCAGACAGGGTCCCCGTCAGCTCCCTCGTCCTGTTTTAAGCAAACCTGCCCTATTGGTTAGAGCCTCGAGGAAGAACTTTAAGCCTTCATGTTGTCATTTAATCAAGGGTGTTCGGACATTAAGCCGATGTAAATCAACGTCGACTCCGGTCGGCGGGGAGAGGTCCAGCACTCGAACCTATATCGTCTGATACGACGCGCACTCACGGAACCCTCTCTACGCAGAGGAGTGTTTCTTTTCAAAAAGAACGAAAATCTACCCTTTATCTACGATAAAGGCCGGGCTTAGATTTTTTCCGTGTCTCACAGACTGGCACGCCCGGTGGGACCCCTCCCGCCTTTCTTCTCTTTGACAACAGAAGGCTTGCACCTCTTTGAGGTTCTTATTGCTCTCCCTCTTACAGGACGAGGGAAGAACGCTTTGCTTGTCAGTTTCAAGCGCTCTGTCACATCACGATCACGACAATGGCAGCGGTGACGTATGGACCGCAGGTGATCGCTACCCACGCCAGGTATGGCTACCTGGCGACGCCGATTGCTTTCGGCGACTTTCCCCCGGTGGTCGGTTCCCCTTTCTTCTTAGGGGTAGTTCCGATCACTGAGGAGGACGCAGTGCCAACTGTTGGCCGGACTGCTCCGGCTAAGAAGACTGCTGCAGAGGGTGCTAGGCCCTCCGTTCGTGCTGTAAGCCGGGTTCACTCGGCTTCGAAGGTGTTCGCCGGGGGCGTCAGGCCCTCTGTTCCTGTCATTGGTCGGGCTGTTCCGGCCGAGGCAACTGCTCTGAAGGGCGTCAGGCCCTCGGTTCCTGCCATTGGTCGGGCTGTTCCGGCCGAGGCAACTGCTCTGAAGGGCGTCAGGCCCTCTGTTCCTGCCATTGGTCGGGCTGTTCCGGCCGAGGCAACTGCTCTGAAGGGCGTCAGGCCCTCTGTTCCTGCCACCGGCCGGGTCCGCCCGGTCCGAAAGATGCCTACTGGGGGTGTTAGGCCCTCTTTATCTGCTGTTGGCCGAGTCAGGTCGGCCGGACAATACAACATGGCTGGGGGTGTCAGGCCCTCGATGAAGCCCACGCCTGGAGATGTCAGGCCTTCAGTCTTTCAAGCTAGCCGAGTGTTCTCGGTCAACCAGATTACGGTTGAGACTGCTCCTTCCCGACAGGGACAACGCCGCCCTCATCGTCGCGGGAGCCGTACTGAGACGGTTACCCCTGCTCAACGGGGGCAACGCCACGCGAGGAAACAACTTCGGCCCATGGCCACTACTTCGCGTTCCGGCAAGACTATTCTCGTCGGCGACGTCCGTATCAGGCTCGATGGAGGCCAGCCGATTGTACCTCGGGACCGACACGTCCCCACCATCCCAACCTCCAACCGATTCGAACTCCTTCGGAAGATCCGGGAGGAGGGAGCGAAGGCAAAGAAGGTCGCTACGCTCCGGCCCAAGGTGGCGGCCCCCAGAGTCAAGTCTGGGGGCAACCCAACTGAGGAGCGTCAGCTCCACCGAAAGGAGATATGGGTCACCAAGGAGGAGGCCCAGGCAATTAAACGCGCCCGGGCTGAGAAAGGCCCACGCCAGTCTGGGCCGCACTCGGGGCAGGGCCCCTCTATTCATGAGTCGACTAAGCCCTCCTCCTCTCACAAGCCAGGCGCTCGCCGGCAGCGGGGGCAGTACCGCGCCCCGCCAAAGCCGGTACGTCCGACTTCCCCCTGGGCTACCTCAGACGATTCAAGAGGGGGCAATGCTCGACAGCGTCCGGCCCCTCGAGCATCTGTCTTCGACCGGTTGGGGGACATACCTCCCCGGTGCGGCATCCGCCGAGGAGGAGGCGGGTAACTCGTGTCGCAGATGACACTGTCAGGGTGTTCACCTGCTACACCTCCTCCACGGACAAGCACACGGAAGCGGCTCAGGGAGACCTCACCCAGCCATTGCAAGCTATGAGGAGGTCGAAGCACGTCTCTCGGATCGTGGCTCAACTAGACTCAGTTCCTCTAGCAGGAACTTCACAGCCTGACCCTGCACGACAGGAGGAGCGCCAGGATAATGATCATGGCGCTGTCGGGGAGGGCCTTTTCCCTCGCGAGGAAGGTACAACGGAGGGGATTCAAGCTCTCACCCTGGAAGAACTCCGGCGCGAAAACCAGGAGTTGAAAGGTCTGTTGCAAGCACTCCTGCGCGATAAGGAGCCTCCTGCCCAACCCGCTGCAGTACCGGCAAGCGTTGAGCAGCAACCATCTCCAGCTCCGGCCACTATTAATGGGTCGGCTATGGCGGCCAGACCACCTGTGGCCCTGGAAGTGGAGGTACCTCAGCAGGAGCCTAATACAAGGTTCTCTGCTACTCCTGCCGAAAGTTTGGCGGCTCAGCGGCAGATGATTGAGCGGATTGTAGAAGCAAAGTTCGCTCAGCATGGTGAAGGAGTGGCCACAGTCGATCTGTACAGTGTGCCCTACCCTCTCCATCACCAATTCAAGAAGCTCCCTCCAGACTGCCCCAAGGCCCCGAAGCTGCAAAAGTTTAATGGGCAGGGTTCGCCCCATGAGCACCTGGCTTACTATGTAACCGCCATGGGCGAACTGGCTTTGGACGAGTCCTACCTCTTGCGGTATTTCGCCACTTCTTTGACGGGTTCTGCCTTTCAATGGTATTCCCGTTTGAAGCCCAATTCGGTACCCGATTGGGCAGATATGCAGAAGAAGTTTGTGGACCGGTTCCAAACCGCTGAGCGTAAGGTTTCCTTAGCGGAACTTTCGCTTTAAAACAAAGAAGGGGTGAGACAGCCCTTGACTTCATCAAGAGGTGGAGGGATGTTAGCATGCACTGTGATAACCCTCCCACGCCGGAGGATGCTATTACCATATGTCGCCGAGGTCTGGCGGCCGAAGTTAGTGAAAAGCTCTTGGGTTCCAGTATCCGGGGCTTTGATCAGCTCAACTCGGTGATCGTGGAGATCGAAATGTTCTTCGCAGACCATCCGACACATTCCTCGGCCAAGGGCAAAGCCCCCAAGGACCGCCCAGTTGGGGGAAAAGAAATCAATGCAGTGGATTTCTCCCCGACAAATGGCGAGAAAGGAGGCGCTAAGGGGAAGGGTAATGGCCAAAAGTTGGAGGCCAATAAGGCTGCTGAAGTCTTGGCGGAGAATATGAAGAAGCCGTACTCCTTCAGGAAAGAGCAGACAAAAATGCTCTTTGATTTGTGTATGCAGGAGGAGCTGTTTTCCTTGCCAGAGCCGCGGAGGCCGGCGGAGGTAGACAAGACGGATGACCCCAACTACTGCGTGTACCACCGGAGATTGGGGCATACCATTGCAGAGTGTTATGTCTTTAAAGACATAGCTGAAGACCTTATTCAGAAAGGTCTGATAAATATGCTTGGTCACGCGGTTGAGCCTCCGCAGCCGCACCACTGGAGTCGATCCACTCGATCGGCCAATGTGGTTTATATGGCGGCACCGGTTTCAGCATCGCACGCCGCCGAGGCTGGGTCTTCAAACCAGCAACCTCAAGCCATTCCCGAGTCGTCGTGCTGGCCGGGGGCGGAATACCTTGCTGTAAGAAGGCTCCTCTGGAAAGTCCGTCGGGAAATCCACCAGCTGAGACAAGAACAGCGAGAGTTGCTGCAATTTCTCCATTATTTGGATGATCAGCTCGCTGCTCTTCCCCAAGCCCAGAGTGAACAGCTCGCAAACCTTCATGGAGCAGAGGCAAACCCACTTCCACCTGTCTCACAGAGGTCAGGGTCAAATGGTTGGCTGTCCGAGGACTCATCAAGCTCGTCAGAAGAGGCGGAACCTGCAAAGCCATTTTCTTTTCACCGCGAACAAACTCTACAGATTTTCTTCGCGTGCTGCCGTGCTGAGCTGGTAACCCCGTCAGTGGCAACTAATCACCAGCGACCTGAAGCCCGGTTCTATCAAGATTACTGCCCTTTTCATGAGGCATCGGGTCATATTATTTTCAACTGTCAACCCTTTAAGGACCTTGCAGAAGATTTCATCAGGCGAGGGATAGTTGATATGGGTGATTCCTTAGTGCGCCCTCCACAGCCACATGCGCGTGGGGCGATGACGTTCTCAGTTAATGTCATCCATATGCCGTTGGCATTCAACCTGCCTGACCCTTCTGCTGAAGGGAATGTTTCCCGACAGCCGGGAACCGAGGCCACACTCTGGTACCCAGGACAGCGACCTTCCCATCAGTGTTCTTTTCCCAAGGAGGACACTGAGAAGATATTTGACAAGCTTCTGGAGGATGGGTGGGTGTTGGCATATGGGCCTCCGTCTTATTACAACGAGACGGCCAAGAGTCATCCTCGCTATTGCAAGTATCATGCGAGGGTGTCCCACCCTACTCAACACTGTGAAGATGTTCAAGACTTCATTGAAGCTCTCATTCAGAAAGGGGTTGTGGATACCCAGGGGAATTCTATGACGATGCTACGCCTCGCAGAAGCCGCCAAGGAGACTCTTCAGCAGGTTCGGCGAGAGAACGAGGCCTTTGCCCGTTTGGCCCGCCCAAGCGAGCCTCAACAAAATGGGGAGTTCCCGTTGCTCGCCAGGGACAAGACTGCTCGTGAGAAGCCTAAGGCTCAGAGCCCGGGAGACTGCGCTGTGCGACGAAGCCCTGGGGCTCAACCCAAACCGAGCCAGCCAGGTGTTGTCATAAGAGGATGTCCTCGGCCAGTTGATAAAGGAAAGGCCAAGGTCCTGAATCCTCAGGGTGAGGCTCCGGCTGGATTAGCCAAGCTACAAAGCCTGGAGAAGCCTCAACCGGCGCAGCCCGTCAAAGGGCCGGCCAAAGCCCCCATGCAGTCCGGTCGCCTTGAGAAGGTTGCCACTAGCTGCCCACAGAGCAATGATAAGGGCAAGCGCAAAGTTCTAGAGGTTCAGCCTAAGACTCAGCCTGGAGCTAAGTCAACAAATCCTCAACTTGCGTCAAAGAAAGAGTCGGCGATTCCGCAAAAATCTTTGGGGCTCCACTTCAGCCAGATGGAGTTCCAGGAGTTGCCACCAGAAATAGTTGCTCAGGCGATCGAGGCCACTTTCCAACCCTCCCCTGAGGCAGAGGAGTGGACCCGCGTGGGCCCAAGGAAGAGCCGCGAAAGCCAAAGTGCCAGACGGCCAGTGCGACGCGGGAGTCAGAGTGGTGGCGTTAAGCAACCTCGTTCCGCAAAGTCATCTCCTCCTTCTTTAGAGGAGGTCGCCCGCCTCAAGAAGCAAGAAAAGAACTGGAGAAAAAATTTGAAGAGGAGGCTTAAAAAGCAGGCGGAACAGGCAGCTGCCATGGAAGCCTCCAAACAACTTACTCCCGTGCAGCGGTTGCAAAAGCTCATAGACCAGCTGGAGGAATATGTGCCACCTTGCCCCACCGGGATGGTCACATTAGATAAATATATCCCCTGGGAGAAGTTTGGGCACAAGACCCGACTCCTCAATTGGCTACGGGAGACTCTACATCGTCTTGAAGACGGCGAGAAGATTCCAATTCCGGAAGAGCTTTTGTTATTTTACAAGGACGAAGAGCTCTCGGTGGAAGCCCTCGAACAGGTTATGCAGGAGTTGTCATGCAACGTGGTGGCCATTCCACCCCCGGACAACATAAATGCTCCTGGCAGAGAAGGCTGTGCACCCATGGCTACATATCAACGCCGATCAGGGAGGAGTCGGCGGGCTCGTGGTCGAGGTCGCGGTCGAGGGCGAGAAAGTCCTTTGACCCCCGACCGGGTTATAATGTTCAGAGGAGAAAAATCGGGCCCTATTCCTGTGCCACGAGTACGGGGTGTTCCCTTCATCCCTACATCCTCGGAGAATGTTGATAGAACCCCGGAGAATCGAGGGACGGGCGGTGTCCCTTTTATAATTCACTCCTCAGAGAGAGAAGAAGCTCCCGCGGATGACTCTCCGTCAACGCCGGCTCTTGAGCAGGCGGGTCCTTCGAACAGTGCCTCGGGAGAAGGTCCCTCGGGTCATGCCGAGCCAGCCGAATCTCAGTCGGCCTCAGATGTGTCTTTGGCACCACTCTTTCAAGAAGGAGCAGAGATGCAAGATGAAGGTCAACGTCCGTTTAAGCGGGAGAAGCCCTATGGAGCTCCGAAGACTCTGGAAGAACTTATCCCCCCATTTGACAAGATCCGCGCTAGGGCGGACCGTAAAATTATTCAACACATGAGCCGGTTCCCAACTAGCATTACTGTATGGGAAGCTATCGCCTGGAGCAAGGATCTCCGAGAAGCTCTGGTAAAGGTGCTCCAAGACCCCGAGGCGTATGAGGCTCATGTGGCAGAGTTGCAAGCCCAAGCATATGAGGCTCTGGCAGCCAATATTGTTTTCACAGACAAGGATATGCTACTGGCTTCCCCTTGCCACAATCGTCCCTTATATATGAAAGGGACAATCAACGGCCATGAGGTGAATCGAATCTTGGTCGATGCAGGGGCCGCAGTAAATATCATGCCATTAAAGACGTTCAAGTCTCTTTATTTGGCACCTTACTTGCAAAAGGTCAACGCTGTCAAGATTTCGGGGTTTAATCAGGGCTTCGAGGAGGCCCTTGGACGTGTCGAGGTGAAGCTTGTGCTGGGCGACTTCACCACCAAGGCGATATTTTACATCATCAACTCTGACACATCCTACAAGATGTTGTTGGGAAGACCCTGGTTGCATGAAAATTGGGTCGTCCCATCAACATTGCACCAATGCCTTAAATATTCAAAAGGGGGAAAGCAGTATACAGTCTTTGCAGACCAGGCTCCTTTTCACCCCAATGAATGCCACCTGGCGGATGCCTCCCTGTACTTCGAGGAACCCACTATTTCAATCCCCGATAAAGTCCAAGACAAGGGAAAGCAGAAGGTCGAACCTGAACCAGAAGGAAGCCAACTCTTCACGGTCAATCGTGAGATGTTAAAGCTCCACCAGTTGAGTCTCAAGCCTGCGTCGAAGCCTACGCAAGCAGAAAGAGGCAAGATTGACTTTGAGGCCAACCTCATCAGTCAAGCTATCAACTGCAGTGTACCTCTGCCCCCAAATTGCATTCAACTTCCCTTTGTTAAGGAAGAGCACGGGGTGGAAGAATTGAAGACCTTTGTAGTTTCTTACATACGCAAAGGTCGAAGGAGAGACCGTCACCCGGTTCAGCCGATTGTCTTCTACAGAGGGGACCAAATACCGCCAAGTCCGCCGGAGGACGACTTCGGGTGGGCATCGCCAGCTGACAAGGTGTCAGAGCCTATCCAGGCCATGGCTCATATGCCTTCCCGGCTCAAGCACATGTGCATGAAGCAGGGGATTCCACAGCAGCAAACTTCTGCGCAGAAAACATATTTTTCTAATCTCTGGAATCATCCACATGTCAGGGGGCAACCTCCATTTTCTCACAAAGACACCCGAGGATTGGGCTATGAGCAGGAGCCAGAATTCCGGGTCCATTATGCTATTAATGCCATAGGGCTCTTATCATCCTCTCGTGAGGAGGCCCGAAAGGAGCCTGCGGCTGAAGAACTCTATCAGGAGTCTATAGAAGCCATGGCGTCTCCTCCGTCAGTGTCCGGCGAGGATTCGCAGACAGGAGAAATCTCCTCAACTTCTACTGGCGACTTGGTGATACCAGAGGAGTTTGAGATCTGCGAGATCAGCCCTGACGAAGCTGAAGACTTCGTTCACCTCCAACCAGCTCCACCTGAGCTCGAAGACGGTGGTCAAGCAACTGTTGATGAGTTGGTCGAGGTCAACCTTGGCACTCATGACGAACATAAGCCCACCTTTGTAAGTGCCCTCCTTAGTGGGGAAGAATGACAGGCATACCAGCAACTCTTGAATGAATTCAGAGACTGCTTTGCCTGGACGTACAAAGAGATGCCGGGCCTTGATCCATCCGTGGCAGAACATGAACTGGCGATACTCCCGACAGCCAAGCCAGTTAAGCAAGCCCAGAGACGCATGCGCCATGAACTGGAGGTGAAGGTGAATGCGGAGGTCGACAAAATGTTAGACGTGGACTTTATAGAGCCATGCAGGTACCCTGTGTGGCTCGCCAATATAGTCCCCGTCAAAAAGAAGAACGGCCAAGTCCGGGTCTGCATCGACTTTCGGGATCTGAATAAAGCCTGTCCAAAGGACGACTTCCCGGTCCCGATCATCGAGACGATGGTGGATATGACTACTGGTCATGAGGCCCTGTCTTTTATGAACGGGTCATCTGGTTACAACCAAATCCGTATGGCTGTCAAAGACAAGGATCATACGGCTTTCAGAACCCCAAAAGGCATCTTCAGCTACAAGAGAATGCCATTTGGCTTGAAAAATGCCGGTGCCACATATCAAAGGGCAATGACCAAAATCTTTAATGAGATGCTGCACAATGTTGTCGAATGTTATGTCGACGACCTGGTCGTTAAGTCCAAAAGGCGAGCTAATCACTTAGCCGACCTACGTCGGGTCTTCGAGCGGCTTCGACAATATCAGCTCAAGATGAATCCGATGAAATGCGCCTTTGGAGTCTCCAGCTAAAAGTTCCTCGGTTTTATCGTCAGATACCGAGGGATAGAGATAGATCCTGACAAAATCAGGGCTATCAATGAGCTCCCTCCACCCAGGAACATAACGGAGCTCAGATCTCTGCAGGGAAGGCTCGCTTATATCAGGCGATTCATCTCTAACCTCTGAGGAAGGTGCATGCCCTTCGGCAAATTGATGAAAAAAGGAGCACCCTTTATCTGGGACGAGAGCTGTCAAAAGGCTTTCGAACAACTCAAGGAGTATCTCTTGACTCCACCAGTCTTAGGGGCACCTGTCAGAGGAAAGCCTCTCATTCTTTACATCGCAGCCATGGAGGCTTCCCTTGGGGCTCTCCTGGCCCAAATTAATGAGGAGGGTAAAGAGCAGCCACTATATTATCTCAGCAGGAAGCTGATCGGTCCCGAGTGTCGGTACTCACCTATGGAGAAAATGTGCCTTGCTTTGGTGTTCGTTGTCAAAAAGTTACGGCACTATCTGTTAGCGCACCGAGTGGAGCTCATCTCTAAATGGGACCCGCTCAAGTACCTACTCAGTCAACCTGTCCTCTCTGGAAGGTTAGGGAAATGGGCTCTTATCTTGATGGAGTTCGACATTACATTCGTCCCACGCAAGGCGATCAAGGGACAAGGGATGGCTGATTTTCTTGCTGCACACCCTGTGCCGGCGGAGTCGTTCCTCAACTTCGAACTACCAGACGAGGAGAAGCTGATGCAACCACCTGATGCTGAAGAGGGTGCAGATGTCTCACTCCATCCTGAACAAGAGGTGTTGTCTCTCGGCACACCATGTTGGGAGTTGTATTTTGACGGTGCATCTAGGACCGTTAAGAAGACAGGCGGCCTCGTAAGCTCTGTAGCCGGCGCCGGCATAGTCTTCGTATCCCCTCAAGGGGGTATACTTCATCATTCCTGCGCTCTCATGAAGTCATTGACTAATAAAGAGGCGGAATATGAAGCATTAATCATTGGGCTACAGCTAGCGCTGGAAATGGAGCTCAAATGTATTAAAGTGTACGGGGATTCTCAGCTCATTGTCCGTCAAGTCCTCGGTGATTATGATGTGCGGAAAAAGGAGTTGATCCCTTACTTTGAGGCTGTTATGAGGCTTAAAGAAAAGTTCTATCTCTTTGAGATAAGCCATGTGCCGAGGAGTAGTAATTCTCGGGCAGATGCGTTGGCAAAGTTAGCAGTCGCGTTGAAGCTTCCACCTGACGGTGAATTGAATATTACAGTCAGGCACAGAAGGCTCATGCCCAGCATGCTTGATGAAGAATCGGGCCTCACCATTTATGAGGTTCACCACCTCGAAGAGGGAAATGATCCAGAGGAAGAAGATTGGCGCGAGCCAATTATACAAATCAAGAACGGGCAGTTTCCTCCGGAACGAGCTCGAAGGGTGCAGTTGCTTAGAAGGGCTGCGTCATATCGGTTGCTTGATGGTATTCTCTTCAGGCTCGCCCAGGAAAAGGACCACCCGGTGCTCTTGCGATGTCCCTCACTCAAGGAAGCCAGGACCGTCATGCGGGAGGTCCACTCTGGGTTGTGCGGGGCTCACCAGGCCGGGACGAAGATGAAGATGAATATCAAACTTAAGGGCTTCTATTGGCCTACTATGTACGAGGACTGTAACCAATACGCTCGCACCTGTCACCAGTGCCAAGCTTTTGGGCCAATCCCTCGGAGGCCTCCAAGTTCTTTACACCCAACGGCTCCTACATGGCCGTTTGCAGAATGGGGCATGGATATAGTGGGACCATTCCCTCCATCCTCTCAAGGGCATAAATTCATTCTAGCAGCCACAGATTATTTTTCTCGCTGGGCTGAGGCTATTCCTCTGCGAGAGGTTACAGGTGAGGCAGTGGCTCGCTTCGTAAGATATCATATTATATACAGATTCGGAGTCCCTAGCCGAATTATTTCAGACAATGGGACGCCCTTCAGAAACAAGACAGTGTATGCACTGGCGGCTAAATTCCACATTGATTGGAGAACCTCCTCGGTTTATAACCCTCAGGTTAATGGTTTAGCGGAGGCTTTCAACAAAACACTTTGCAAGTTGATGGCAAAGATTATAAATGGCCGAGAGCGAAAAAGTCCACGAAGCCCTCTGGGCCTATCGGACTGTTTATAAAACCCCTACGGGGTGTTCCCCATTTTCACTGGTGTACGGGGCTGAGGCAATCACCCCTGTAGAGATTGAGCTGGCTTCATATCGAGTGGCAGTTCAGGCAGGCCTACCCGGCCAGGAGCAGTCTGAAGTCGAAAGGAGGCTGGAGGAATTATCCTCTTTAGAAGGCAAAAGACTTCAAGCCTATCAGCATTTGCAGATCTACCAAGCTCGCATGGCGCGTGCTTACGACAAGTTAGTCAAGCACCGGGCATTCAAGAAAGGCGACTTGGTCATGCTTAAAGAAAAAGAAGTCATTGCCGTCAAGCCAAGCGGGAAACTCCAACCCAATTGGCGGGGGCCTTACATCATCCAGAAGGTCTTCGAAGGCGGAGCTTACACGGTGGTGGACCACAAAGGCAACAGCCCGTTCCCTCCTCTCAATGGCAAGCATATGAAACTCTACCACGCGCCACAGCGAGAGTTTTCCCAGCAGTCCTCACAGAACAGTACCTCTCCTCAGTGAAGGTTCAAAAATATATATATATATATATATAAAAAGAAAGGGGTTAAAAATATTGATACCCCGGCGGACTCAGTCAGCCTTCAACGGTTGGCTGGGGGTAAAAAGGCCACAGACCCGGTCGAGGTGAAAACCCGAAAGGGCGCCTCGGGCAAAAATGGGTACCCCTCAGTGTGAAAACCCGCAAGGGCGCACTGGAAAAAGCTAAAGGGGGCTGGTCCTGGCGAAAACCCGAAAGGGCGGTAGGACCGGTAAAGTGAAAAAAAAATAAATAAAAATAAAAAAAAAAGAGGTGAAGACATACATACAGAAGGATGGGAGCAAAATCAGCTACGCTAAAGCTCTGTCTTTCATTTGCCAATGTCAATAATGGAGCCCTAGACAAGCCCTCAGGGAAGATGTACATGGCTGGGGTCTGAATGCAGCCCCACACAAAAAAAAAAGAGAGGAACAAGAAGCCATCAAAGCCCGAGATCAGCCCGCAGGCCGGCAAGAAGAGTCTCCTGCTGTGTCAACGCCTCCCTGACTCCTCCGAGCTCGTGCTGGAACTCCTCTTCCTTCACTCTCAGGAGGTCTTGAGCATCCCCGGCCTCTCGGAGCCGTCGCTGCAGAGCCTCCAACTCCTGCTCCAGCCCGTCCACGTGCGAAGAAGCCACCCGAGACTGCTCCTGAGCTGCCGTCGCCTGCACGGATAGGTGTTCTTGTCTGCTGCGAAGCTCAGATGCTGTCTCCTCTGCCTGCTGAATCAGAGCCTGTAGCTGTAGCCGTCTCGCCTCAGTTGCGTGGCGGCGGGCAAACTCAGCCCATGCATGCTCTAGCCGGGGCATCCACGTATCTCGGGAAAATCCAAATGCGTGATATCCTCGGGTGGAGTTGGCTAAATGCTCCCTCATGACCTCAACTGAGGGAAGCGGGGTCGTCTGCAAGAGGAGCTCAAGGTTTTCAATCAGCCCCGCTTCTAAAGCACTGCCTTGGGGAGCCACCAGAAGCTGAGGTCCCTCTGGCCAGTCTATGCCCAAAGCTGGGAAATCTGCTGGCAAAGACGGGGTATCCTCCCCAGCACCTGAAAAGACAGTTAAGAGGGAACAATGCATTAGCCTCCACAAAAAAAAAAAAGAGGAACAATGAATGGCCCCTCAGGAAGGCCAAGCAAATAGCTAACCTGAGGAAACCTCCGGGGCCGTGTCTGGGACGACCTCTGGTGTAGCATGATCATTAGAGGTCAGCATACTCCCTGCCCCCAGAGGCGGATCGCCGGTCACAGGCATGGACGGCCCTGCCTCCTGCGAAGGCACAACTGAGTCCTCAGAAGCCGCCTCAAGGCTCCTCCCCCACTGAGGAAGTCAGTGCAGCATCACCTGTATCTGTGTGGCATAAGGGGCAGAAAGGTCATCAATAAGACACCAACATGAAAATACATAGGGAGGCTGAAGCTTCAATGCTGATTATACCTGACAATAGGGGTGTCGCGTCATCTGGCCCCACTGTCTGATCACCCTCCTGGACAGTGGCCGGCGAACTCTCTTGTAAGGGAACCGTCTCCGGAGCAAGCAGGGGAGTGGATGCAACCACAGAAGTGCCAGCTGCTATTTAGGCAAAAGTGTGGTTAGCTCTATGACTGAGTCTAACCAAACAAAAGGCAAATACGAGGCAGACCGAAGACACACCAGTAATGTCTCTGCCTGTGTCCTCGGCCCGTCCACCAGTGGAAGATAGCAGGCTTGGAGCGAAATCAGGAACCCTAGCATGGTAAACCCCGGCGGCTGAGACTGGGACGCTTGGGGCCCCAATAGAAACTTCTGGGTCAACATCATAGGCCGGAAGCTCAGGGCCAGCCCCAGAGGAGGAGATCAACTTAGCCAGCTCGGCTGTGGAGTTGGCTAACTCAGTGGCTGCACAGAAAGACTGTCAGAGGTTGCAGTGACAAAAGTAATTGTCAACCCCAAAGAGGGTCAATTGAGTTTCTTGGTATACCATAAACAATGCCCATGTCGCCTCCCTCAGAGGAGCTCAAGGACGAAAGGGAAGGAGCTGTCTCTGTCTCAGAACCAGTGCTGGAGCTGCTATTACTCAAAGAGGTGCTGGAATCCGAAGATGTTTCAGTCCCTTCTTTCTCTCTGGGAGCATAGTGCTCCCTCTGAGGCTCTGTGTAAAAGAGAAAACAGAGTCAGTTAAAACAAAAATAACACCTCACTTGATTCAATGAGTAAACAAGGAGGAACTATGAATTTCAAATTCACCTGGAATGGGAGAAGGTCTGCTCTCTCCAGTCTGGCCAGCCATACCAGCGGAAGGACCTCGAGCTGCCAACCGATGTCGTCTTTTGACTCCCTTTTGTCCCATCGGGCATGGCCTCAGTATGCTCTTTCGAGCTGCCAACCGATGTCGTCTTTTGACTCCCTTTTGTCCCATCGGGCATGGCCTCAGTATGCTCTCTCGAGCTGCCAACCGATGTCGTCTTTTGACTCTTCTTTGTCCCATCGGGCATGGCCTCAGTATGCTCTCTCGAGCTGCCAACCGATGTCGTCTTTTGACTCCCTTTTGTCCCATCGGGCATGGCCTCAGTATGCTCTCTCGAGCTGCCAACCGATGTCGTCTTTTGACTCCCTTTTGTCCCATCGGGCATGGCCTCAGTATGCTCTTTCGAACTGCCAACCGATGTCGTCTTTTGACTCCCTTTTGTCCCATCGGGCATGGCCTCAGTATGCTCTCTCGAGCTGCCAACCGATGTCGTCTTTTGACTCCCTTTTGTCCCATCGGGCATGGCCTCAATATGCTCTTTCGAGCTGCCAACCGATGTCGTCTTTTGACTCCCTTTTGTCCCATCGGGCATGGCCTCAGTATGCTCTCTCGAGCTGCCAACCGATGTCGTCTTTTGACTCTTCTTTGTCCCATCGGGCATGGCCTCAGTATGCTCTTTCGAGCTGCCAACCGATGTCGTCTTTTGACTCCCTTTTGTCCTATCGGACATGGCCTCAGTATGCTCTCTCGAGCTGCCAACCGATGTCATCTTTTGACTCCCTTTGGCCTCAGTATGCTCTCTCGAGCTGCCAACCGATGTCGTCTTTTGACTCCCTTTTGTCCCATTGGGCATGGCCTCAGTATGCTCTCTCGAGCTGCCAACCGATGTCGTCTTTTGACTCTTCTTTGTCTCACCGGGTTTGGCCTCAGTATGCTCTCTCGAGCTGCCAACCGATGTCGTCTTTTGACTCCCTTTTGTCCCATTGGGCATGGCCTCAGTATGCTCTCTCGAGCTGCCAACCGATGTCGTCTTTTGACTCTTCTTTGTCTCATCGGGTTTGGTCTCAGTATGTCCTCTCGGGCTACCAACCCATTTCGCCTTTCGGCTCGTAGATTTGACTCATTCGTCCCACCTGGGCTGTCAAATCTACCCATTTGTCCCACTTGTGTGGCATATACGTCCCTACGGGAATGCCACTTTCACCTCGCCCCCTGGGAGTTATAGGGTCAAAAAAAAAAATGGGGTTAAAAATATTGAGGCCCCAGCGGACTTGATTGTTTCTGTTAGAGGGAACAATCAAAGGGTAAAAAGGCTTTAACCCAGCTAGGGTGAAAACCCGAAAGGGCGCCCTAGGCAAAAATGGGTACCCCTCAGTGTGAAAACCCGCAAGGGCGCACTGGAAAAAGCTAAAGGGGGCTGGTCCTGGCGAAAACCCGAAAGGGCGGTAGGACCGGTAACGTGAAAAAAAAAATAAAAAAAATAAAAAAAAAGAGGTGAAGACATACATACAGAAGGATGGGAGCAAAATCAGCTACGCTAAAGCTCTGTCTTTCATTTGCCAATGTCAATAATGGAGCCCGAGACAAGCCCTCGGGGAAGATGTACATGGCTGGGGTCTGAATGCAGCCCCACACAAAAAAAAGAAGAGAGGAACAAGAAGCCATCAAAGCCCGAGATCAGCCCGCAGGCCGGCAAGAAGAGTCTCCTGCTGTGTCAACGCCTCCTTGACTCCTCCGAGCTCGTGCTGGAGCTCCTCTTCCTTCACTCTCAGGAGGTCTTGAGCATCCCGGGCCTCTCGGAGCCGTCGCTGCAGAGCCTCCAACTCCTGCTCCAGCCCGTCCACGTGCGAAGAAGTCACCCGAGACTGCTCCTGAGCTGCCGTCGCCTGCACGGATAGGTGTTCTTGTCTGCTGCGAAGCTCAGATGCTGTCTCCTCTGCCTGCTGAATCAGAGCCTGTAGCTGTAGCCGTCTCGCCTCAGTTGCGTGGCGGCGGGCAAACTCAGCCCATGCATGCTCTAGCCGGGGCATCCACGTATCTCGGGAAAATCCAAATGCGTGATATCCTCGGGTGGAGTTGGCTAAATGCTCCCTCATGACCTCAACTGAGGGAAGCGGGGTCGTCTGCAAGAGGAGCTCAAGGTTTTCAATCAGCCCCGCTTCTAAAGCACTGCCTTGGGGAGCCACCAGAAGCTGAGGTCCCTCTGGCCAGTCTATGCCCAAAGCTGGGAAATCTGCTGGCAAAGACGGGGTATCCTCCCCAGCACCTGAAAAGACAGTTAAGAGGGAACAATGCATTAGCCTCCACAAAAAAAAAAGAGAGGAACAATGAATGGCCCCTCAGGAAGGCCAAGCAAATAGCTAACCTGAGGAAACCTCCGGGGCCGTGTCTGGGACGACCTCTGGTGTAGCATGATCATTAGAGGTCAGCATACTCCCTGCCCCCAGAGGCGGATCGCCGATCACAGGCATGGACGGCCCTGCCTCCTGCGAAGGCACAACTGAGTCCTCAGAAGCCGCCTCAAGGCTCTCCTCCCCTACTGAGGAAGTCAGTGCAGCATCACCTGTATCTGTGTGGCATTAGGGGCAGAAAGGTCATAAATAAGACACCAACATGAAAATACATAGGGAGGCTGAAGCTTCAATGCTGATTATACCTGACAATAGGGGTGTCGCGTCATCTGGCCCCACTGTCTGATCACCCTCCTGGACAGTGGCCGGCGAACTCTCTTGTAAGGGAACCGTCTCCGGAGCAAGCAGGGGAGTGGATGCAACCACAGAAGTGCCAGCTGCTATTTAGGCAAAAGTGTGGTTAGCTCTATGACTGAGTCTAACCAAACAAAAGGCAAATACGAGGCAGACCGAAGACACACCAGTAATGTCTCTGCCTGTGTCCTCGGCCCGTCCACCAGTGGAAGATAGCAGGCTTGGAGCGAAATCAGGAACCCCAGCATGGTAAACCCCGGCGGCTGAGACTGGGACGCTTGGGGCCCCAATAGAAACTTCTGGGTCAACATCATAGGCCGGAAGCTCAGGGCCAGCCCCAGAGGAGGAGATCAACTTAGCCAGCTCGGCTGTGGAGTTGGCTAACTCAGTGGCTGCACAGAAAGACTGTCAGAGGTTGCAGTGACAAAAGTAATTGTCAACCCCAAAGAGGGTCAATTGAGTTTCTTGGTATACCATAAACAATGCCCATGTCGCCTCCCTCAGAGGAGCTCAAGGACGAAAGGGAAGGAGCTGTCTCTGTCTCAGAACCAGTGCTGGAGCTGCTATTACTCAAAGAGGTGCTGGAATCCGAAGATGTTTCAGTCCCTTCTTTCTCTCTGGGAGCATAGTGCTCCCTCGGAGGCTCTGTGTAAAAGAGAAAACAGAGTCAGTAAAAAAAAATAACACCTCACTTGATTCAATGAGTAAACAAGGAGGAACTAGGAATTTCAAATTCACCTGGAATGGGAGAAGGTCTGCTCTCTCCAGTCTGGCCAGCCATACCAGCGGAAGGACAATCCCCTAAGGGGTGGTCCAAGTCCTCCAGCTCCAATGTCAGGTCCTCTGGGACATCTGCATCTGGTATAATTGGCGGAGTCTTATTCGCAGGCCCTGGCGAAAACTGCCCTAGTAGCCTCATCTCTGGGGGAGCTACACACAAGACACTCCTTCAGTAAAACAGAGGCACAATTACAAAACCATACATAAAGGGGTTCATAGTTTCCAACTCACTCAAAGGAGCTCCGTCCCTGGCAGGGGTGGTATCCACCCGAAGGCGTGATGAAGGCTGAATCTCAGCTCCTAAGCCCCCACTATGCCGCCGTTTCGCCGCCGGACTATTATCCACGGGAGGGTGAGCGGGGAGAACATCCTCTGAAGGTGGAGCGTCGGCAACCTCAGCAATTCCTACAATGGAAATATGGCAATCAGCAGTTGACAGCTCCAGAACATTTATATCTTATTATAATGATAATAAATGCAGACGGAGAATCAGAAGGTTCATACCTACCGCCCCTGCATCAAGACTAGGGCGGGTAATCAGCTGATTCGGGTCAATCCGGAGAGCTCTAGCGGCCTGCTCCACGGCGCCCCTCAGTGCCTGAGGTGTAGAAGCCACCTCCAAAGCCGGAATATGGGCTAGCAAGCCTGCACAGCCCACGGCATTGATCACATGGGCCTTCCAGAATGCGAAGGCCGTGCCCACCAGTGCTCCCTCCGGGATGGACTCCGACAGCTGGGAGTCGTGGGTCAGACCACAGGAGGCCCTCAAGTCTCCCCACCAGGAGTAGCCTGGAGTAGAGCCAGAAGCGCCTTTGCGGCGCGAACTCAAAGTAGAGGCCTCCTTAGACGTCGACCTCAGGGGCCGCAACGCCCCCGTATACTGACTCCTGTCAATGGGCAATGAATGCCCCTGCTCCCGCCATCGACTCTCGATGTCTCGGACCACTGCAGCCAAGCTGGAAAAATGAGCCCTGACGAAGCCGGGGTCAAGGAAAAGAGGAGGCAGGTCCTCCCTCTTCAGGCGCTTCTCCTCTGCTGCCCTTATAGTGTCTGCCCGCTCTCTGAAGATGTTGCTGGCTTTAAACCACCAGCGGGCATAGTGAATGTCAAAATGTCCCACCCGGGCCTGTGCCGGAAGAGGGATATGCTCCCTCACGCTGCGGTAAAGAAAGTCCTGCCAGCATGCGGCAACCAAATGCACGTCCTTCTGCTTGTATTGCCTCGATGTCAGAGGTAAATCAACATTGGGTGGAACCGCCTGGTCATAGCCAAAGTTGCGGGCAAATCTGTGCGGGTAGTACGGCTCCAGAACCACTGTGTAAGAGCGCCGGTAAACCAGCACGCTAGGTCGTATACACACGACCCACTCCCCAAAGGCATGTGGGGAAACAATGCCCTCTGAGGACACTTTGCAGACCACTGAGTCTCCATGTCCCTCCAGATACGGGCGATAAGAATGGGAGCTGTGGTCAAACTCCAAGCTCTCTCCCCTCCTCGTATGAAGGAAAGAAAGTGCTCGCCGGGCACCTGCAAGCTGTGTCACGGCATCCTGATCCTGGTGACCAGCAAAAGCAAAGATAAGCGGAGCCTTTATATTCGGAATGGAGGACCGCTGGGACAGCTCTGGAAGAAGTAGTCCTGCCCAAGCACTCAAATAATGAGTGGGCAGCAAAAGCTTCTTATCTCGCGGGCTGGCATGCGAACTCAAGGCACCCAAGCAGTGGTAGATGTTCGCCAAGGCAGCAGGGGCAAGGGCCAGTCGACGTCCACATGCAAGCAGGCATGCAGGATAGATCACCTCGACTCGGAGCAGCTCCTCTTCCCCATGCGGGAAGACAAAGGTAGACAGCCAATAAGCTAAATATGCGGCCAAGTACGTCAGTGTAGGTAGCTTCCTGGAATTCCAACCCTGTGCTGGAGCTGGCAAGTGCCGAGGGTTGGATGCAAACTTTATGAGGACCTCTTTACATTGGTCCCAAGTGGCGCCGAACGAAGGGAATTCCTCGTAGAAACAGTACGGCCCGCTGTAGAAGTGCATAATCCAGGCGTTAAGAGTCACCCTGGGTGTCCTGGTAGTCTTCTCCTTGCCCACCAGGGCCAAATCTCTCCAAGTCTTCATCAGATAACGGAGGCAATAAGGTAAAAGATAGTGGCCCGCCCCATCTGAACTGTAAAGGTGGGCGTCATCGAGGCACAGCTCCTCGTAAGCCTGTCCGCTGATCGGCAGGCCCGAAATGCGGTGAAAAGACCACAAATCCAGAGAGGTCTCTCCCTCAGCGGTGACCAGTGTGTTCCAGCGCCTATTCCACCTCTCTACCATAGCCTGGAGCAATCCTGCGTGGCAGGGGTATGAATACAAGGCTGCAGTAACAGCGTGATGAATCCCGGCTCTATCCAGAGTGTCACCGTGCACAGTCAATATCCCCCAGAGCCACTCACCTGCACCTCTGTGGAAGCAATGGGGGGGGACGACGGACCAACTCCCGTACCAGCTAGGAACCCTCAGTGAAAGGATTCCTTCCAACATGCAAAGATGGTCATAGCCGTCATGGGCAAAACGGCCTCCGAAGGGAGCCAGATATAGCCCGTCAATCACTACATCGACGGCCTTATGATGCCCCGCCAAGTGCCACACTGCAGGGGAAGAAGGTGTCGACCTGACCACAGCAGCATCCAGGTCCTGGTAGAATCCGAGCCATTTGCTGTCGGGAAACTGGGGCTGCCGCGTAAATCCCCCGGGAAAGCTGGCATATTAATATGTACAGGTACCTCTCATGCTGTCCCTGCCAGCTAAAATAGCCCCTTCCAGTCGTCACCGCTGCTCTGGGAGAGAAGGGTCGTCACTATCAAGCCCCGGTGGAATGTAGCTCTGCAAGAAGGCAATCAGATGCCGGTCCACCGGATAGTGAGATGAATATCCCCCAGAACGGTCGTATGCATAAAGTCCGCCTCGGTAGCTGATCCGAGAAGCCTCGACTAAGCCCTCGCCGACAGGGATATCCTCCGTTGGGCCTTCAGCGACCCAAGATGTGCCTTGATCAAGTGCGTCGGAACTGTCAGAGACGACGCGGCGAGGAGGCAAAGGTGGCATGGACTTGTCAGTCCGTTGCACGCAATGCTCATTATGGCCAGCCGCCCTCGACCCCCGTGCGGCAGAACGGCTCCTGCTTGGACGAGCCATGTCTGTGGAGTTTCCAAGAGAGAGAAAAAAAATGCATTAGAGATTATGCTGAAAATTATCTCGATGCAGGAGCTATGCTTCAAGCACAAGTCCCTCAGCGGACGTGTTACAACATGTATGTAAGTGCACGGGCCATCCGCCCCTGCCTTCGGCTGTCTCGGATATCCCGTGGGGGGCACTTGTTGTAACCAGAAAATAAATGTATATATACGTTTATATATGTACGCATGTGTGCGTCAAAGGCCCATGCTTACGGCGTTGGCTCAGTCCAACCCGTTCTATCCTGCGGAAGCGAGGAGAACCCGCGATAAACCCACGGAGACTATTATAGTCATGTGGTTCCGGGTTTTAATCAATCAACCCAAGCCCTAAGGGTGTGAAGACGTGCTATGCACATTGTTTTGGTACCTCGACGGCGTGTATCACGTCTCGTAGGATCAAAAACTCCTTCCCCGACGGACGAGCGAGGCGCGGAAGACAACGAACAAGGCGAGGAGAAGGCTTTTCCTCTTCCACGTGGAGTCAAGTGCAGAAACGTCGCTGTCGAAGCCGTACGGAGATTTTTAAAAGAAGCCAAGGGGACTGCCCGGGGGGGGGAACCCGCCCGGGGTATAAGGCCCCCGGGCGGGTCTCCCCGCGGCTGCGCGCGGGCTGGCAGACCCGCCCGGGTCTGCCCACCCCGGGCGGGTCCGCCTGGGACCGCGCGCCCCCGGGCGGGTCCGCCCGGGGTGCTGCGCCCCCGGGCCGGTCCGCCCGGGGTGCTGCGCATCCGGGTCAGTCTAGTAACTGCCCATTTTCCAAAAAAATTTGATTTTTTGGAGGGAAAGGAACCCGCCCGGGGTCGCCTTGACCCGCCCGGGTCCCACTTCCCCCGGGCCGGTTCCCTACTTTCTATAAATAGACCCCATGGGTCCCATTGAAGCGGGACGGACACGGAGGAAGAGGAGGAGAGGTGGACTTGCCTAGACTTCAAGTTCAAGTTGTTCGTTGTTTTTGGTCTGAGTGGGGTAAGTCCCCGGGCCTTGTGTATATGCCCCTACGGGGTATATTTATAATTATGCCCTTCAACGGGCCGTGTTCGTAATGTGTTATGCAACGGAGTGACGGACTTATGCAATTATGTCATTATGTCATTACGATGACAAATTATGAAAATGTCCTCCTCGAGGTCATGAAAGGCCTAAGTCCTGTAAATTACAGTTTTACCCTGCAACTTTTGTAATTAGGGGTATGCCCCTACTTCCCGCCATGATGCGGATGTATGTACATTCGATAATTTGTCGACACCCTCTGTACTCATGCAAAACTATAAGAGCACCTTATTATGCTCGGCATACTTCATTAATGCGGCCTAGGGTTTGGTAAAGTTACCGAAATACCCCTGCGACCTAAGAAGTGATCTAATGGTCTCCTAAACCTTCTGAAAAGGGCCTCAGAGCCTTGGAAGGTTAGTAACCCGGCTTTATGCCCTACCC
>JAHNEJ010002806.1:0-72628 GCA_022559845.1 Amorphophallus konjac
GACAAATCTTAAGTGATCATTTCATATAGCATTAGGAATCTAGTTGAGTCATGCACAGTTTTTGATCGATGTATATGGAACTTTTTTTAAAAAAACTTTTTTGGTTGATCAATGAACTTCGTGTCCTTGCTAGTGATCACTGATTGTATGAAACTCCTTATCCAATGTGAATGAAAAAGTTCCTTTTTAATGGATGTGAATAAAAAAGTTTTTTTCTAATGGAACGCCTTAAATGCCATATGAATGTTTGTAAGTAATGACTCATGGTTGTCATCATCAAAAAGGAGGAGAATGTTGTGTCCCCTAGTTTTGATGATAACAAACCATAAATCATTATAAGATATTTGTGGTATGTCTAACAATTTTGTTAAAATTTTGTTTTGGGCAAGTACAGGTGAAGTACATTCAAGGTGTCGACCTATCAGTAGGACGTGTCTACACGTCAAGAAGAAACTCATCTTCTAGCCGCTTCTGGTTGGGTTCTGTTTGGCAAAGGGTGTCGACACCTCGATTCAGCGCAACAGATTTCGTCTCTGTCTAGCGCTCATGACTCGACACTTTATCTTGATGCCCTGACACGGAGGCTCGAGCAGCATGCGACTGTGGCGCCTGTGTCGACCTGCGGCCATTGAAGTGTCGACCTGTTGATGAAGGAAGCCATCTTACTTCAAGTCTTCAATGAGAAGTGTCGACCCTTCAACTGGAAGTGTCGACACCATCTCGTTCGCCCAGAACAGATCTGAATTCAATGTCGTCTACTTTTCAAGATCCGTAACTGGTCTTAGAGGATCCGTTTGTACTTGAAAATCCTTCTGGAAGCTCACCTTTTCAGAGGTATTGATTGGATCTCAGAGGAATCTTCCAAGAGTGGGCCCTTTTGCTATTTTGGTTCTCTACCTACCCACGTAAATGGGGCGCACGCCAGAAAAGACAAGGGGATGAAAAAGCAAATGAGGCAAAAGTCTGCGACGTCCTGGCAGGGGTGTTCGTGCAGAAGATAATGTGAAGAGAAAGGACATTCGAGCTGGGCCAGAAGAAGATAGGTAGAGGAGAGGAACAAGGGAGAAGGAGCAGCGCGAAAGAGCAGGAAGCTCTCTTCATCCTTCTACTACCGGCGTGAAGGCACCAAGGGTTCTACTCTCCCTCACGATCTGGAGCCTTGACTGCAAGGAAAGGAACATCTTCAGTTACCCCTGCAGTAGCTGGAGGAAGTCTTCAGTGCTTCTCTTGAGCCTGCAGTGAAGAGCCCAAGAGAGAAGAAGCTTTGCCAAGGCTTCATCCGATTTTCTGGATAGGATTATTTTCTCCCACTGATTTATAGTCATACCCTATCTATTTTTCCTTTCTAGATTGTTTTTCTCAAAACTCATATTCCAACTTTGCTCCCTACCTGCGTGTAGGAAGCAGACGGTGAGTTCACTGGTCCGTGGGTTTTGGGTTGTGTGCCCGCAAGCTGTTTGACAGTGGATTGGAGAGAGTTTTCTCTCAGTTGGAAGCTATGAATCAGCGGTAGTGCGTTTGCACTAGTGAAGCCTCACTCAGTTGAGTGGGGGTGGACATAGATCTCTGGATAGAGACCGAACCACCTTAAAAACATGCGTCTTTGTGGTTTGTTTTCTCTCTTGCCTTATCGCTAGATGCTTATGTAGGATCGCTGTTGATACATCATCTGTGCGTTTAGCTCACTAGTTGGATTCTGCCCTCGCTTTACTGCACTTCAGTTTTATCTATTTATAATTTCCATAAAGAAGGGGCTGATCTATTCACCCCTCCCCTCTAGATCTGCCTATCACTACTCATCAAATAAGAAAAGCAAAAAAAGAGGAAATTACAATGGAGGGAGGGGGACGGAGTATAGGCTCCTCCCCCTCAACCCTCACCTCTCTTCTCTTCTTCATCTTTTCTTCACTCTGCCAACGCGGGGGCAAATAGTACTCTTTCTTCTTCTCTGGTTTTTCATCTCGAAGGTGGAAGATCTCTCTTTTCATTTACCAACCCCCTTTACTGTAACCCCAGCCAGCTCTATATATAGAACGAGAGGATCTCCTTTCTTCGGGATCAAGCTCTCACCACTTCCTCTTCGTTCGCAAGAAAGGGTGGGTTGATTGCTACACCTATCAACCATCCATTGGTGTAGGACGGGAAGTTGTTCGAGGATGCCTGTCACTATTGTTGCCACCGTTGCGTTGTCGATTCGAGAGTGAGACAAACCCGCGAGCCTTAAGTGCTCATGCGATGGGCTTGATACGGGCATTAAATGCCTTCCCCTTATCCTTCTTATTGCTTCGCCAAAGGAGCTATAGTAGGGAAATAGAGTGACATAGGAGGGATGGGATTTATTTGCATGCCGTTTCAAGGATCCCCTTGGCGCCGTTTCAAGTTTGACAAGGGAGAGAGGGTGGAGGCCACATCCGTTCACGGGCCTTGAGGCGCGTCGTTTCATGAGGGCCAAATGGCCCATGCCACGCCGGTTCAAAGGCCCTTTAGAGCCTCTTTGCACACCATTTCAAGTTGGCATGTGCCACTTTGGTTTAAGTGTTGGCGCGCCGTTTCAAGTGGCAAGGGCCACGCCGGTTTAAATGGGAGATGGGTGTTGACACCCGTTTTATGTCGATAAGTTGAGTCGTTTCTCTTACTCCCTTTTGTTGATGCCTCGAATTGGCCATCACTCGTTGGGGCTGTTTTCAAGTGTATTTTGGGCCAGTTTTATGTGTAACCTCCCTCCTTGGTTGAGTCCGTATCGATTCGGGGCTTAATGGGCCTTGGTTCTTGGTTAATTGAACATGTTTACGAAAATCAAGTGTCCAGGAGCATGTACGGTTCAACCTCAGCCGTTCAACACTGGGGCGGTTAAATACAGACCGTTCACACATTTATGGTTGATTTCTGAGGATTTTCTGAATTATCACCGATAGGATTTTGTGCGGCCCTCTTCTAGCCGTTCAACATAATGGACAGACTGATTATGACCGCTTATATCTCAGAGTCCTACGCTTGGTAATTTTCCCAGATAATTATCCAAGTAATTGAATTATCACCAACAAGGATAGAATGGTTGGTCGTTGGCCGCGCTACATTTGAACGGTCTCAATAGAGCCGTTCATCTGTGAGAGTCCAACGGCGGGCGTTTCGGTCAGTTCGAGGGATAATTGGGATTATTTTCTAATTATTTTGAATTTCCACCGACGGATTTGGATGGTTAGTAGGTGACCGCTCATCCTATTGAGCGGTCTATCGTAAGACCGTTCATACCGTCGACTGTTGAATTTTAACATGTTTTAATCCTTTTATCCATGGTTTTATCCCCAACTTCTTTCATCAATTTCTCCGTGGATAATCAACCATTTTAGCTTCCGTTTCGACTGGATGAAAGATAATTATATTATCTACGATTTATCTTGAATAATCTCATCCCGAAAATGGCTCTAAACCCTAGTTTCGGGGCTGGCTTTCTAGGCTCTATAAATAGACCCTAAAGGCCGACTTTGAAAAGAGGGGAGATTTTGGTAGATGGTGAAGCCCTGCCGCATTCTTGAGCGACCTAGCACCAAGGAGGGAGGCTTTCTACGTCCATACAAGCCTCCGGTCCAGGGAGTAGTCTATGTTTAGAGCCGTTTGGGTTTTATAGCTTTCGTTATTGTTCATTGCATGCATTGCTTTCTCCCTACGTCCTCCTTCATTTTTTCATCACCATGCATACATCCACCTGTGTTTTTGACACCCTAGGGGTTTAAAACACCCCAGGTATCCCACTTTCCTTTTATTTATGTTCATCTCCTCCTATCTTGACATTTACTACACCATTTAGTTCTAATCTGGGTGTTATTCTTGTGTCTTTACGTTGTTTTGCAGGTCAGCACTTCATCAGCACGAGGCCCATCCCCTCTGGCCGGCTGGCGAGGGTGGAGGTGAGCCCTTTTGCAACTCTTGGCGTGGTGGACTTGAGCGGTTCCTGACTGCCCGTTCAAGAAGACGAGCGGCTCTTACTGCACCGCCCTTCTTCTCCTTATGGTCTACTTCAAGTCATCCATCCTCCAGGAGCGCTTCCTCCCGCACGTTCTGCAGCACCCCTACGCGGTCTATCGTAAGATCGCGTGTCATTTTAGGCGGTCCCTCCTCAACCGCGCGTCTACCCAGTGCTGCATCTAGGCGAGTGTCTCCCCTTCATTTCCAAAGCACGGCGTGCTCATCACGTCCGGCGCTTTGGTGGCGATCACGGTCACTTTCATTTTCCTTTCTCCTCTTAATGTTCTTCATTTGCTTATTCATCGCATTGTTGATCTACTCATAGCATATCTTCCATTAAGTGAGAGGAGAAAAATATATCTACACCCTTCTTTTGTGGCGATCACGGTGGGACAACACAGTGCCCATCGTGCTTGTGAGTTGCTAACCCCCTCTCGTTGTTTAGTTCTCTTCTTGGAGTGATTTGCAGGTTGGGTGTGTTTTCTGCCTTCTGGGACGTGCGCTGTTCTCACAGAGCCGCTCATCCCCTGGAGCGGCTAATCATCCACCGTCCTTCCCTGCGAACAGCGCCAGTTCTCCTGCGAGCATCCTGTCATAGACGGCCCCCCATCGACCGTCCCTGGCCGTCCATCGCTCTGGCATAGGTACGCTTCTGGGTGTTCTGACTGTAGGTACACGGTTTGTGGGGATCCGTTCCAGAGCTTACGCGGCTATATGTTGACCGCTCTTCTTGGTACGTTTTTCATCGCTGCCGTCCTTCATTTCCAGCACTCTGTGATTCTTTTACAGTTATTCTGTCGTTCTGTTGCTCCCTGGATTATGCAGTCCACCCCAGACCGTTTATCTTATTGTGCGGTCTCCCACAGACCGTCCTTCTGATGCCACAGTGCACCCGAGGTTGCCTTGATTGCCATATCTATATTGTCTTTGTTCTCCTTGGTGCCATCCATTGATCTTCTCCTGCTTATATGTTATTGCTGTCTACTTGTTTTCATCCTCGCATGTTTATTTTGTTCATTGGTTGTTAGTTTCTAGGCTAGATTTTGCATGCACTCCGGTGCACATAGGATTCATGCATTTCATTCACATCTAGCTGCATTCCTACTGAGGTAGGGTTTCCTCTCGTCTCCATATTCCTTGGAGCCGACTAGGGGCCTTGCCGAGGACCTCCGTAAGTCCCCGTGAGCCGTGGATTCCCACACGGACGCCGGGCAGGTTGTACCATACCACCTCCCAGTCTAGGGTCGGCATTCGTGCGAGAGAGAGTCTTTTAGAGTCTGCCAGTTCTCCATTCTCACCCTATTTAGGTACCTTGTGGTTGAGTGAACTCACATTTTAATTAATCCACTACGGTCCTAAGAGAACTTATAAAAATTTTCGCGCATCATTTGGAATTTGTTTGGCTAATTGGTTGATTCTTTTCTCATCTCTCTTCTCCATTGTATGTTGCATAGTGTCGTCATTCGCATCTTTTGGTTAGATTAGGCTCATTAGGTCTAGTTCATCTTTGTGTGTCTCCATTTGGCTGCATTTGTCTTAGGTTCATTCCCCTCCTTGTATTCATTTGAAATTCACTATATAAAGTCTTTATTTTTCCCATGGAGCATTTCTCCCCTGTACTTTATTCCTGTACCTCTCCATCTCCTTACCCCCGCGTGGATTCCTCTTCCCATGCGGGCCCGTCTCCTTATTCCTCCATTGGACCCCATTCTTTAAACGGGCCTTCTTACCCCGCCCGTGCTACTGCTAGTCCAATCAATCATCATTCCCACGCACATGATCCGTCCAGGCCCATGCATTCCTCCATTCCTGGAATGGGTTTTCCTTCTTCTCAGGCCAGATCCCCTTATCCAGCCCGTCAACATTATCCTGGTCCAAATTCATCGTCTCTTGCTCAGGCTGGCTCATATCCTTCTTGAACTCTTCCTACCGAGGAGATGTTCGCTCAGGCCCAACGCCAGCTTGATGAACTACAACGCCGAATCAATCCTCAAACTTCTTCGGATATCCCACTTGCCTTTTGAGGTCTTCAACTTCCACCGCGTTCACAGATTCCCGCATATCGCCGCTATGGTGGAGTTGGTGACCCCTATGCCCATTTGAAGGAGTTCTTATATGGGTCGGCCCAGTTCCAGCATGATCCACGCTTGATGGCCTATTTGTTTGGCCTATCTTTAGAGGGCTCGGCCAAGGATTGGTTCTTCACATTACCGCATGAGCAGATGATGAATTTTCAAGCCGTCCAAGCAATGTTTATTCAGCAGTACCGAGACCAGGTGGTGCCCAGATATTATTTGGTTGATCTGGCCCAAGAGAAGATGAAGCCCGGTGAAGAATTCTCCGTGTTTACCGACCGCTGGCATCGCCTAGCCGCGCAAGTCCCGGGGCATATTCCAGAAAGTGAGCAGATCAAGATGGTTATTTCTAATGCAACGCCCGAGCTCAGGTGCATTTTAGCCTTGAATGATATTACATCCTGGCAACAACTTTACAATAGAGCCCGCTTTGTTAACCAACAACTCCTAGTTTTCTTTGACCATCAGCCTCCTCCACCGTCACCTTCTACATACACTTTCCCTCCGCCCTCCACCGCGAGTCAGCCCTCCACTACATATCCCTCCACGAGTCGGCCTTCCGCCCCCACACACCCCTATACCTCCATGCGTTACACCTTACATCCCTCCATGAGTCAGCCCTCCGCTATTTCATCTCACCACACCCCTCCACCTCCGGTCAAGGAAACACTACACCCAGAACGGGTAGATGCCATTCATTACATTCCCACTCCCTCCACGCCTCCACATCATTATAACCCTCCGCCTTTGCCTACGCAGTCCCCCTTGCCTACGCAACCCCCGCTACCATCTCCATTACCTTTTCACACCCCTCGGCATCCACCTTGCCCTAAGCGGACTTCTCACTCCCCGTTGCCGGAGTCTTTTACAGACATCTTCAGGGCTTTGATGGCCACCCATGCATTACAGCTCCCTCCGGTTATGCCTTGCCGACCTACGGTCGGGAATTTGCTCCATTTCTATGAATTCCATCGTCAACAGGGGCATTTGATTGAGAATTGCCCCGAGTTCCAGGAACTTATTTATAGTCTGGAAGATAAGAAGATGATTGATTGGGCTATCATGCGCCATGTTATTTCAGAACTCAGTAGCAAGCAGCAGCAGCAGCAAGCCGTGCCGCCTAGGCAACCGTCTCCACTTCAAGACCAGGGGCACCCTGGTGTTTCTCTAGTTGATAAGGTACCTGCTCCGTTACCCACTTCTTCCTCTATCCCATCTCCTCCACCACCTTTACCTACCCTAACCTCCGCTCGGGCAACTTATCCTTCACCCTCCGGTTCCATCACCACTCCTGTGCCCAACATCTCTCGACGTGTTGTAAAGATACGCCGAAGAGCGCCACCACCCACCACTTCCTCCATTACGCCACTACCTCCTTCTCCTCCTTCTTCCCCTTCACCATCTCCATCAACCATATCACCCCCTTTGCCACCACCTTCTCCACCTCCACCTTCGCCGCCTCCATTGGCCACATCTCCATCATCACCTTCTCCATCATCCCCATTACCATCACCACTGTCTTCATCACCTACCCTTGTAATAATCCCTGTTCCGTCACCTTCACCGATGCCACTTCTTTCGCCATCATCCTCTGAGCCCGAGCAGGCCGACCCTAAACCCATACCTCCAGTTTTTCCTTTACCTCCACCCATGCCCATCATCATCAGTATTTCCCCATCGCTTGCACCATCGCCACCCGCGCCCTTCAAACCTCTTCCTTCTAACCTCCCTCTGCCACTTCCCACTTCGCAAAGCAGGTACACGCTACCTTCGGTGCCCCTCGGGTCTAGTCCCCACGGAGAAAAGGAGCCGAGCCAGGCTTTGATTATGCATTACAAGCCTCAAGATTTCATAAGCCGCATGCCGGTCCAAGTCCTGGTTCCTGGTCATTTTAGGGGTAATGTGCCTGCATTTACTACGAGAACAGTTGCAAAGAAGAGTTCCCTTGTGTTGGTGCCAGTTTCTTCAAAGGTGAGGCTGGTAGCAATCTCTTTGCTTGCCGGGAAGTTCATCATTAATGCTGTTATTACCTCGCGCTCGATTGCTGTTCAGTTCACTGGCCGAGAGGGGTTCTCTACTCGGATTATGCTAACACATACGGCCGCCCGAAGCTTGATGGATTCCCTATTCAAGGGGCAATTGGCCGCATCTTCTGCACTTTCCAAGGACATTCTGCACTTGCTGTGCAACCTCCCTCAATTTATTAGCATGCCAGCCACGTCAACGCCGCGCATTGATCTCCCTCAGCTTTGTCATGCTCTTTAATACGGGAGTTATGCTTCAAGCCTGATTGCCGAGTGGAGTTGCCGAACCTCTATGTTCTAGTACCAAGAGACAAAACTCCGTGGCTTCATGATATTCATTCAGTTGAGAAGCTGTTTGCCCAAGAATGTCTGCATCTTGTTAGCACTGGGGGTCTAGGGGCAGCCGCCCCAATGAAGCTGCATATTCATGATCGGGCCAGGCCATCTGCCAGGTGGGCCCGCTATTTGAGAAGACATTACAGATTGAGGAGCCCGGGAAGCCGAGCCCGCGCCAGGCGGAGTTGTTTTAAGAAGATTTCGGCTAAGAAGAGGCGGCGACGTAAGTTCAAAGGCTGTCAGTTGTGCATTTGGGGGTCCCCTTTCTCCTCTCCTTCTCCCGTCCATTCGTCTTTTCTATTGCTCAGTTCCTATCCTTGGGTGGTGTACCTTCCGCCACCTGACCTTATTTCTACCATCTTATCCTATTCTCACCATTTTAGGCCTCGGCCTATGTCCTCCTCTTCCCCTGATCCAGGGGCATCTTACAGTGTTCCTCCCCGGATACATCCGAATTTCACCGCTTTTCCTCCTTTTCCCCCGACCGTGTTGGGAATCCCTTACGCTCATTCCCCGACCTTGTCGGGTGGTTTTTCTGATCCTTCCCGATTTTGTCAGGTGGTTTCCATTTCTTTTCCCCGACCTTGTCGTGTGTTCATACATTCTCTTCCCCGCCTCTGTCGGGTGATCGCTATTCCTTTTCTCCGACCACGTCGGATGATCATTATCCTTCTTCCTTGTCTTCACAGTTATCTTTTCGTCATCTTTCTGTTCTTTCCGTCTCACCCTTTCGGGGTTCTTACCCTTTTTCTTGCTATTTTCGAGGCTTTAGCCCGCCTTGATCTTAGTTAATCACTGGTTATTCTGTACTTGGTTCCTGGTTATCAGGGCCTCAGTGCCTTAACGAGGGAGTTCTAGCCCTCGTCTCTCTTCTTTTTTTATCCCTTCTTCGTCCATTATGAGGTATGCCACTCCTCTATGTCGAGGAATCCAATCCTTTGCTCTCCTGTCATCCTTTATCCTGACAAGCAAGGAAAACAAAGTTCGCGCTCCTCAAAGCTCGATGATCGAGATCGCTTCAGGAGGCCGGTTTCCACGCCTTGGATTTGCAAAGGTATCTTTTATTTTGTGCAAGAACATGTTATCATTGCTATTACTCTGTTATTTCTGCACGCGCTTATAATGTTGGTTCCTCAAAACATGGTTGAGTAGCCTTAGGCTTTAGTTAGTTTGCTTAGTCACATGAGTTAGCTTCTGCAGCATTCCTTAGGCTGGTGATAGCTCCGCGCTGGGAGTCTAGTTTCCTTCCCTGATCATTGAGGGTGACCTTTGAGTATGGGTTTTTCACACACAACACGGCAAGCCATAGCCGACCCCTCTAGTGCAACAACGTTGCTGCTTTGGCCATACTTTGGGTATGCACAAAGGTCTTTTCTTTTCTCTACTCGGCCAAGTGTAGGGGCAAGGGATGGATGGATAAGATGACCAACCTAGGCACTCCCTAATACGAGAGAGGTCTCAAATAGGGGCAGTCTTGACCCTCAAAAATGAGCTTTCATATCTAGCCAATAAGGGCTACCAAAATGAGAAAATAATTCAATGCAAAATTACGAATCAAAGGCATGGCAAGAGTGGCAGTACAGTTCCCCGCGGGACGTCATGAGCCCGGTCGCATGCGTGCCTGATAAATATGGGTCTAAAAATAAAAGACACAAAGCCCCAGCGCAATATGCTATCTCTTTGAGGGGTAGTGCCCTGTGAGCAATTCGAGCCTTGATATCTCCCATCCTGCACAAAGCTTGTCTTTAATTATTCTTTCATTTCTCTCCCTTAGGCTGGGTTGTATCCTGGGTATGGCCTTAGTAGGGGCACCGTTCTTTAGAAGCAGTTGGTTGTGGTAAGCCACCCTCACATGCACGTCCTGCTCAAGGGAAGTCTTTAATGAGAAGGGAGGGACGACGATCCCTGGCCAGTAGTTCGAGCCCGTCTTTGGGTGTTGCAGATTGCTATTTCAAAAATAAAAAAAATGAGATATTGTCAAAAAAAATGAAACCCACAAAAAAATGATGATGAAATATTGTTCAAAATTTCAATCATTTTCAAAATCTGAAAAATCAAGAAATTTGAAAAAATCTAAAAAAATATTTATCTTTTACATTGTATTTTGAGAACAGATACGTAATCTGTTTGCTAAGTGTGCAGGTTGCAGGTACTCAAGCTTTCCTTGCTCCATATTTTGTTCTATCTGTCTCCTGTCCACATCTTTGATATGTTCTTTCCTTCTTCGATCCACTCTCTCGATCTGTTCTGAAGCTCATGTCCTTCCTCGCTTTTGGTTGCAATGATCATATCTTTATGTGAGAAGGCTTTGCCTCACGATTATGAACCTGGCGATTCTGCTTCATTCTGATCTCGAGTTTTGATTGAAGTGCGTATTTGTTCATGTTTTTTATCCCGCCGTGTCCTTATCTCGCGTCTATGTCCCACCGTGTCGTCCCACGCTTGTTGTTTTGTTCCTCACCACGTGTTGTTAGTCGTCTCTCTATGTTCCATGTGTTGTCCCAACCATGTGGTCATCCATCATGTTTTCTTATCCCAACCATGTGTTGTCCCACCACGGTGTTGTCTCGTCACATCATGTTCATGCATGCATGTTGTCTGTTCATGCCATTGCATACGTGCTCATTTGCCTTTGTTATGTTATGTTGCATTGTCGCCCATTTTATTTGATCGTTATGTTATGTCATGTTGTTTGTCGTTCAGTTAATCATTGTGTTATCTCTACTATGTCTATCCTATTTATCTTATTCATGAAAAATCCATAAAAATTAGAAAAGAAAATCCAAAAAAGTGCCGTTCCACCTGCACAGGTAAGTCAAGTATGGCCTTCTATCCTTATCACCCTTATTGCATTATTATATGATATTATAATATATCATCTCGAGAACCAGTTGGTTATCTATGTGTTCCAGGATCTGATGTTCCCCTTCAATAAAAACGATGAGGATCCAGGTTCACGTACTTAATCTTCGGATAGGCCGTTAGGTTGGGATGTCACGGGGAGGATGGTTCTATCCTGCACGATGTGGTTGCGGATGGTATCTTGACTCTGATGTTCCCAGCTTAGCAATATTATTCTCGAGTATTTCATATTTTAATCTTTCTTTGCATTCATTTTTACGATTTCTTTTATTTTAGCCCAGCATGCATCATACGCATCTTTTGAGCTTTCATGCCCCATGGTTTGCTTGAAGAATGTCCCATCAGTGATGGTCAGCTGTGCGTTCGAATGCTTGAGTAAGAGGAACTAATTCCACTCTGAGTTGGAAGGTTTTCTTTGGTCAATTCGTTTGGTTTGGCTGATTGAAAGGTCCCCGTCTAGAGTTTTAGCTTGTTTCTTTTAATTTTTACGCTTGCTTTTGTGGCCTCCTCATTGGACCGCGGGATTGTGTCCCCCTTGAGGTTGGTCTTGTCGGTTTATTTTCATTTAGTTTAGTTCCTCAAGATGGGTGTCGCTTTTGGTTTAATCATTCCGTACGTTTGGTTCAGAGTTTTCCCGAAGATTTCTGTCGCTTATTGGTAGAAATGGGTGTCATTTTACCTTAACGCCCACTTTTTCGGTCCACTCCGCTGCATTTTCACTTCATCTCCATGTGCCATGTCACTTCCGCTTCACCTCCGCTCGCTCTCCTGCAAGGGCCACGCCGGTTTAAATGGGAGATGGGGTCGCGCCGTTTCAAGTGGCAATAGGGGTATTTTGGTAATTTTTCCTCATTGACTCTGAACCATCTCAGACAAGTGCTTGACCTCCAATACTACCTTAGTTTTAATGCACCGCTTCCGGAGTGTTTATTTTGAAGCTCCCGGGCTTCGATTTAGAATTCCAAGTGGTTTCCGATGCATGCCGAACCTATGTCAGATTACTTGGGTTTTTTCTTGATTCAGCTTTGGCTCCGTGAATTGTGCCCTTAAGCCTGCTCCCTACCTGTGGGGACTATCTTCATCGAGTGAGCAATCACTCAAAGTATTTTCGCCCTCATTGGCTGGCTCTTTAGCCTCCTACGGACATTTTCGGCATACCGTGTGCCCAGATCGGGTCACTTGGGTTTTATGCTGATATTGCCTTCGGCACCTCGTTTCGAGGGACCAAGCAAATTTCTTCTTCCCCGGGAAACTTCCTTATCAGGTGACGGACAACCAGGTGTGTTGTCTTTTGTTTCCGCACGCGCGGGCCATGCGTGCTTACACACATCTTTGTTTTCTTCTCCATTGCCCTCGTTCGGCTCGGAGTGGTTTTGAGAATTTTTTTTAGATGTCCACAGTACCCTTCTACCCCTGGAATGGGCCTCCCTTCTTCCCCTCAACCCGGATCCTCTTATCGGCCCATTATCATAATCCTGGTCCGAATTCACAACCCCTTTCTCAAGCTGGCCAGCATTATTCTCGATCTGTCCCTACTCATGAGATGATTTCTCAAGTCTAACGCCAACTTGATGAGCTCCAACGCCGAATTGATCCCAAACCCTCTTTTAGTGTCTCGTTTGCCTTTCAAAATCTCCGGCTTCCACCTCCTTAGCAAATTCTCGCTTATCGTCGTTATGGTGGAATAGACGACCCTTATGTGCACATTAAGGAGTTTGTTTATGAGTCGGCCCACTTTCGGCATGACGAACGCTTGATGACTTATCTGTTTGGTCTGTCCTTAGAAGGCTCGGCTCGAGATTGGTTCTTTTCCCTGTCGCAAGAGCATGTTGTGAATTTCCAAGTTGTTTAAGACAAATTTATTCAACAATATCGAGACCAGGTTAGGCCTAGGTTTTCTGTTGTAGATTTGGCCCACGAGAAGATGAAGCCTGATGAGGAATTCTCCACTTTTACCGATTGCTGGCGTCACCTGGCCGTGCAAGTCCCGAGGCATATTCCGGAGCTGGAGCAGATCAAGATGCTGATTTTCAATGCAACGCCCAAGTACCGCTTCATCTTAGCCCTAAATGATATTACCTCTTGGCAATATTTTTATAGCCGAGCCCGCTTCATCCGTCTACAGCTCCACAATTTCCTTGACCCCAAGTCTTCTCCACATTCCACGTCCACGTACACCTCGCCATCCTCATATACCCCTTATGCACCCTCTATGAGTCAGCCTTCCACCACCTACTCACCCTCTACGGGTCAGCCTTCCGCCACATATCCCTCCATGAGTCCCCCTTCCATGAACCCATACGCTTCCCTGAGTCTACTACATCAACCTTCCACGAGTCAACCTTCCACTTCTCCAACCCTACATGTGTCTCCACCTCCGATCAGGGGAACACCACACCCCGAGCAAGTGGATGCCATCCACTATGTACGTACCCATCCCGCTCCTCACGCGCCTTCGCCTAGTCCTTCCGCTAGTCATGCACCCTTGCCCATGCAACCTCCACTTCCCTCTTCATCATCCCATATCCCTCGGCACTCACCTTACCCGAAGCGGGCTCATTATCCTCCATTGCTGAAGTCTCTTACTGATATTTTCAGGGCTTTGATTGCCACTCATGCATTGTAGCTTCCTCCAATTGTGCCCTGCCGACCCGCGGTTGGGAATTTGCTCCATTTTTGCCAATATCATCGTCAGCAGGGGCATTTGGTCGAGGATTGCACCAAATTTCGGGAGTTTGTTTATGACTTGGAAGATAAGAAGAGGATTGGTTGGTCCGCCATTCACAAAGTATTCTTATATCTCCACAGCAAGCAGCAACATCAAGAAGCGCAGCCAAGGCAGACATCTCCAGCATTGCAAGACCAGGGGCACCCTTGTGATTCATCGTGTAGAGTTGCACCCGCTCCATCGCCTACCCCATCACCATCTCCATCTCCACCTACCCCATCACCATTACTATCCCCTTTTTCTCCATCACCTCCACCTACCGAAGCTCAGGCTAGTGCCTCTACCTCCTCCTCTCCCATTGCCATCATCGCTTCTGCTCCCAGCGCTGCTCGGCGTGTCGTGTCGCTTCTCCCATTGCCACCGTCGCCTTCGCCATCTTCTCTCCCGAAATCTCCATTACCCTCACCGCCTTCATCATCTCCATCATCTCCACCACTTTCACCTTCTCCGTCATCTCCCTTATCTCTCGAGCCTGAGCAGACCATACCTTTGCCACCTCCCTTGCCTATGCTTGATCCTGTCATTGCCGCTATCCCTTCACCTTTCCCATCCAAGCCTTCTACCTCCCCTCCTCCATCCACTTCCACCCCACAAAGCGGGTGTGTGCTACCTTTGGTGCCCCTTGGGTCTGGTCCCCGGGGAGAAGATGAGCCGAGTCAAGATGATGCGATGCCGGCTATGCACTTCAAGTCTCGGGATTTTATCTGCCGCATGTCTGTTCGTGTCCTGGTCTCTGGCTATTTTGGGGATAATGAGCCTGCATCCCCCATGATGGTTGCCAAGAAGAGTTCTCTTGCACTAGTGCCAGTTTCTTCTAAACCGAGACAGGTGGCAATCTCATTACTCACCAGCAAGTTTACCGTTGATGCTGTTGTTACTTCTCGCTCCATTTCTATTCAGATTGCTGGTCAAGAGGGGTTCTCCACCAGCATTTTGCTAACTCATACGGCTGCGAAGCGTTTGATGCATTTCATGCTCAAGGGGCAATTGGCTGTATTTTCAGCAAATTTCAAGGACATTCTACAATGTTTATACAACCTCTCTCGGTTTATCAGTGAGCAAGACTCGTCAACGCCGTGTATTGCTCTCCCTCAATTTCATCTTTCCCTTTTATCAAGGGAGCTATGCGTCACGTCTGATTGCCGAGTGGAGTTGCCTAATCTCTACATCTTGGTGCCAAGTGATAAAACTTTGTGATTTCATAATGTTTATTCTAAGGAGTTACATATCCAAGAATGTCCACATGATGTTAGCACCGGGTGTCTAGGGGTAACCGCCCCAGCCAGGCTGCATGTTCATAACCGGGCCAGGTCGTCTGTCAGGTGGGCCCATTATCTGAGGAGATATTGCAAGTCAAGAAGCCCGAAGGTCTGAGTTCGCGCCAGGTGGGTCCATTACCGAGATGTTTCTACTAAGAAGAGCCGGCGGCGCAAGTATAAGGGCCGTCGATTGTACACTCAGAGGATCATTTCTCCTCCTCTTCCCTTTCCTTCGCCATTTCTTCTGCTCAGTTCCAACCCTTGGGTGGTGTACCTTCCTCCTTCTGATCCGGTGTTCTCTCTTCGAAGTTCCTCGGGTCCTCATCCTTTCCATTTTTAGGAATTTTCAAATCTTCATCATCCCGCCAATTTTAAGCCTTCATTTGGTCCATCTTCTTGCTCGGTTTGTCCGGGTTGTTTTAGTCTCCAATTGCCTTCTAGTCCTTCCTCTTCTCACCTGGAGCCTCCGGATCTCCTCTATTATTCCCGCCTTCGATTCCCATGTAATTCTTCTTCTCCTCTAAAATTTCTGAGTTCTGCTTTTCATTCTGCTCCGACTCCATCGGATGATTACTCCTCTTTTCCCTCACTTTCACAACAATCTCATTGTTGTTCTTCTATTCCTTTTGTCTCACCCTTTCGGGGTCATTGCCCTTTTTCTTGCTATTTTCAAGGCTTTAGTCTGCCTTGATCTCAGTTGAATTCTGGTTCTTCTGTAGGTTGTTGCTTGTTATCAGGGTCTCTATGCCCTAGCGAGGGAGTTCTAGCCCTCACCTCCATTCATTTGATCCCTCTTCGTCCAGTGTGGTGTGTGCCGCTCTTTCGTGTCAAGGGATCTTCAAGCCTTTGCTATCCTCTCCCTTCTTGTCCTGTCAAGCATGGAATATGAAGCTCGTTGATCAAGATCGCTTTAGGACGCTGGTTTTCACTCCATGGATTTGCAAGGTATCTTTCAATTGCGTAAGGATATGCTATCATTCTTATTTCTTTTATTTCTCATGCGCATGGTTATGATGCGGGTTCCTTAACATGGTTGAGTGGTTTAGGAGTCTTAGCTTGGTTAGGTCTTAGTTTGGGTTGGTGTGGGGAATGGATTAATTTTGATATTATTTTGGTTTGTTTGATATGTTTGTTTATTGGTTTATTGAGGGTTTTATTTAAGCATGGGGCCTCCCAGTCACTTCCGTGACAAAAATTTTTATTATGCGCTCGGTCTGACTAATCAGACAAATGTGGATGATCGTGTCGGGACCCAAAGTCTGCCATACCGTAAAGGTATGGCGTTAGTTATATTCTTTCGAAAGGAGGAAAACCCTTGATTAATTGCCAAGATAGAGGGCCACCGGGGCTAAATAAATGTGAGTCGATTTACGAATTTAGAAGTGCGTGTCATGCAATATAGGATCTAAAGATACACACGAGCACACATCATAGCGACAATTTATTCTATTATTAGATCGATTCCCGATACGTGGCGGAGAACTTAGATTCGAAGATCACCTCACGCTTAATGAGAGCTTTCAGTCAGGCTTAACCTGACCTTCCCCAGATCACCATTTGATATACCAAGAGATCGGGATAGACAAGCACACAGTAAGATCACTATGCATATATATATATATATGCATGTATATATATGAGTATGGTTGTGCATGCATAAATGAAGTATCCCCTAAATGGGCTCATTATTGATTTTATTATTATTATTATTATTGTAGTGGGATGACCATGGGCCAGGCAAAGTGCGATAGTGGAATTTTAATGGGGAGAGGTAACAACTGAACAAGGTTTCTTGCTGGATAACTTGCTGATAAAGAAGGGGACAGTCAATTGACTGGCGATGGGTATAAGTCAACCTATACTTGCGGAAGTCAACTTGAGATATGGGTTATACCGGAATGAGTCGGCGCAGAGGGGAATGAGCTAAAGGTGAGTCGGTGTCAGTAAGAGAGCGGTGGTAAGATGGATCGACGCATGAGGAGAGGATGAGAGTGAGGAGATGGGAGTTGAATCGGCGCGAGAGGAAAGGAGAAGAAGGTGAGTCGGTGCATGAAGAAGTGGGGAGAGTGTAGAGAGGAGGGTGAACCGGCACAAAGGGGATCTCCCTTGCACCGATTCACCATGTTTGGGCAGGATTGGTGCCGACTAAGGTACTACTCTACCCTGGGACCTTACTTAACCAAATGGGGGAATCATAAACTAAGACAAACCCTTCTCTGAGGCATTGATGACTGTTTAAGGAGAGAGACCTGCAAAGGCCATTCACCTCTTTTGAAGAAGATACCTTGAGAAGGTAGCAGATGCCAAGTGTTTCGACATGAGGGTTGACGCAGTAGGAAAAGGTAAGATGAAGAGGTTGATGTGGAGGGGCATGGGGGTTCAACCCAATTTGGGTGAATTGGAAGGGGACGATCAAAGGCCCTGGTTAGCCCATGGCCCCATGACGTTAAGGTGTTTTTATGTTCTTAATAATAGGTTTATTCAGGCCCCAACTTATTATGAAGTACATGTGATTTATTATGAGTCATAATGACTGTCATGTCCGGGGCCTCCTGGCCTGTGTGTTAGGTCTAAGCTTATTTGCTGAAGTAAGGCAAGCCCGACTGCTTGATCTTCGTGTGAGGTTCATACTAGAGCACAGGTTTCATGAGGTCCGTGGTGGATCCACACCACAATACAACATAGATTATGTGGATAGCTTATTGATACAATACACACAGGTTATTACCATCACTTGTTATTACAACTGAGACAGAGAAAGTGAATTAAGTGGAGGGAAACCGGGATAGTGCTGAGTGAATTTCGGCAGCATCTCCCCTTGTTCGGAAGGCTTGGGGGAGAGAAACAGAGATCCGCCCACGGAAGAGTCTGAGATGGTCTCATGAATTGCCTGGTGAACCGAGAACGGCGACCCCATGACCAAAGTTGGGTACGATAGTTCCGAGGGCCAACCTACAAGGAACTCTGATAATCCACGGCCAGTAACGTTCCAAACATCGAGACGTGAATTCCTTGTGTTGCCGAGCATACGGCTATTATTGTTCACCCTCCGAATAGGGTTCCTCAGGGGACCATACCATGAAGAGGTTAGTCCTTGAGGGCCCGGAGTGGTTTAGGAAATCCAGTCACTAAAGAGGGACTCGGTAGAATCAGAAATCGACGTGGTCACTTTTGAGAGAAAGGATGTATCCCCTCCCCTGGGGCGACAAATCCATATCCTCTATGACGGCTGGGCAAACCCAGAAAGACATGATGTTACTTAGGTATAAAGATCTATGAACCATGACATGGAGGTCTGTAGACCGGTGAGCTGAGACAAACAAAAGAATCGTGGCATCTCAGAAAGCACTTCAATGGAATGACTCTGAACGAGATGCCTAGTTACGGTCCTGATAATGTGGTGACATGCTTTTTGATAGTGGTCTTTTTATTATCCATTTATTTGGGTTTTATTTCATTTTATAGGCATGCCAGTCACATGTGTGATAAATTTATTGTGCGCTCGATCTGACTTGGTCAGACGAAAGTGAAGTCCGTGTCGGGACCAGAAGCCCGTCACACCATAAATGCTATGACGTTAATTACATCCTTCAAGAAGAAGGAAAACCCTTGATTAATCGCCAGGAGAGAGGGCCCCTGGGACCAGGGAAAAATACATGACCACAATGTTCACCGTGTAAAGCAGGTGACAACGTATGGGGATGTATCATGCAGTAACATATGTAGCTCATGGGACTAAACTCAAAAGGAGTCCTGAGTTCATGTGTAAATATGATTTTAAGGGAAAGAGGACTTTCAGTCCTGAGCAAACTGAGTCATGGTCATAATAGGGATGACCCCCTGGAATCCGGACACAGTTGCTGGGACTTCAGGTGTATATTCCCTTTTTGTGGGGTCCGAGGGAGATGAAAAGAGCCATAAGGTCCACCAGAATGTATGCCTTATCATGTTTTCTCTTTCTTTGTTTTATTATTTTCTGATTTTTTGATGCATTTATTGGGGAGAAAGGGATAGAAAATTGATTTTTAGGAAGACCCCAGCAAGTTATCCTTAGACACATATTTTACATGTGTATTTATTTTATATTTATTTTATATTTCTTTGTTATGATTATGACTCACATGGAAATGGTGGGTAGAAAGGGAGATAGTTGGGTCAGAGAAGGAGTTGACTCTGGCCCGACCTAGTTGTAAAGAGGGGGGGACATGCAGAGCTTATGGAGGAAGGAGTTGACTCCTAGAGTCGACTCCCTACTTTCACAGGTCTGCTCCTGCAGATTTAGATTGAATAGCCTGGCAATAAGTCATAAAGTGATATGTCTGAGGAGACATGTGGAGATGATTCTTAAGTGGTGCTGGAGGAGGTTCCTGAGTAATTGCCAAAAGGAGGACCAAATATTCAAATAGGAATGGATTTGCCAAAAGCAGTTGTCACATGATTAGAATGATTGTCGATTTTAACGTCTTTCTTTAGCCGCCTCGACCTGCCCATGTAGTGCATCGACCTGCCCATGTGATGCATTGACATGTCCTAGCTATTTCCCTTCAGCTGCATTGACCTATCCAAGTGATGCATCGATCTGCCTTGGCCATTTTCCTTCACATGCATTGATTCATCCTTGGCAGTGCATCGTCCTCACCATGTGCACTTTACGCAGTCCAAGCTCACCACAATGATGAGGGTGCCAGGAAGACTAACAGCTAATATGGGAAGTGTAGATCAGATTTTGCTCTTACACCGCTTCCCACCAAAACTGTTATATTTGACTGCTGCGAACTACTGGCTTTACTAGTTAAAAGTTTGCTAAACTTGATAGGGCAATACGGAGGAGATTTATTGGGCCGGTTAGTGCTGCTGCACCTCAAGTGAGTAGCTAAACTGCAAACCCACAGGGTCTATCTTGCTGAAATGGAGAGCCTGGCTACAGCTAGCATCTGAAGTTTACTGAGGTCCTACTTGAGCTCTCTATATGCAGGTTGACCTGCTATGCAAGTAAGGTCGAGCTCCTTGGACTACCAGATATGCTGAACCTGGCTTGCAGTTATTGCTGGCTTGCCACACATGGGGCTGTGCTGTTAGCCTGCTAGAATCAGGAACTATTACTGCCTAACTGATGCATTTGTGTCATGGCTTTGACTGTAATGAACTCATCTGGCCCATTCATATGCTTGTAAGGAGCTGAGGTCTACCGACTTTTTCCCCTTCGTTCAGATGCCTTTGGCATTCCATCGAAGACTTGGGGTAGATTGCTTTTCCAATTCAATTCCTTAAGATCTAGTGGCTGTAAAACTTGATCACAAGTCGTTTGAAGAACTTCAGATAAGTCTACTTCACATGCCCAGTAGATTGACCCTTTTCACGCGAATTACATCTTGGCTTTGCTACACTTGTAAGTCTTCATGAAACGTCATTTTTTTCTTTGCTGAATTAATTACATCCACAGACTTTGCTGAACTGCCCAACCGAGGAGTGTTGATTTTCTGATTGATCTTCATCCGATCTCCTTGACTTGCTGCTTGGGAAAACTCTGCTGATTTTCTCATCCTGCCAAACTAGAGGTCTACTGACCTTACCAATTTAACTGAGATGGAAAATTTACTAAACTTATGCTGGATTTCAGATATTCAAAAGCTCCTGAAACTGCTTAATCTTCTGCTACTCACGGCATCATCATAGGGACTCAGCTCCTTAATTCAGAAATGCAGCTAAGGATCCATACAATAACTCTATTGAGGCTAGGATAGCAAGCCTTCCACTCGGCAGGTGTAATGAAGGATCTCAAAAATTTTATGAAGGTGGAAATGCATCAGAATGGAGCCCATCACATGTGCTGGGTAGGTAGCAGGCTTCCTGCATCTAAAATGCAGTAGCATTCTGTGTACTGCCCGTGTGATAGGGGAGGCATGCTAGGAAGGGATGCATAGTGAACTTGGAATTTCACCCACGCTGGAGACCTCTTCATTTTGACTCATGGAAGGCCAATGAGATTCCTACACTAGATGAATGCACTGTACATGCTCCCACTGCCCTTAAATGGGGGAAAAGTGACTGACGGGCCTGGATGCTTGGAGCTAGACTGACTGGTCGACCGAACCATCCAGTTTGGTTGACTAATCTTCCCAAAATCGGGAGGTTTGCAAGGCTGACAGATTTCGGTCGACCAAAATTTGGGTTCGATCGGCCGAAACCATGGAAGTCGACTTGGGGATAGGGGGGTCGACTCCTACCTTGCTGCCAGTGATTTTCTTATTGTAATTCAGTTTGATGCATTTGTGATGTTTTAACTCATTCAGAGCTACATGAATGATGGTTTTAATCTACCCATGATTCCTTTTGTTCATGAAATGCATGAATGTGATTTGAAATTATTCATGGGGTGCATATGAATGATTTTAGTTTATGAATGAAATGCATATGAGACTTTGGCTTATTCATGCAATGCATATGGACAATTTGTTTTATTCATATGGTGCATGGAATTGCTGGACTTATATATGCAATGCATATGAATGGTTTGGTATGCTCATGCAGTTCAGATGGGAAATTCTAATGCATATGGAAAGCATGAGTGGGGTTATGATGCATTCATGCAATACATATGGGATGGTTTAGTTTATTTACGCCATGCATATAGGATGTGCAAACCCTGAATAGGGTTCATTTATGCATATGATGTGTGTTTGTTCCAATGCAAATGTGGATTGATTGCTTGATGCCAAAGGATGTATGAGGGAATGAATTCATGCTCATGCAGATTCAGTGAGCACTAATGCTGACTGCTTGATGCATGTAAGGGTTTAATTTATTCCAGAGGAACCTCATTGCTGGCCAGTAGCCAAACCAGGGAGGAGTCAACTCTCAAAGTCGACTCTCAAACATGCTCCTTGCTTAGAATTTCAGACAGAAGCTGAACAAGGGAGAGTCGACTTTGAGAGTCGACACTTCCCCAAACAGTTCCCTAGATTATTGCAGTTGCAAGAGATGGCTAACCCTTTTGTTTCATGAAGTCCAAATCTTATGCAGGACGCATATATGCCTAATGCAGGTGCATGGGAAATGCTTGATGTGAAAGAGATGAGGAGATGAGTACAGTCACACTTGTGAGAACCCAATGAGTTATTAACATAAGTTACATGATGCACATGGATATTTGATTAATTCTACTGCAAGGAGACTCATTAGAGGGGGGGGAGGTAATTGACACGTTGAAGTGCATGAAGCCGCTGCTCTTATTAAGAAGGGTTCTGCAAGACCCCAATTCAGAATTATGCTCAACTAAATGCAGACAAGTCCTTACTCATGGGACAAATACACAGAAGCTTAGAGCCAATTCATCTGGTAAAATAGAATTCTAATGAAATGTCCTTTAAGCATATGTGCAGCCATAGTGCTCATGCAGGATGCTGGATTTTCAGAGTGCATTAAAAGGGGATGCATGCTAAGAAGATGTGTGATGAGTTTGAATTTTTTTTATTCATGCAAGAGGCCTAATCCACTTCATGAAGAACCATGGGGTTGCTACTTCTACCAAGCAGAGCTGTTCAAAATAACTTCTGCTATGCTCATTCCAAATGAGGCAAATGCCTATAAGCTTAAAAACATGCCATTCTATCCATCAGAATTTCATTAAATATCATTTTGCATGGAGACAACTATGCCATGCTCATGAAAGTCCTCAATGTGCTCAGATGTCCAAAATCTTTAGGCCATTGTATCTTGTTCAGTAGAGTTTGATTATGTGTAATATATGCACACATGCAGCTATGCTGTGTTTACACAAACTGCGGGATTTTCAGAGTGCAATTCAAGAGGATGTGTAGAGGGTGCATGCAATCAATTGTTACATAGACAGAACCCCTTTTATTTTTGTTCAAAGCCGGCCAGCAAGGACCATGTTCCAATCAGAAGCATGGAGATAAGGTCATTAAGCTGATGATGAATGTGGAATTATGCATGAATGACAGGGGGCGATCCTTTGCAGACTCAGACATTCAGTAATCGCAGAGAACTACTGGTTTGGCACATGGCAATTTAGCAGTGGGGTAGGATTGGCTTATGATTCATTCCATCGGTTTCAATGTTATCCTTTTTGTTCCATTCTTCTCACTCCTTTGTTATTACCATCAAAATGGTGAACCTTATTTGGGTGTTTATTCATCACAGTGTTATCATTTCATCATTCATTTTTTTTATATTAGATTCATGTTGTCACAGTTGGTTTTCTATTTTTTTTTTGTTTAAGTGCCAAGTTCTTGTAAAATTTTGGCAGCATCTACCCCAGATCGAGCGTTTGGGGGTGAAAAGCGAAGTGTATCTATGGATATACCAGGATGACCTCTAAAACAGAGGGAGCCAGGAGTGGCTACTCTATGATCCCCAAATTAGGTAGGGAAGAACCCAGAGGGCTAGCCTACGAGGGGAGCTCCAGAAACCCGGGGATTAACCTTCAATTTATCAAGAGAGTAAGCCACGATGACCCCAAATTCGGTAGGGAAGACTCCGAGGGCTAGCCTATGAGGGGAGCTCCATGAACTCAGGGAGTATCCTTCCATTCCTTGATGTGCAGCCATAGGCTGCTGGCTCTTGGGCCATGAATATCCGACCCTTGGGTGAGAAACCATCCAGAGATCATGCTATGAGGCAAATCCCTGGAGGCTTGGGGGTGGTTATAGATATTCGATTACCATGGAACCAAGATGTATCCCTCCCTTTAGTGTAGGTCCCCAAGTATATAAAAAGGGTTTTTGATGAAATCGGTGGCATTGATATACCAAAGACTGTATAATATACTGTTGTGGCAGATGCAGTGCATATAAGTAATAGAGATTAATGCAAAAGAGTCTACTGCTATCATTATATAGAAATCAGATGATGCAATAGAAAGCATGGGTTCCAGTAGGTTTTTGGATCGAGCTAGAGCCCCAACAACCCATGGATGTGGGTGACGAGGCACATGGCCAATTCCATAAGAGTCAGATGCGCTGAACACTAAGAATACAAGTGCTAAAGAAAATGGGAATCATGCTTATTAAACTCGCATAATCTATCCAGATCAGAGACGAAGATTGGGACCTGTCCAGCACATTGGGGAAGGGATTTACATGATGAATGTTTCCAAGTCAGGCATTAACACATTGGAACATTCCACAGCGGAAATCTCCTTAGAACAGGATTAGGCAATTGGTAGCAAAGCAGGGTTTGATGAACCTCTACCTTGGTGGATAATAGAGGACATGAACAACACCCTCCCGTTGCCATGGGATGGGATGGCGTTGCCCTCCTCCACAATCCAGTACACCTCCTCCTATTTTAAAAATAATAATAATAATAATCTGCAGAACTATAATCGATGAGAAGAAAACAGAGAAGCTAGCATTGAGATAAGATTTCATAGAGAGAAATGTATTTTCTCCCGAACTTGGGGCTAGAAAAAAAATTTCATTCATTCAATAGGGTCACATCATCCCGATATATACATGCTTGGGAGAATTCCGCATTCAGCAGAGTACACAGGAGAAGAAAATGGGGATTCACAGCAATGCAGAAAGAAAAGAAAAAGAAATGAGAAGGGGGGAGGGAGGAGCATTGACCCCATTCCCTCCCCAGACAAGCGCGCACCTTCTCTCCCTCTCCTCTCTTTTCTCTTCTTGGAGGGGAACACTCACAGGTGGATGAAGCTTGGGGAGCTCTCTACTCAGAGAGGGGCCAAGGTAGCAGACGAGGTCTTCTTGCTGTGGTAGTCGATCGCTCAAGGGCGTCCAGGGAGATGGGAGGACGAAGATGAGCTGGGTGTCCTTCGTTCGAAGCTTGGACGGTTCTTATAGACGCTGGAGGAGCTTCGTCCAATGGAGGGTTCGTCCCCGCTTGTGCCGAGCACGTGTGTGCATCGGATATCGGGGCTTCAGTGCAGTCGACAGCACAGAGGATGCGTGGAGTTGCCGCGTGGTTGATGTGATGTTCGTCAGACCAGCTGGTCCAAAATGCCATGGGCCCTACTCGAAGTTGGCTCGCCTGTGATGGTTGTCGTGCATTCAAGGAGATAGAGTGAGTGGGAGAGGGGGGAGGTCCTCCTCCTCCCATTGGTTGAGCGGGAAGAAAAGGCCATTGGCCATTGCGTGTGTGTAAGGAGGGAGTTCCATTGGCCTGTTGTGAAGAAGGCCTTGGCCTCCCTTCACTTCGTTAGTTTTTTTTTTATCTGCATATACATATACGTATATGTATATCGGTTTGTAACTTTGTTCTTTTCTCTTTTATTATTATTATTTTTTTATATTCTTTTTTATTTTGCTTGTAACTATGTTATTATTATTTTTTTATCACAATTGATTTTTTTATTGTTATCTTTTTTATTTATTATTATTATTATTATTATTTTAGGTGCCAATAAATACCCCCCACCCGTAGGCGGCGGGAGAGAGGGATGAGGGAGCAGGGCCTGCGGGTGTAGCCCAATTGAAAGATGTTATGTGTGTCTTTTTATTCATGCAAACATGCAGGCATTCATCAACGGAAAACATTATATATATATAGGGTAGCTCTCTTATACCGGGGATAGGATAGGGATAGCGCCCGTGATTCATAGACAAGGTGCAGCTCACAAAGCACAACTAAGGGGGGTGTGCATTCGAAGAGAGGACACCGCATAGAACACATGCATAACGTAAACCACAATCTACACCCAAGACCATTTCTCCATGGTGTGCTAGTGTGGTCATGTAAGCAACGAACCCTACACGTAGGGACACGTAGACATTCTAAGTGACACTAGAGGATTACTCCAGTGTCTACACATACATTTAGGGCTTTCGGCTTTTGGTAGCTTCGCACAACCCCCTTGTTTATTATTAATTATGGATTTCACTATTCGGCGTGAGTCTCCTCATTTATTTCAGTGGGGATTCCCGGATACTAAGATCCATCTCTCTCTCTCTCTCTCTCTCTCTCTCTCTTATTACATTTATATTATGGACTTCACTGTTTGGCGCGAGTCTCCTCATGTGTCTCAATGGGGATTCCCGACTACTTGGATTCATCCTTTTTATTGCAGCTCTATTATGGACAGCTGATGATGAATGTGTCTTTTTTTTTTTTGAAGGGGGTAGGCAGCTTTTTCCTCACAATTACCCCTCGTGCGGGTGTAAAGTTTTGAGCATCCATGAAGTATCAGGAAGAATCTCCGGCGTCCCTATGGGCGGGATTGTTGAACATAATGTGTATGAAGTGCAAGAGTTTTGTCATGGGTGTATCTCGCGAGTTACGCTAGCGATACAGTTATGACTCTTCCCCTAGACGTATGCACTTGTCAAAGATTGGCTTTTCATTCCTTAATGTATGTCATGATGCACATATATCTAGAATCGTGGCAGCATTATTTAGCAAGGAAGCATGGTCCTAGAAAGTTGAAGGAAGTGCTTTTTAATATATAGTATAAGCAAGCATGCATGCAAGGTGAACAAGCACTCAGAATCAAAAAGGCATGCAGAGCTCTCCTTTTTTTTGCATGTACATATGTATATATCAATATTATATGCATATATCATATATATATACATCACCATTCTGCCTGATGCGAGCACCTGCAAGTTAGTTATTTAAAAGAAAGTAAAAAGGATCAATGTCATCACTAAAGGGAAAAGGTTTTTTTTATGCATTGTGGAGAGTCCTAGCAAGATGAAGGGGGTTGACGTTAGCCAATTGGGGATCATTTCATTCATATGGTAGGTTTGGTTCGAAGGTAGGTTGGTAAGCCTCGATAGGATGTCTTAGCCAAAGATAGAACAGTGGGCTTTGATGGAAAGTCTCGGCTGCTGACGTGTATTAATGTCATGGTGGGACATGATGGTAGATGTTGGGATGGGCCTAAGCCCAAAAGGGAGTTATATATGCTTGGAGAGCTGTCGGCTTAGGAGCCGATTGTGGAAACATTAATGGCTTGCAAACCAGTGAGCTATTGGCTCAAGTGCCAATGGTTTAAAGGCTGATGGAAGATCTATCGGCTTACATACCGATGACAGGAAAGCTGTCAGCTTAGAAGACAATAATTGGAGGGCTATTGGCTCGGGTGCCAATGGTATAAAAAAACTGATGGCTTACATGCCGCTTATTGAAGAGCTGTCGGCTTAGGAGCTGATGATGGAAAGGATGTTGGAAAAGTTGTTGGCTTAAATGCCGATGGATGAAGAGCTATCGGCTTGAATGCCGATGATGGAGAAGCTGTTGGCTCGGTTGCCAATGACTAGAAAGTTGTTGGCTTAGACACCAATGATTTAAAAGTAAATGGATAAGCTATCGATTTAGATACCGATGATAGGAAATCTGTCGTCTTGAACACCAATGACGGGAGAGCTGTTGGCTCTAATGCCGATAGCTGGAAAGTTGTTGGCTCGGACGCCAACGATTTAAAAGTAGATAGAGAAGCTATCGCTTTAGATGCCGATGATAGGAAAGCTGTCGTGTAACGCCCGAGAATTTTATAAGAATTTTTTAGAGATGTAATATAATTATTAAGCATTTAAATAGACTTAATGAGCTATTTAATGAACATAGGTCTATTTTATAATTATTTAAAGGCCATATATTAACCAAAGGGTTAAGCCCAAATGAAATGGGCCCAAAGACTCAATTCCAAGACCTTTAGACCCAAGCCCATTAATAGAAACGTAATTTGGGCAATTTACAGATTTAAAATTGGATATATACACCAATTAAGAGGAAAATTAGAGATAATAGAAAAATCTCAAATTTTTAGATTTAACGGCGATTGGCAGTCTATCTCGAGACCACCAAATCCACCCTAGCGGTCCCTCCATGACCACTAAACCTTCTTATTCCGTAAATGAGAGAAACATGAAAAGCTTGGATTTTTGTCAACCGAATCACATTGGATCGAAGCTACTTGACATGGAAACCTAGTCTAGGACTCTTGGGGATCGATCCTACTCCAACTTAGGACTCCTAGATCAATCCAATCCTCAAAACCCTAGCTAACCCTACAAATAGACCGTAACTTTGACCCATGTGAACTCTAATGTTGGCTCGCATAATTCGAAGGTAAGGAGACATATTCTCAGGTTAGTCCTTTAGAATAATTTGTTCTCCTTAGTTTTATCTAACTCTCCTCAAATTTTCGTGCTAGAAGACCTAGCCGTTGAAGTGTTAGGGCGTCTGCAAGTCGCTAGTTTGTAACAGGTTGCACAGGAACTAGGGCGTCGGACCAATGAAGATTAGGAAATTAGAAGCCCTAATCGAGATATTTAGAAGTTGATCCTTTAGAACTTTTTATTCACCTTCGTATCTTCTACCTACCCTCCAAATTTCATGGTTTTAGGTCAAGAGAACCAGAAGATAGATGGGCAGGAAGTTGCTGGTTTGGCACAAGACATGCAGGAACCTGAGTGAGCTTCCAATTAGAAATTCAAAGCCTAAAGCTTGTCCCAGAGGTAGGTTATCTCGTGGATGGCTAGAATAACCTATCAAGAGTAAAAGCCCATTGATTTCTTGAAATTTCATGCTTTCCACATGGAGTATTAATGTTTTACTATCACTGCACATCTAGGATATTTCTGCATGCATAGTTCCTACCCTTAATAACGAACATGATAATCATAGTTTAATTCATGACAACCTATGCATCTCTATGAGTTATCTTCATTGTAGGAACATTTTCTCTCTATGTGTAGCATGTATTCTATGCTTTACTGCCCTAGAGTAGTAGTTATTTCAATTGTATTGTTGTTTGCTGTGGACAGAAAGAAACGGTTTTCCTGAGACTGCCAGAGTCCTTTAGCGGCCCCATGATAGACCGCTAGAGCCCATAAATGGTCCTCTCGAGACTACCTTAGTTTTCTGAGTTCTGTATTATTGTTAACCCGAAACATAATGCAACACAGCCCTATTTATCATACGATAAGCCTAGATACTTAGGTCCTATTCCTGTTTAAAAGTACTGTATTCATAAACTTGGTTACGTTAATTGTTCATTTTAGTAGATTTCATGTTCCTTATGCACTTTGAACTTATTTTAAACTTATGTTAATTTTATGCCAAAATCTTTATAGTTTATATTAAAGTTAATTCTATATGCTTCACGAACTTGTTTAAATAATGTTTTGATCGTTGTTTTGCCACGACCCCTTCTCATCAAGAGTCTTTTCTTAAGTATATGGTGCGTACTCCGGTGCGTGGCCATTAGATACACTTTGCACTTAAGCAGATAATCTTGGACTTGTGATCCTCTACGTTGGATATTCCTTCCATTGGACTAGGTGATCTTGTTTCAAGGCCTCTATAAGACTCCGCGAGTCTAGGATTCCCACTAGGACGCCGAGCTAGTTGTACCCTTAAAATCCAATTGTCTAGAAAGCACTTTACCCGAGTTTTCTATGTTCTGGATCTTAGCGGCCATCTAGTAGACCGCAAGAGTTTAGTAGCGGCCATTTACTTGACCGCCAAAGACGCCTAGCGGCCCTGCCATGACGGCAAGGTTCCAGAGATTTCACTACGTCGACACTCCCTTTCTTCATCCATCGACTCTGTCAATAAACGGTCCTGTACTGATCGCTAAAGTCTATAAACGGTCCAGTTATGACCGCAACTGTCTCAAATGTTCTTAACCCGAGGTGTGACCTTAGGGTTGATTTTCCTAAGTTCCTATATGGTCTATTGATTATCTAGAGCCTAACACCTTATTCCAAAGCTATCTAATGAATATGAAAGTTAAGAACATGCCGTTATGTTGTCGAATTCTTTCCTTGGCATAACCTTGTTTTAAATCATTCTTTGAACTCTCATGATCTTACATTGCATATGTTCTCTACCTTGGCTACATTATTATGGAACTATGTAATTTTCATTTTCTTGAGTCTAGTAGATCAAGAGTCAGTTTTATGTAATTATGGATCAATATTATCAATAAGAGTTGGAATTTTGGTCAAATATTGTGTACTCCATTTTTATGTGGATGTTCATGGCACTCTGATTTTGATTGCTAGCTTGAGGCGTATTGCCGACTGTTCATGTCCTCGATATTACTGCCGATGTATATATATCTCGGGACGTGAGATGTCGGCTTGAGCGCCAATGATTGGATAGCTATCGGCTCGAGCACCGATGATAGATAAGCTATCGAGGAAACCGATGGGAAAGCTGTTGGCTTGAATGCCAACGATAGAGAAACTATCAGGAAGAGACAATGGGAAAGTTGTTGGCCAGAACACCAATGATCGAAGAGCTATTGGCTCAGATGCCGATGATAGAGAAGCTTGAAAAGTTTTCGGCTCAACTGCCGATGATTGGGAAGCTATCGGCTCGAATGTCGATGATGAAAAAGTGGAGGAAAAGCTATTGGCTTGGGTGCCAATGATTGAAAAGGATGACGGGCAAGCTGTCGGCTTAAATGCAAATGACAGATTATGTAGATGTTGACCTGATAGCATACCCAAGTCAATGAACCTTTTTCAGGCTGAAGGTCAGAAACAAGGGCAGAACATGTTGTAAGGATGTTGACCTAATAACATATCAAGGTTAACCAACATTGGCAGAGGCATGAGGCCTATGCCAAGGGAAGAACATGCTGACTCGGCGAGATGTTAGGAATTAATAAACCATGCTCGAACGGCAGGTCCAAGGCAAGGGCAGAATATAGACGTTGACCCGATGGGGTATCGGCGTTAACAAAGCCTCACTTGGACGGCAAGTCCAGAGCGCAGGCGGGATATAGATGTTGACCTGATGAAATGTCGGAGTCAACAAAACCACACTCAGACAACATGTCTGAGGCGAGAGCAAAATCTAGGTGTCGACCTGACGAGATGTTGGAGTCAACCAAACCTCCCTCGGATGTCAGGTTAGAGACGAGGGAAGAATTTAGGTGTCGATCCGACGAGATGTCAAAGTCAAACCTTGCTCGGACGGCGTGTCTGAATTAAGGGCATAATTTTAGGTGTCGACTCGACGAGATGCCATAGTCAACAAAAACCTCGCTCGGATGGCATGTCCGGGACAAGGGAAGGATTTAGGTGTCAACCCGACGAGATGCTGGAGTCAACAAAAACCTCGCTCGGATGACATGTCCAGAACAAGGGTAGGATTTAGGTGTCAACCCGACAAGGTGCCAGAGTCAACAAAAACCTCGCTTGGACGGCGTGTCCGGGACAAGGGTGGAATCTAGATGTCAACTTGACGATATGTCAGAGTCCACAAAACCTCGCTCAGACGGCGGGTCCGAAGCAAGGGCAGAATCTAGATGCTAACTTGATAGACTGTCGAAGTCAACCAACTTGGCGAAGACGAGGGGTCTGGGCCAGGAAAGGAACATGTCGACTCGACATTATGTCGGAGCCAACCAACCTGGCAATGACGTAAGGCCTAGGCCAAAGGAAAAATTCAAGATATAGTTGTTGACTCGACGTCATGTCGAGGTTAACTAACTTGGTGGAGACGTGAGGCCTAGGCCAAGGGAAGAATATGGAATATAGATGTCGACCTGACGTCATGTCGTAGCCAACGGGCTTGGCAGAGGCGTGAGGCCTAAGCCAAGGGAGAAATATGGGATATAGGTGTTGACCCGACATCATGTCATAGCCAACGGACTTGGCGGAGACGTGGGGCCTCAGCCAAGGGAGAAATATGGGATATAGATGTTAGCCCGATGATACGTCGAGGGCAACCAATCTGGCAGAGACGCGAGGTCCAGGCTAGATCAGGGTATAGATGTTGACTCGACGAAATGCCGAGGTCGATCAAACTTTCCCAGACCGAAGGTCTAGAACAAGGGTAAAATATGTAAGGTAGATGTCAACCAGATATCATGTTCAAGTTGACCAACCTGATAGAAGCGTAAGGCCTAAGTCAGGGTAGAATAAAATAGTAGAGGTGTTGATCCAACGGAATGTCGAAACCAACGGGCTTTGCCCCCAACAGAAGGTTTGAGGTGAGGGTGGACTAGAATGTAGACGTCGACTTGACGGAACGTCGAAGTCAATCGTCTTGGTGAAGAGGAGAGTCCCAGACCTAGTGACAGATATAGACATCAACCCGATGAAATGTCAGAGTCAACCAACCTTGTTCAGATGGAAAGTCTAAAACAAGGGCAAAATATGTAGATTAAGATGTCAACCCGACATCATGTCAAAGTCAACCAACCTGGTGAAGATGTGAGGTCTAAACCAGGACAAGGTATTCATGTTGACCCGATGATATATCGGGGTAGACTAACCTTGTTCAGATGGAAGGTCTGAGACAAGGGCATAAACTAGACGTCAACTTAACGATAAGCCAGAATCGACAAACCTTGCTTAGACGGTAGGCCTGTTCAAGGGTAGAATCCAATTAACCATTAACTCGACGAGATGTCAGAGTCGACCAAACCTTGCTCAACTGACGTGTCCGGGGCAAGGGCAGAATATGAAGATGTGGAAGTTTACCTGATGGCACATTGAGGTCAACCAACTTGGCGAAGATAGGAGGTCTCGACCAGGGTAGAACCAAATATAGATATTGATGCCGACTCGACGGAATGTCGAAGTCAACCAACTTGGCGAAGATAAGAGGTCTCGGCCAAGGTAGAACTGAATATAGATATTGATGCCGACTCGATGAAATGTCGAAGTCAACCAACTTGGTGACGACAAGAGGTCTCGACCAAGGCAGAACAAAGTATAGATGTTGATGTTGACTTGATGTGATGTCAAAGTCAACGAACTTGGCGAAGACGGGAGGTCTTGGCCAAGGTAGAATGGAATATAGATGTTGATGTTGACTCGACGGAATGTCGAAGTCAACGAACTTGGCGAAGACAAGAGGTCTAGGCCAAGGTAGAATGGAATATAGATGTTGATGTTGACTCGATGGAATGTCAAAGTCAATGAACTTGGCGAAGATAGGAGGTCTTGACCAAGGCAGAATAGAGTGCAGAAGTACTAGTGAGGTCGAGATTCGGCGCATACCCATGGTGGTCCTTCTTCTGTTGATCCTCATTTTCCTTCATCATTCCTTCATTCATCATTTTTTGTCATTATTTCATTCATCATTATTCTTATCTCATCTTCTTTCCCTTCTTCTCATCTTTTTTTTCTTTCCCTTTTTTTGTTCCCTCAGGCCGGGGTAGAATAGTTGGAGAAGAGCTGACCAGGACTCCTCTCTTTGTCTTCAACTGATGAAGAACCATGTAGTCAGACAGTATTGGGAAGAGACGGTCATTGGGCTCCTTCATCTTTTGTTGGTAACTCCCAGGCGGGGAATAGAATCCTGTTGTACCCAGAGGCACTTCAGATCTTAATGGCGGCTTGTTGTCTTTTCATTCTTGCCCCCTATCAGGTGTGTATTAGGATAGCCTTTTCATTGACTCCGAGAAGGGAGTATACTGCTGGATGTCTCCCGGATTAATAAATCCATTTGACAATTGCTCATTTCGCTGCCCCTTTTTACCAGGGATGACTTGTGAGGGGTTGTGGCGGGTGGGGATATACCTCTCTTGAAGAGAGTTGAACACCCTTCATCATGCACCGGAACATGCGGAACAACAATTGCACTGCGTTGGTTTTTTAATTCAGAGAAGGCACCCATCATGGATTTTCCCCATCCCTTCATCATCTAGCCACTAGCCTTGACCTCAACTGACTCCATTCTTGATTTGATTGGCTTGAGTGAAGTTGACGGCGCATCAAGCAACAGAGTAGCGTCTCTTCTTTTATTTTTGAGTTTATATTTTTTTTTTTGTTCTTGATGGATGCCCCTAGAGCGGGGCATCATTTGCATTTTGTTTGGCCACAAGTTGAGGGAGCTCCAAATACACTTCAACAGGTGCGTTGCCCTGACGGACATGGGGAGGCCATACTGGTCGTTGTCTTAAGGACATGCATTCGATGATGGTGTAGTGGGTCCACCCTATACTCACCTATCTGCAGTTCACCTTTGTTGATCAGGCTTTCTACGATGTCCTTGAAGACATAGCAATCTTCAATAGAATGCCCTGACCGTTGATGATAAGGGAAGAACCGGGGATCATCTTTTCTTTTGACCTCACTTGGTCTCTTGGGCTCCGGGAGCACCACATTGCCATATTTGAGAGCCCACTCGAAGAGAATTCGAGTCTTGTCCCTCGAGAAAGAGTAAGGCTTCCTCATTTTATCTCTCAATGAGGGCCTCTGCTTGGCCGGCCGGGCAGGAGAAGAGCTGGCTGTCTTCTCCATTTTTCTTCTTTGTTGCTCAAAGGCTTTAAAATCTGTAATATTTATTTCACTTTGTGTTGGCCGCTCTTCCGTTGGCCTATCCTTTTGAATTGGGGTAGCAGTAATAGGGCAATGCTTTGCCAACAGGGCCTCCACATCAGTGGCAAGACCTTCCAATTGCTCGAAAGATTTGACATCGACGCCAATCTCCCATATCAGGTTGGCTGTCTTCATGCTATGTGTGCATAGTTGAATAGCTTCCCTGTGATTGGGTGGATGTCTGCATCTTGCCCTGAGATCCTTCCACCATCGAATATAATCCGAAGCACACTCGTTAGTATTTTGCTTGGTCATGTATAGTGCTGCCTCGGTGACCTCTTCCTTGGCGAGCTCCAACTTGGCCGTCCACTTCGCCCTTAGTTCGGCCATTGCCGCTAGAGCTACCGGATTGATATGCGGGTCAGCTATTTGTAGAAGTGGGCTCATTGACGGCATCGCCTGAGGTGTGGCAGTTGCCCCCTGAGATGTCTGGGAAGCTGGGAGTCGCGGAGGAAGTGCGCGTTGTAGCTGCTGAGAGGGGGTAGCCCCTATATAGTCATGCGCTATTTGAGGCGTAATTGGCCTTAGTGATGTCTCGATTGGCTCAGTGCCACTTCACAAAACCTCGGATTACGAGCCAGCTTGCTCGGGTATGGCTAGGTATAGCCCCATCTTGTATAGCTCTCTTCTCAGTGCTTCAACTTCCTGAAGCTTTTGATATAGCTTTGCTACCACGGCAGGGTCAGGTTGGGAATGACTGAATTCTTCATCTTCTTCTACAGCAGCTTGACTCGTGCCAGGCAAAGCTGATAATGTATTATAGGAGATAACGGTGCCCCCCTCTTATTTGCTGGCTTCTTTTTTTTATTCCCTTTCGCTGCTGGCTTCCGCCCTTAAGGTAATTGCGGGTATAGAGATACCATGTTGACCGTCCTTTTCAGGTCAGGCAATTCATGAGGGCGCGAAGGATCCACCTTATGCTCGTCCATCTGGAGCTCCCCCTTCTTGATCATCCATTTAATAGCATCTTTGAAGATGTAGCAGTCTTCAATAGGGTGCCCCATCATCTGATGGTATGGACAAAAACATGGGTTGTCTTTTCTTTTGGCGTCTTCCTGTGTCTTCGGTTTCGGGAGAGTGACCTTGTTGCATTGAATAGCCCATTCAAATAGGGCCCGAGTCCTTTCCTTGGGGAATGAGTAGGGTTTCATCATCTTGGCTCATAGAGGAGGGCCTTCTTGTTGTTCAATAGGCTTAATCAGAGGTAGGTTGGTGACTCCTTTCTCCTTTCCTTTTTGTTGGTCATAAACCTTGAAGTCGGTTGTATGAACTTCCTTGGGCACTGTCCACTTGTCAATGGACTTGCCCTTTTGGTTTTCAGCAGCTGGGGCAGAGGGGGAGTTGGAGATGAAGGCTTCAATCTCAGCCACCACCTTGTTTAGTAGATCAAAAGACCAGATTTCAATTCCAATCATCTTCCCGATGATCTCCCGCCTCAGGTTTTGCTTGCAGATTTGCACTGCATCCTTGGGATGTGGCGGGCGCTTGCATCTCATATTGAGATCCTGCCATCTTTTAATGTACTCCCAGGCTACTTCGTCATGTCTCTGCTTGGAGGAATAGAGTTCAGCCACTGTGACCTCTCGCTCAGCAACGTGGAACCATTCTCGAAACTTTTGTTGCATAGTCGCCCAGTTGCTAATAATGCTGGCCAGCAGGTTAGAATACCATTCAAAGGTCGAGCCCGTCAATGAGGACCCGAAGAATTTTAGTAAGTAGGCTTCATCTATTGCCAGATCGCCCATTACTGTCATATAGTGAGCAATATGCTCCTTGGGAGAGCCCTGCTCGTTGAACTTCTCGAACTTGGGTGATTTATTGATGCCGGGCGGAAGCCTTCTCGCAGCATACTGCGACTGATATGGCACCTTGTAGATATCAAAAGTGCCGAGATCATCATCTGTCCTTTCGGCCAGCTTCAATTCGATTAGCTGCTCCACCATCGACTTATTTATCTCAGCCGGGTCCATCGGCCCTGGCTGGAAATGCGCAGGCTGCTGCATAACAGGAATGGTCAGAGCCGCGGCTTGAGGTGCCGGCAGTGTCATTAGTGGCAAGTGATGCCTTTGCTGAAATGTCGACTGAGCCAATGGTAGCTACAGGAAATGTGGCTGGAAAGAGGCCCGGCCATGGCTTGCTGCTTGAGAGGCAGCCAGGGGTGCAGTATCAACTGGGTCAAGAGCTCCCCGGGATGACTCGGCATGCATATCTTACTGCCGGGGAATAGGAGCTAGATCAGCTCTTTCATTTAGCTGCTTCCTCAGAGCTTCAATCTTTTGCCGATAGCTCTGTAGTGTTGACACCCGTTTTATGACCAATGAGTTGGGTCATCTCCTTATCTATTTAATGATGTCCCGAGTTGTTCACCGGTTATTGGGCCATTTTTGATCACTTTTGGGCTTATTTTTATGGGTCACTCTCCATGGTTGGGCTTGGTTCTTTTTCGACATTTGGACTTATTGGGCCTGGATAAGGGCTAATAAGGGTTTTATTGTGGATTTATCCAGAGATTTATTAGTCTTTATCTCTTTTGCCATGCCTATCAGCCTTGCGGTCTATCGTACGATCGTTTAGTGACTGTTGACAGTCCTTTGCTAGACCGTCAGGCAGTAGAGAGTCATGTTGGGTTTATTTGGTCTTATCTCTTTCTGGACGACTGAGCCATGCGGTCTATCGTTCGACCATTTTCGGAGCCTTGCGGTCTATCGCAAGACCGTTAGGAGAGACAGAGAGTCCTGCTCTGTCTGTTCTTTCTCTCTTCGACCGTGGTTGAACTAGAGTCCTTGATTTGATGTTTTCTCTCTAGATAGAGACTCTCATAAGCTTCTGTTTGTTTCTATGGACTCTTGGGAGTATTGTTTTCGAGATTTATCTAAGTTCAGATCTATTTTCGTGTCATTATCTCTCCAACTCGACCTAGGGTTTGGTGGTCTATAAATCGAACCCTTGACTTCATGGCTGAAAGGAGGAGATTTCTGGAGTTTGCCACGAAGTGCTGCTGCATCTTAGGAGTGAGTACCAATCAGGGAGAAGTCCTTGCTACGTCCTTAAGGCTTCTGGTCCAGGGAGTATTGAGTTCCATTGCTTTAGTTTGTGTCTTTCTCTCTTAGTTTTTCCCCTTTCTCTTTGCATCATCATAGCATATTCCCTCTTCCTCTCCCATGTTCTCTGCATTCAACTCATGTTTTAAACATCCTCCCACTCTTTTCCACACCCCTCAGGGGTTAAAAAACCACCAACCCCCAGGTATTCACCCTTCTTTTTATGCACTTTAGCTTAATTGCATTATAGATACTACACTAGTCCAAGCCCTTATTGGGTTATTTTTCTTCGTGTCTACATTCTCTTGTAGGTTCACAGAGCTCATTGCACGAGGCCCAGCTCTTCTGGCCAGCAAGGAGGGGTGGAGATTCAAGCTCCACATATCTGTTCTGGTGCGCCTAGCGGCTGTTTGGAAGACCGCTTGGGGATATCAGGCAGTCTATCGCATGACCGTTTGCTTTGGCTTTGCGATCGTCTGAAGACCATTTTCCGTCGCAGCGCCTGGTTTCTTTCTCACATGGGCGGGTGGCTTCACTCGACTCTTTCCAAGGTACATAGTGTGGCTTTACTGCATTATTAACCTTGGTGGTGATCACACCTTCCTTTATTTGGGTATTCATCATCTAGTTCATCATTTCTTCTATCTCTTTCTTACTTTTAGTTGTTCCACACCCCTAGTGTGTGTTTTCCTTTTACCCCCTTTGCTCCACGTCCCGGCGCGTGTTTTCTTTTATTTCTGCACTGTTAAGATGACATGCCCATGAATTTCATGCTTGGTATTGATTGCTTGAGTTAGTGCATCACTTGCTTACACCATATTCACATATCACAACACACATCACATCATCAACACACCATCATCACACAAAAATATCTGCATGCAGCATCATCAAAACAGCTGGGTCTAGTGCTGCTATAGTAGGAGTGCTCTCGAATCTTTTGTTCGTAGCTTCTGTTGTTTTTGTTACAGGCATGGGCCTTTCAACTGGCTTGGCCAATTCTTCTAGCTCATCGGTTAGGACCCCACATTTATCGGTCACCCGGGCCATGTTGCAAGCGAAGACTTGCATAGTTTTTCTTTGCCTCCAGGCTCCTCTCTAAGATTGACTGGGGGAGGATAGCTTTTCAAATACTGATGTATTTTTCTTCCCGTCCTGTGATGGAGGAGCTTCACAGCACTCATGGCCACCTTTGTATTTGATGGCGTGCATAGGCGACGCCTTCTTTCCTTCGCCCTTTTCTTGCTCCTTTCCTTTGGCGCAGACGGCACGGAGCGGTCTTTGTCGCCTTAGGGGGGAATTTCCCAAACCATGAAAATGATTTTTGGCCCCTTAGGTCATTCTTCCTTGATTATGTCTCGGAGATAGGGTAGAGGGTAGCAGCTAGTTTTGTAACAACGGCATATAGGGTAGACATGATACTAGCGCAGCTCTGTCGGATTGTCTCGAATGTTGGACAGTACCTGCTTGCCTAGCACGGGCTCTATGAGTGGGCAGAGAGTTGATTGGCACGACCTTTTCTTCTCTCAATGCATCTTTATTGCCCCCACCCCTGGGGTCTTTAGTAGTTATCGTTGAATTCTGTGGCATTGGGGCCGGACCCCGGGTCTTCTTGGGAACCCATACTTGTTTGAACTTTGGTAGCTTGGGGGCCAGCTCCCCCCGGACGTCCTCGTCCAAATTGGCCTTTCAGCTTGGTAGTGCCTGGAAAGCATTTTATGTAGGAACTGTCGAGACAATACGGTCTGCCAAAGCTTCAATGGGGCAGCCGTTCAGATGCACTCGAATGCCACCAATCAGTATAGATTTCCCGGAAGCCGAGAGTCGGCCTCGGGGAACATCAGCAACTCTTCTTCTTTGATTCTTCATCCTCCCTGTAGACGCCTTGTCACTGGCAGGAATAGCACAGTAGTCCACATAGTGGAAGAAGCAAGATATGATGCAGCGAGGTAGAGTAGCCCTCCAGAGAACACTCGCCCTTGAAGGAGTTATGGCCTTGGCCATAGTAGTCTTGTCAGCTTCTTTTTCCTCGACCTGGAGTAGACCAACGAAGGTGACTCCAAAAAAATTGGGGAATCCGACCACCGGTGGGAAGCTTCCAAATGTAGTAGGCATCGCCAGGTACCCTTCGGTGGCATAGGCAGCCACGACTTGTAGACCGAAAGTAAGAGCGGCTAGTCTGGTCATCACGATGCTACCTGCAAATGGCAAGAAACAAAGCATCAGTGTTTAATATAGGGCCTTGGTGGCCCTCAATCCTGGCAAAAAGATGAAAGGAGACTCTGTCCCACCGGGCATTCCAATTTGGTGATGCGCTTTTCGATGGTGGTCTTTTTATTATCCATTTATTTAGGTTTTATAGGCATGCCAGTCACATGTGTGATAAATTTATTGTGCGCTCGATCTGACTTGGTCAAACGAAAGTGAAGTCCGTGTCGGGACCAGAAGTCTATCACATCATAAAGGCTATGACGTTGATTACATCCTTCAAGAAGAAAGAAAACCCTTGATTAATTGCCAGGAGAGAGGGCCCTTGGGACCAAGGAAAAATAAATGATGACAATGTTCGTCGTGTAAAGTAGGTGACAACGTGTGGGGATGCATAATGCAGTAACATATGCAACTCAGGGAACTGAACTTAAAAGGTGTCATGAGTTCATGTGTAAATATGATTTTAAGGGAAAGAAGACTTTCAGTCCTGTGCAAACTGAGTCATGGTCATAATAGGGATGACCCCCTAGAATCTGGACACATTTGTGATGCGGGACGGACACTCGAACCTAGGACTCTAGCTCGCAACTCGTCCCTAAGCGAGGGAAATGCGAGATCGTGCGTGGTTGAGGAACCGGTAGTGAGTCTCGGTTATTCGGCTCTTCCGCGTGAACTCGGATTTAGTCACGGGACGGGTTCACTCACTCACTCTCGCAGCGGTGATAAAAGTATAACGAGCTAATATCCTACTCACATGCAGCGGCATATACAAATAAATAAGAGTAAAGCAAATGCCTGCGAGGAGAGTGGCGAAGTTACATGCATGCTCCGGGCGTGGGGAAGACTTCCCGGCCAAGTACGGTAACTCCCGGTACAATGATAAAACTTTAATTACAGCAGTGAATTATATTGCCCACTCCACGCAGGGAGGTAAAGGGCTATAAGTGGGCCCGGAGGACCGATCTTGGGTTGATGGACAGCAAGCCGGAAGGGTGTTCGGGCAGAAGAAGGGCTGCTGGTCCGACTCGGCACTATTCCAACTCAGCTCGACTCGGTTCTGCTCGCCGGACAGCAAGCAATGGTCTCCAAAGGGACGTCATCCTCCTGAGATCTTTTGGAGGCGGCACTTGGCTGGGACGATGTCGGGACGTCCCTGTTCAACTCCCTGAAGTGGCGGTCCCTGAACCTGAGGAGAGATAATTAATTGAGAATTATTTTGTTGCTGCCTCTGCTGGTCTGTTCTCGGAACAGATTTACGCGCCTCCACGACCAGAATTTCTGTGCTCAGATCTGGAGGCGGATCGATGCGTGACTGGTACCGTTGGAAAGAGGACTCACAGATCTAGAACATATAGTCTATTCACATCAATCCAGAGAAGTGATTAGAAATGAAAAGCTCTGCAAACTATGGGTTTTTCTGTGGATCTGGTTAAGGACTGTCACGACAGAAAGGGATCTGCCTGAAGATGATTTTTGACCGAAGCGAAAACGAAATATCTAGACTCCATAAAAAATATGGTGGAAGGGGGTGTATGTTAGTAACACTTGGTTTATTTTGGGGATTTTCTGGAGAGGACTAAGGGGGTGGAAAAAAAACGACAAGGGGACACTATTCTGCAGATATGCAAACTGGCAGATTACTAAGGGGAAGAACAAAAATACGGAAAAAATATCAAACCAAGGCCAAATCGCAGGAAATTTGAACTGGAGATTAGGAGTGATAGGGAGAACAAACCCTCAAAATTGGGGGTCGATCAGAAAATAGGATAAAAAGATAAAATTATGGATTTGAGGTTCTATCCTGATTTGGACAGAACACCGACGGGTGGCGGTGGCGGCGCGATGGCGGCTCGATGGTGGCGGTGGCGGCGGAGCTGAGCTTCACAATCAGGAAGGGGGTTGGAAGGGAGGCACCTCTGTCCAACAGAGAAGCACCCTGGATAGCACTTCGGGAGAATGGTCGCGATGGCTCATCGGCGGCACGAACGGTGGCGGCGGTGGCAGAGATAGAACTTAGAGGGGCAGAAGGAGAGATAGAGGAGGGCTTCACACCCTGGAAGGCTGGAGGAAGAAGAAGAACCATAGGAGACAGGGGAGGGGCGCACCCTTGCTCTTGGCTATTTTCACAAAAATTCTCTTCATTAATTCTTCTAAAATGAGAAATACAAGCTATTGATCTGAAATACAAAATGACCCTAACTATCCTCAGATCTATGTTAGGGGAGGGGTATATAAGGGACATAACATTTAATCCCATGTGGTCAAAAAATAAAAATTAAAATACATTAAGTGGAGGGGGGGCACCCCCTTGACTTTTAAGGAGGGATCTTGGACTTTTTTAATCCAATTGTCCCCTTAAATGGTCAAGCCATCTAGAAGCCCACCTTGGATATTTGACCAGCCCCATATGGACCCCAAGATGCCACTTGGACCAATGAGGAAGGAGATGGGGGCCCCTTGATGGTCCTACTGGACTTTTACACAAAAACTTAAAGATCCTTAAGGAATAACAAATTGGCTTATAAAGCCTTACAATTACAAACCTACTTTCTCAAGGATATAAATGTAAACTAAAAGGACATAAATGCAAACAAAATGTGGGTGGTCTTGCTCTGATGTCCCCATCAAATCTCCCCGGGTGGGAAGAACTCAACCCCGTCGAGTAAGGGTGCGGCTGCTCGTGACGCCGGCGGATCCGTCATCGTACCAAGAAGCACGGAGTATGCTCCACTCCAAGTACTCGACACCTGCTCATCCCGTATAGATTTGATATGCCCTTGCTGCTGGGGAATGATGCTAGAGGTGGACACTCCGGGGTGGGGTCACTCTCAAAGGAGGGAGGCAGCTCAAAGACTCACTAGGAATCACCGCTGGGTCCTTATATGTGACTAGATCCGAAATAGAGAATGGTCGAGCCGATCCCAAATGCCGGCAAGTCTCCAACATACGCAATAGATCCGACTTGCCTCGTACTCGAAAGGGATTGACAACACGAGCGTACAAAGACCGACTCGACTCGATGCATGCAGACTCACTATGTATTCAAGAAGAAAGAAAAAAACATGGACTCACACAAGACCCTAGACAAACCTACGGTTAGTCTGACCCATACATATGCAATGGCGGACCAGGACACCCGAATGTGTGCCATGCATGCATTTGACGTAATCGGAGGTTGACGTCATGGAGGACTCCTAGACACCCAAGTATGAACCAGTCTGGCAATGGCTTCCTATTGGTCTTGGGTGTGGGATGTTTGGGAGATTCGGGTGGTTTAGGTGGGCCGAAGTCTTTATGACCCCCATATGATGGTTTGGACCCATTGCTATGTGGAGGTTGCCTGGCCCAAGTGGGAGAGGTGTGATAGTGGACTCCGTCGAAAAGGTGGAGTAAATATGGTGGGTCAAGGGATTCACTAAGGAATGGGTCGAAGGGATAAAAGAAAGTATGACCCCTCGAACTGGGCTCCCATAAGTCACGGTCCCACATTTGAAAATCTTGAAGGTGTAGGTGGTCACCTTCGTGCACTAGGGTATAGGAGACGGTGATCTCATATAGGAGGTAGGGTTCCTCCCTCGGGGTAAATGGAATGAAATTAGGCTCGGCCGGCAAGGGAAGGAATAGGAGAATCTCCGTGGTGACACAACTCACGGTGCACACTGAGGTAATGGACCCTATGGCGGGGTGGGTGAAGCTACGACTTGTGGGCTGGTCGAAGCCTCGGGCCAACATGAGTCAACTTCATTTGCGAGTATAATCCCATAATAAGGTCATCCAGTGTATCAACATGGTGACTAGACCGGAATGTGGTATGGAATGAGTTGACCGGCACTAAAGGTAGGGCGGGGTCCATGAATGGATAGCAAGGTGGGACCAAGCCATTCTTGAGCCAGCTAAGTAGGGGCTCGGCAAGGAATAGCGTTCCCGTTAGAAACACGGGTGGCTCGGACTGAGGTGGCTCCAAACAAGGTGGTTCCGAATAAAGATCGGACGTAGATGGTGTGAGCGACGTCACGCGGAATTTGCCGGAGGAGGCGAAGGGGAACGCGCAAGGGGCTCGTTTTGCTGCAACACAAAAAGAAGAGAGAAGAGGAGAGAGACCACCGCAGGAGATTGCTCCGGCAGGGCGTATGGGACAGATACAACGTAACAAGATATGGGGATTAAACGGCCATTGCGAGAAATGACTCTCCGCGACCTCGGGGGATGGGAATCGTGCAGAATTTAAATGACAGTAATTTAAACGGCCATTGCGGGAAATGACTCGCTGCGGCCTCGAGAATATGAGCTGATATGAGAGTAATACAAGATATAAGGGGGGCGAAAATTTAAACGGCCATTGCGGGAAGTGACTCGCCGCGGCCTCGAAAATATGAGGAGATATGAGCACAATACAGAATATAAATGATAAAAATTTAAACGGCCATTGCGGGAAATGACTCTCCGCGGCCTCGAGAATATGAGCAGATATAAGCACAGCACAGAATATAAATGACAGAAATTTAAACGGCCATTGCGGGAAATGACTCTCCGCGGCCTCGAGAATATGGTGTGATCGCCAAGGGCCGGAGACCCCAAAATAAAGAAAGTGATCACGCCTACCTCAAAAGCGGGAGATGGCGGGTTGCTTTTTCCTCTCCCTTCGGCCGACAGATGGAGAGGGCTTTCCTTGGTTACCCTTACAAAAAGAAGAAACAGACAAATAATAGGTGGATCAGAAAAGATGGCAGTGTAGTATTAGTCCCTTGATGAAGAATAATGAAATCGTGGCAAGACACACACCTGGTTGGTGTTGTTTTTAAACCCCTCTCGGACACGAGTAGGAGGAAAATATGATGATGAATGGAATTATGCAAACATATATAAAAGAAGACTCCCTTATGAAGGGGGGCGGAGAATGCATGATGATGAATGCAAAAGAACTACAAAAAAAGGGGAGAGAGTTGGCTTATTGAATGTGCCGATGGTAGGATCCGGCGGAGCTTCAGCAACGTAGGGACGATGTGGAAGCACGGTGGATGAAGGCGGCCTTCCTCTTGCGAGCGCAGGCACCCTGAGAATCGGCAGAACCTCCTCCAGAAAAGAACCTACGGGTTAGAAATGGGATCCGGCAGGGTCTCTCCCTCCTCTGTCGGATCTGAAGCCCCGTCCCTTCGAGGGAGGGGGTCTTCTATTTATAGAGGGCAAGTGGCTTGAGGCGTCCAGGGGAATGGACGCCTCAAGATGGGGGCGTCCAGGACCCTGGACGCCTCCAACAATAAATTAATATTTTTTATTTTTTTTATTTTTAATATTTTCATGAAGGCGTCTAGGAGACTGGACGCCTCCATTTCTGCTCACCGGAATCCTGCCGAAAGCCGTAGACGGTGGTAGAGCGCGTGGTTTTGGTGGGTACCCGTGACTCACGAGTGGGCGCGTCTAGCTGGCAAGACATCCCTATATTTTAGATTTTTGCACAACGTCAAATCGGACGGCGGTTCGGCTTGTCCGGGTGTCAGAAATTGAAGGCGTCCAGGCACCTGGACGCCTCAAAGTTTTGGATTTTTCCGAAGCGTCAAATCGAGCGGCGTGCCAAGATTGTCCGGATGCAGAGTGTGGAGGCGTCCAGGTACTTGGACTCCTTCACAAATATTTTTTTTTATTTTTTTTTATTTTTTTCATTGATGGAGGCGTCTAGGGTCCTAGACGCCTCCAATAGAATTTGCCGGACCCCCCCCCGAAAGGCCGTCGGCAGCCATCCGCCAGACATCTCCCTGGTTTCGGAATCTTCCGGTACGTCCGATTGGTGGTGATGCCGTCCGTATGCCGCATGATTTCCGCAATGAGGAAGTTTTCAGATGCCGAAGAAGAGTCACGTTACCTACTCAAAAGGCGAAAGAAGACCCAAGAATGGGGAGCACTCAAGCGATTCGAAATGCGAAAGCCACTGCGGGGCATCATATAGTAATATGAGATTTTCTCATGGTGATGTCAGGAATAGCGTGTCTACAGCTGTCCCGCCTTGGCGTCTGCTTTGCAAGGGAGTGACACGTAATGGAATGGTATCGAAGTGAAGTGAAATAGAGTGGGAATGGACTGAAAAGTTGATGCCAATGTACGATGGGACACGCTTTTGACATTACTGCTTGGAATTTTTCCCAGATTTTCAATGAGGCGGCCTTGAAGAAGGTCATCAAATTTTGACGATTGCTTGGACGGAGATCAAAAAAGGGAGGGGGAGATGTGCGCTCAGGCACGAAATAAAAGGAGACCAACTTCTCAGTGTGGAAGTACTTGGGTCGTAAACCTGCAGGTTTCACCTTTGGGGAGCGGTTACCAGCCAATGTGGAAGTGCTGCAGTCAAGGTGGGTCAAACAAGGTAAAAAGTAGAGGAATATCTGAGGGTCAGTCCAAACAAGGGTCTCTTTTGGAAGAACAGCGTAGGGCCGTCTCGCGTTTTATTCGGAGTGGAATATCTCATATTTGTAAGAATTGAAGCACAGTGGTTGTCACAATCGAATCACTTTGAATGATCTTCCGCAATAAAATCAAAGTCCTATATGAATGCATGCTGTGTTTAAAGAAAATTTAAAACAAACTAAAATAGAAAACAGCCAAGAATAATATTATCAATTCGTTAAGAATGGGTCAGGATACCGGTTCGGTGAGCTGACACTGAGTTGGGGCTCGTTTATCCACGCACCAACTCACTGAACGGAACCGTCATCCCCACGCTATCACAAATTAACGGCCTATCCGTACAACCCAAATTCTTCTGAAATCATCACCGTTTTTGTTGATGGGGAACTCAAATCCCAGATTCGTTCGGGTCGCAAGGTCCTTGACATGTTCTAATAGCGTAAATATCATATAATATGATGCATGACATGGTGGGACTAATCACCGAACGGTGGTACACAACGTGGGACAGTGGCGTCCGTTAGTAAAACCTGCACAGATTAATAACATCAGAAAGCAACATAATCGCACCACAGTACAAGGGATATCCAGACAAAACACTGACGACTGACCACTGATGTGATGCATTTTGTCCTTTAGCGCCTCTCCTTTCCTATAATACTCCCTTTAGGCTAGTTCAGCCAAATGCACCAAGGAGTGGGCTTAGAAGCTTTAAGGGGAGGAGGAGAAGAAATCTGAGGGTTTCAGGATGGAAGGCGAGTCTTCCCGCCTTATGAAGAGGAGCAGGCCTAGCAGCGAGATCAGGCGACTTTCCGACCTTGAAAGTCATCTGAGTGGGATGATCCAGTCGCATATGGTAAGTTGATTTATTTCAAATTTTCCGCACGAACTTTCTTTTCACTTCTTTTCCTTGCTTGTTTTCTTCCAGCCACACCCTTTTTTCCCAGGCCCGAGGAAATTTTCCAAGCTACCGTGGTTTTCGGAACTCACTTCCAACATCTCCATCGGCATGAGGGCCATAATCACCAAGTGGCATCTGCAAGGACTCCTTATCCATGCCAAGCACTACGAGAAGATTCGCATGGACTGGGCGGCTATGGGCGCATTGGTGAAGATTTGGCATCCCCAAACCCACACTTTCATCTTCCCTACCTTCGAGGCGACCATCCTCCTCGAAGAGGTGGAACTTCTTCTTGGACTGAAGAAATTCAAGAGTGACGGGAGGATAAAGGTCATGCGGATGCTGACAAGGGTAACTTCCGAGAGTGTCCTCGGAAGCTTCATACCGCCTGGTGCTGCGAGGAGGGTCCAGACTCAAAAGGGAATTGATCTGCAAAAGCTCACGGAATGGGTCATGGACGCCCTGAGAGGGTCACCAGACGATGACCACTTGGAAGGAATCATGAAAGGGTTTACCATCTATTTGACGGGTGCTCTCCTGTTCTCTTATACCGACAACATAGTGGAGGAGGACCAATTGAGTGCCATCTGTGGGATTTGGAGTGGAAAGAGGGTGGGACCCGCCGTCCTTGCCTACCTTTACAGTGGCCTTATTGCCTCCAGCATGGGTAAGCCTCCTTTCGGTTGCGCACTTCTTTTGAATTGTTGGATTGATTTGCACTTCAAATTTGACCACCGCGAGGGGATGCCAACTGCTTCGAAGCTCTTCCAACAAAGTCCCCTTCATCACATAGCCGATGTGTTAGGCTTTGGTGGTACCATAGCGAACCGTGTTCCGTGGCTGAGGAGACGTGAAGACTGGTGGTCTCACTTCAGAACCATGACGCAAAGCTTTTTACTTGTGCACCGGCATGCCTACTCTCACGCGAACTTCTCGTGAGGTGTTCTCCCGGAGCTGAACTCCAACTGATTGGTGCGACGGAGTTTGTTCTTTATAACGCGCATCGGTGTTGCATCCAAATCGGCATTCCACGCCACTTGTTCCCACCGTTATCTGACATTGCTCCTCTGATGAAGAGGGAGTTGGGCACGGAAGCGGATGCGAAGGAAGCGAAGGCCATCAAAGTACCATGGAAGACAAGTGTTGCGGGAAAGACATTAGCACATGTGGAGGAAGAATGCGAGCCGTGGAAGACTTCTGTAACCGAAATGGGGAAATTAAGGCCTAAAGCGCCTAAGCCCCTAATGTAGCTCACTCTGTTTTCTAATGGAATAAAATGTGGAATTTGGAAATGTGCAAGGTTTGGGTTTTTATCTTTTCCTCTTTTTATTATTTTTTTGTTTTCATTTTTTTTCTTTTGATGCGTCCAAATAAGTGGACGCTTTATTATATAGTATTATTATTATTTATTATTTATTATTTTTCATTTTTTTTGAAAGCGTCCAAATAAGTGGACGCTTTTAAATAATAAAAAAATGTTTTTATTTAATCTTTTTCCTTCGTCTTTTGTATTTTATTTTTTTATTAATTAATTAGTCTAATTTGTGAACGCGTCCAAACTATTGGACAGTTTTATTTTATATATATATATTTGTTTTTATGCACGCGTCCAAGCTCTTGGACGCTTTAAAAAAATTTATTTTTTTTTATTTTTATCCTTCACGCCTTCATTTTTTTATGTTTTTTTATTATTATTAATTTTTTTAAACGCGTCCAAACGCTTGGACGCTTTTTTTATTATTTTTGGTTTTTTTTCAAAAAAAAATATTTTTTATGGACGCGTCCAGGCGCCTGGACGCGTCCAAAAAAGTCGATTTCAAATATATGAGAGGCCGCCCACGCGGCCTCTCACACTCTCGCTCTCTTCCTCTCTGCTCTCTTGCTCATCTCACATTCTTTGACATTCCTGTCCTTAATCTGGGCCTATGGAGCGTAGTGAAGCGAGTCAGGGAGGTGAGAAGCGGAAGCGGCTCGCCCGTCGCCCGCGGAGAACGCGGGATCAGGCTGAGGCGGTCGCTGTGGAAGAGGAGGATGTTCCTTTGGCCTTCGAGGGGCCCGAGGACGCAGGAGAGGATGAGCACGACCCGGTAAGCCCCTTAGAACTCCTCTTTGTTGCATTATTGAGTGATTTTAAGTGTAAAATGGGGCGAGAGATGGTGTTCGGAAGGGAGGTGGGTGTGAGAGGAGGACTGTTGAGGCGTCTAACCCAGTGGACGCCTCCATGTTTTTATTATTATTATTGTTTTTATGTATTTTTTATTATTTACGGAATTAATTAAATAGGATAAAGGAAAAGAGGCGTCCAAACCCTTGGACGCCTCAAATAATTTTTTATTTTATTTTTAATTATTATTATTATTATTATTATTATTTTTGATTTAAAATTAAAGAAAATAAAGAGGCGTCCACGCCCCTGGACGCCTCAAAAAAAGGTAATTAAAATCTATTTTTTTGTTGTTGTTATTATGTTCATTAATTACAGCCATGTTTTTACTGATGTGATTTTTGTGTTTGTTCCTTGTGGTGTGCAGGGCGTGATGAAGAGCCGGATCAGCTGTTCCTTGCTAGTCGCAGCGTACCGAGGGCTACCGGACTTCCAGAGGGCGCGGGTGGACGCCATGGGGTTTGGGGTGTTCCTGAGGATTGAGCCCTTCTGGCTTGACCTTCCCCTTATCCAGGCGTTGAGGGAGCGGTGGCACGTGCCGAGTCTAGCGTTCCTGATGCCCTGGGGGCATATGGTGCCGACACTGGAGGACATAGCTCGGATCACCGGGCTACGAGTGGACGGAGAGGCGGTCAGCGGGGTCACCTACCCCGACTACAGAGAGAGTGCCCTGGACCTGCTGTGGCTGGAGACGAGCGCGACCGATAGAGACAGCAGGGTAGTTGGCCGAGTGGATATCATGGAGGCGCTCGGATTCGAGGACCCGCGGCAGCGGGTCAGTGAGAGTGGAGCAGAGTTCCTAGTGTGCCTGGAGGGAGATGCTCGGGCGGCTTTTACTCAGGACCCGAGTGAGCGGGAGCTGGCGGACCTGGATCTCCGGAGGTTCCTCTTCTTCTTACTGGGCCGCCTTCTGCTGGGGACGAAGGGGGACGACATCCATTGCCGCTTCCTCGGGATCTTAGCGGACCTGGACCGAGTGGGGGACTACGTGTGGGGAGCAGCTCTACTCGCCCATTTGATCGCCGATCTCTCTCAGAGTACAGAGAGGGAGATGATAGTTAGTGGCTTCGCACCTTTTCTCCAGGTAAACATTTTATTTATGCATTTTATCGTAGTTACAAATATGCAATTACTTGTACTAATGATATATGATGGATGCAGGTATGGAGCTACTACTACTTCTCGATGGGAAGAGCCAGGCAGTGGAACAGGAGAGTCGTGCCCCTAGCGCGGCGGTGGAGGCCGGTCATGGTTGCGGCACCGCACGGCTACCAGCTGGCGTCGCTTCGACGTGAGCTGACCGAGTACCCTGAGGCCATGGTATGATGCGTATGATTTTATTTGTTTTATGCATATGATTTAATTGAGTAAAATGGCAACTAATATGATGCATGTATGGCGATGCAGGTGGTGTGGAGGCCTTACCTGGGCATGGCCGATGCTGGCCAACCTTGGGTCGTAGCGGGCCGTCCTCGTTTCGGGCGGGACGTGTGGGTCCATTGCCTGAACAAGATCGAGCCGCGGCGGCTTAGGCTGGTCATGAGGACATTGGGGCTAGCCCAGTAGTGGGTTGACGTGGACGATCCGAGCCATGTCGGGCGGAAGACCCAAGGCAAGGTGAAGATCATCGACTGGCGCACGCACTTCCCTGCACAGTACCTAGACTGGCAGCAGGGTGGCATCCCGGTGGTGTCCCACGTACAGTACAGCACAGACTACCTGCGACGGTACCGGGCCACGTACGCGGAGCGTCTACACCTCGGTGGGGCGGCAGGGCTAAGTGTGAGATGAAGATTTTTCCTTCTCCATATGCATATGCATGTGACACTAACCTTTGTGCATAAATGCAGGATGCTCGTGATAACATTATTGCCAACCTGCGGGCCCAGCTGGCGGACGCCAGGCAGTAGTTGGCGGCCATCCGGCAGGAGTTGGAGATCCTAGTGAGTTTATGCAATGTATTATGCATTTTTTTTGACCTGTATTTTTTGATGCTTAGCCTCTGACTGTCGTTTGCTCTTGTGTTTTAGCGCGCTCATCAAGCAGTGGCAGCCGGGATGGCTGGCGGAGCAGGTTCTAGTTCGTGGGGCCCTCTTCCGGAGGTCTCTTCCCTCCAGGAGTAGCCGACGCATGCGGTGGCCCGGGCTGAGGAGGCCGAGCGCTACCGCGTGGCTCGAGTGAGTGCTTGCTTGACCCCGGCTCTCCTTCCAGTTGCTCTTCTTCCTTCACCGATCTTTTACGGGTCATGCGGGCTTTGGCAGGTGGCGGAGATCCGGGATGCCCAGGCTCGTGCAGTCCGTGCCGAGCAGGAGCACGACGCCTGGGCGGCCGAGCGTGACGCCCGGATAGCAGAGCTAGAGGAGGAGCGATGGCGGGAGGCTGAGGAGCTTCCTCGTGACGTGCTGGAGCTGTGGATTGCCCTCGAGGTGTCGAGGAGAGAGGCAGTGAGAGAGAGGATGGAGAGGGAGAGAGAGAGGGAGGAGAGGAGGGCCTTAGAGTCCTAGATGATGAAGCTCCGAGTGAGTCTTGGTACAGCAGAGGGGAGGCTACGGGAGAGCGAGGAGCAGTACCAGAGGGTGAAGGAGTGCGGGGCGTGACTTCGTCAGTCTGGTTCGTTCTCTATAGGCAGCTTCTTGGTCTCCTCGGCGGAGGAGTGGCGTCATGCCTTTGAGGCCGGCGTGGCACCACAGGGCGAGGTGAGCACCGCCTCTCAGAGTTCGCGGAGGCCCCCTAGGGACCCCCGTCAGAGGAGGGAGGAGAGAGATGATCAGGAGGGTGGTAGCGAGAGTTAAAGAGTTGCTTGTACACCCCACCCTCCTCACTTTATGATGTATAACTGACTATTTGCTTATGTGAATAGAAATGCTTCCTTCTGTTGTGTGCACTTTCTTTCCCACGCTTCTTTTCTTGCACTTGTTCTTTTGAGGCACGCTTCTCGAGACCTTGCCCTGAAAAGCGGGGAATTACGTCTTGCACGGAGGGATCCTCTTTTTTTTCCTTTTTTTGGGCGCGTCTAGGCGCGAGGATGCGTCTTAACTTTCAAATTTAAATTTAAAGCGCCAGGCGGCACTTCTTCTTCCATGCCTTGCCCACAAACGAGCCCGCCTCCCATCGAGATTTGCTCGCCTATCTTCGTCTTCTTCCACTCTCAATCGATGGAGTTTGGTGGGCCAAATCGTGGTGAAGGACGAGGGGGACGAGGAACTCCTCACTCGAGGAGGTTTGTGTAAGAGCACGGAGAGGTGACCGCGGAAGAGGTAGGGCCTCTTCTGGTACTCGGGGGACCTGAGGGACCCGAAGACATGGAGGGAGGCGAGCATGGCCTGGTAAGCTCCTTGATCGCCACCTCTTTGATTTTTTAAGCTTTGTAGCGAACAAGTAGAGGGAAAAGAGGGTTCGGTGAGTGTTGCACTTGAATGATGAACGCGTCTTTGACAGAAGACACATTTTTTTTTAATGATGTGGCCCTTCCTTTGAGGCGCAGGATATGACAAGGATCCCGGGCTTGGCCGATGAGTGGGCGAGTGCGGATGAGCCGAACCGCATCGGGGAAGAGAGACGCGGCAAGGCAAAACTTGAAGACTGGCGCATACGTCTCCCTGCTCAATTCCAAGATGGGCAGCAAGGTGGTGCGCCCACGCAGGAGAGTGCCGGCTACTTGTGGTAGTGCAGGGGGAGCCAAGTGGGGCCTTTTCAGCTAGGGAGACAGACAGAGGTGAAAGAAGGGCCCTATTTTTTTTTTTTAATCCCGGGGTTTAACTGATGGCTGTTGTTTGTCTGTTTCCACGTGCCTAGAAGGTAGCGATGGCAGGGATGGCCGCCGGATCGTCTTCCAGCTCTCAAGCTCTTTTTCTGGAGATCGCCTCCCTTCAGGAGCAACTTGCCAGTGCAGTGGCCCGCACGACCCGGGCTAAAGAGGAGCGTGATGCTTGGGTAGCAACCATAGCAGAGCTGCGGCGTCACGATGAAGAGAGGCCGTCTCCAGACATCCTAGAGTTAAAGGTCCTCCTCCAGGTGGCGAGGGGGGAGGCAGAGAGAGAGAGAGAGAGAGGAGAGAGAGAAAGAGAGGGAAGACAGAAGGACTGGGCGACAGCAGCATCGGGATGAGAGGAGGGCCTTGGAGGCCCAGGTGAGGGAGCTCCAGGTAGGCCTTCAGGTTGTGGGGTAAAGGTTAGGAGTGATGGAGACGCGCTACGAGAGAGCACGAGAGTTCGGGGCGCGACTCTGCCAGTCTAGCCACCTTTCTATCGGTGGCTTCTTCGCCACACCAGGGGATCAGCAGCGAGCCGCTGCTGTGGAGCAGGTATCACGGGGTGAGGGGACTGCTACTTCACAGAGCCCCAGGAGGCCCCTGAGGGACCCTCACCTTAGGAGAGAGGAGAGGGACGCCTAGAGGGATGAGTGTGAAGGTGATGGCGAGAGTTGGTGAGCTAGCATATGCCTCCTCTCTATGATTGTGATGTGTATGACAGTTTATGTAGACTTATGAATGGGGTGATTTGATTTCCTGCCGCTTATTTGTTCTCTTGTGCGTTCCTTACACTTCTTCACTATTCCCATGTGATGTGCTTGCCGAGACCTTGTCCAAAACGGGGAATCATATCTTGCTCCGACCATCTGTCACATGGAAATCTGCCACCGATGTCAATAATGACGGCTCTAGCCCCTTCTCCTTTACGACCTTCCAATCTTCCCGAATGACCTCTACAGCATGACAGGGCATCCCTAGACTGCATAGAGAGTGAGTCATCATATCGCACCATCAATTAATTACCCTGCGAGTGGTGAAGTGACACGTGTAGGACCGCAAGGAAGGTGCCTTATCACAAGGGTTATCGTTAACAGTGATGTAGGCAGTCTTGACTCGCCCTTCTCCCATTTCTATAAATAGCGTCCTCATTCGTCTCGCCAGGGGCACCGGTAGCCAACAAGTTTCCACGGAAACGGAAGAACTAAGGGTTCTAAGGTTCAAAATGGAGGGTGAATCTTCCCACTCTTCGAAGAGAAGCAGGTCCAGTGGTAGCAGTTCTAGGAGCCTCTCAGACCTCGAAGGGCACTTCAGTGAAAGGACCCTATCGCAACCCGTAAGATGAGCTTTCTTGCCCCTCTCTCATTCTTTCTTCCTCCCTTCTAAAAAAACCTCTCATTGTGTATGCACAGGGTGTGATGAAATCACACATTCCATGGGAGTTGGTAATGGCCCCATACCGGGATCTCCCGGATTTTCAGAAGGCCAGGCTAGACGTGATGGGACTTGGAGTCTTTCTTCAGATCGAGCCAATCAGGCTCAACCTCTCTCTCGTCCAAGTATTGCGTGAAAGGTGGGATCTAATGAGCCATGCCTTCTTTATGCCTTGGGGGCACATGGTGCCCAGCCTCGAAGATGTGGTCCGAATTACGGGCCTGAAAGTGGATGGCGAGGCACTGACAGGTATCACGTACTCCGACTATAGAGAGGCTGCCCAGAGGTTACTAGGGGTGGACCTAGATGATCGCAAGAACAGGTCCATAGCCAAGACACCTATCATGGAGACACCGGGGCTTACTGATGTTCGTCCTCATGATGACGAGTCCTCGGAAGAGTTCATGGAGAGGACTGAAAGAGGATGCCGCGCCGTCTACTGCGTAGATGCGAGCAATTGGGAGAGGGCCAACATGGATTTGAGGAGAATCTTCTTCTTCCTGTTGGGAAAGCTGTTACTGGGCTCGAAAGGAGACAACATTTATTGCCGCTTCTTAGAATTCCTGGTAGACCCTGAGAAAGTGGGACGATACGCCTGGGGAGCAGCCATGTTGGCGCATCTATTTGTGGGTCTGTCTAAAAGAGTTGATCGAGAGATAACAGTTAGTGATTTCACGCCGTTCATTCAGGTACCCGGCTTCTCTCCTAGCTTCAACTGTATCTCTCTTTTTTTTTTGATGATGTTCCTAACACATGACAAGGTAGTTGTGGAGCTATTATAATCTTCCAATGGGAAAGGCCCATCATTGGTGCCCGATGGCGGTGCCGTTGGTGAGGCGGTGGCAGCCCATCATGAGCCCGGCCCCTATGTCCTACCAGTTGATGGTGATAAGACGCGAGTTGCAAGAGTTCCCTGCAGCAATGGTGGTTATCAATCGCCATCCAGTTTATTTTTGTGTTGTTTTGTCCTTCTCGTAAATAGAAAGATTTGCCTGACTTAGGTGATATGGAGGCCTTATGCAGGCATGACTGACGCCGATCAGCCCTGGGTCATAATGAGTTGTGCCCGGTTTGGACGCGACCTCTGGATGCATTGTTTGAACGAAATCGAGCCACTTCGACTACGATTGGCCATGAGGACTCTAGGGCTTGCCCAAGAATGGGTGGACAAGACTACCACACCACATGTCGGGAGGAAGACACGTGGGCCGATGACCTCCGTTGATTGGAGAGTGCGGTTCCCGAGCAATACGAGGACTGGCGACGGGGTGGCACTCCCGTGGAGTCACATGCTCAAGACAGCGAGGATTGTCTGCGCCTCTATAAGGTGATGTATGCAGAGCAACTCCATCCTGAAGGGACTGTGGAGGTGAACAATATTTTTTTTGTTTTTTATTTTTTTTTGTTTTTATGTTAACCTATGTCCTGGCCATAGGATGTTCAGGACACTATGATAGCGAACCTGCAAGCTCGCCTGATAGGCACGGAGCGGTAGTTACATGATACTCGCGCCGCCTTGAGTTCTTCGGTAAGCCTACATACACACGATCATAGACCAAGATTCTTGGCGTTAGGTTCTCGGTGTCACCTTATGTGTGTTACAGTGCGCCCAGCTTGATGCGGCTTCCTCAACAATGGGGGCGGATGGTGTCTCTTCCAAATTGTGGATCCCCACTTCCGAACTTGATTTGCTTCATGAGCAGCTTGCTCATACTACGCAGCGAGCCGCGGAGGCAGAAGGAATGCTCTCCACACAGGTGAGAGTCTGGTCATTGAATTCCACTTATTCGTGCCTCCACATACCTGAGATGATGGGTATGGCAGACGAGAGAGGTGCAATATGCACTTGCCTGCACCGCACAAGGGGAAGCCAGAATAGCGGAACTGGAGGAAGAGCTGCGGCATCGTTCATATGATGGCTCTTCTCGGGACGCCGTGGAGCTGGGGATTACCCTTCAGCTGGAAAGGGAGGACCGCGAGAGAGAACACGTGGAAAGGGAAAGAGACACCGAAAGACGGAGAGCTGACAGATTAGCTGAGAGGGAGGAGCGAAGGGCCATGGAGGCCCAACTGTTTGAACTTCGAACTAGCCTCGGTCTTGCTGAACAATGGCTGAGAGATGGTGAAGAGCGCTACCGTAGAGCACGAGAGCGTGGCTTTCGTGTTAGTAGCTTCTTTGATGTCCTTGTAGATCGACGGGGAGCAGAGACGGGAAGAGGGGTACAGAGTAGCAGAGGCACCACCTCGCATGGTTTAGCAACACCCTCCAGGGTTCTTCGCCTGGAGAGTGGAGAAAGGGGTAACACTTGGAGAGGGGACGGGATTTAATGTACAATTTCTAGAAGGAAATAAAGGAAAAAATGTTCAGCTTCATGTATTCTACCTTCATTCCTGCTTTTCAATCCTGTACACATTGCTCAATGAAACAAGTCAATTTTTCCGTTCTGACTTGGCCCCTTGCTCAAGAGTCGATGATTGTTTTGAGACTAGCCTTGATAACGAGTCAAGGGGCCAAGCCTTTATTAATTAAGGCAAGAGCAACGATGATGAATGCAACATACGGGCACACAAATGGGAACAGAATGTATAAATGTAGCACACAAATGAGATCACACGGATGCATTTTTTTGTGTTGTTTGTTTATACTTTTTTTTGAAAACTTTTTTTGTTGTTTTTTTTTGAATTTTTGTTTTTTTTGAAAGACACTTGTTATCGGCATGGTTCTTGGACCAGAGATGCTTAAATCATTCTTAAGTAGCGTAATGTGGGGTTAACATACTCCAAAAGAATTCTCACTTGGGGACTCACCTGACAGCTTCTTCCTAGGGCCACTTCACAATTTTTTTCTTGTTTTTTTTATTTTTTTGGGATTAATGCCTAGCGACCAATCTTATGGCACCTGACTCTTATGAAGACATGGTTTCTTACTAACCCCCTAGGTATCCTGTGTGCACATCTAGATTGATTTGGGCCCCTAGACTCCTCAAATGATAATCCTACCGGTTAAGACTTAACCTGATGACAAAATCGTAATGCCATGCTTAGGCTCCCAGTTGCTTCCGACAGCAAGGATACACCGAAGAAGTGTTCGAGGTAAAGGATTTGCCCGACCCAGGTCTATTTCCTCACAACTCTAGATGGTATATGATGGAACACCTTGGAACCCTAATGGTCAACCGCGCGACGCTGACCCGGAATCAGACGCCGTCGCACCTATTTGTGACGCGCTTGCATTGACCTAAGCCCGAGGTTAAAGTAAGAAACCACCGAGGTAGTAGATAGAGGTCTTGACTGGTCAGAAACACCGAAACTCCTTCACGGCGATGGTTTTCGCTTTTCGAAGTAGACAAATATGTGTGTTTTGCAAAAAACGGGCTCGTTTGCCTTAGCGGGGCGTGCCTTTCAGGATTTCCACTGAGCTTTCATCTTTGAGGGGAGAAAGAAGAGTACGGGGGGTAAACCTTCCGAGAGGATCGACAAAACTGTTAATCTGACGAGCTAACCGGGACTTACTCGACCTTTCCCCTTTGGGCAACTTCGGACCAATCCTCGAACAGACTTACGTTTCCCCTTTGTAGAGTTTCCTTTGTTTGGGGGTTTCGTTTGTCGAAATCAGGCATGGTCACGACCAGGCTTTTGACTTTGATTTTTCTCTTCTTTTTTTTGTTATTTTTTTTGTTTGAGGGAGACACGATGATTTGATATGTGGGAATCCCTCTTGTATGCCTGCGGGGACACTGCCCTCTTCTCATGCTCTGACTCGAGTTCGAGGAGATGAATCCTACTCTCGCCTTCAAGGAATGTTATTTTGGTTCCCTTATGCTCAGCATTTTAAGGGCGCCCGCCGGCTGTCTCATTGGGCCGAAAAAGGAGAGAACAAAGATTACGGCTTTCCTGGAGACCTTCGAGTATGGCCCCACAATAAGCAATGCAACCAGCTTTGGCTAAAACAACTGCGTGTACGCGTGCTACCTTCTTTTAGTGGGCGTAAGCCGACATGACCGGACAGGAATCTCCGTGGTTCTGGCGAGCCAAGACCCGAGACCTACCGAGCCTTAATAGGTCCTAACCTACATGAAGGACCGATGCAAAGACTTGACTGCATGATGAAAACTAGGCACTCTTTTTTTTTCTTTTTCTGGCCTCCCTCGAGTTCCGCTTTGTTGATCCCGAAAGTGAGGTGTGGGAGTATGCGCAGGTTAACCCTGAGTTAGACTACAAAGACCGAAGAGTGAATTTCTGGCTCGGATGGTCCTCGTACCATGCTAGTTGTTACACTTATCTAAGGGTAGTATTTCTTAAGATAATACCCGTTCCAAGGGTGGGATAACTCGGTCCCTTCGGCATTGACTAGCTTGTAGGCATTGCCAAGGTACACGGCTTGAATCACATATGGTCCTTCCCAATTGGGTTGGAGTTTAGAATGCGGCCCTCTAGGTTTGACAAAAATTCTTTTTACGACCATCTCACCGATTTTTATTTTTCTCTCAATGACCTTCTTTTGATAAAAACGAGCGAGTCTATTTTGATAAACCCGTACATGCTCGGCAGCGGCCAGTCGCTTCTCGTCTAAGAGTTCCAATTAGGCAAGGAGTGAATGATGACGTTCATCGAGGGGAAATTCCTTATCCAATTGTACCCTAAGAGCGGGAATCAAAGTCTCGTACGGGACTACTGCTTCCATTCCGTAAGTAAGGGTAAACGGAGTCAGCCCGGTGGGGGTACGGATTGAGGTGCGATAGGCCCATAGAGCTTCGATAAGCTTTTCTGGCAAGTCTGAAAACTTACTAGACTCGCAGGTTTTCTTTATGATTTTGATCAATATTTTGTTGGTGACCTCTGCTTGGCCATTACCTTGTGGGTAATAAGGTGATGAATGATGCAATGCGATTGCATACCTTTTGCAGAGGTCTTGAAGATCCTGAGAAATGAACTGTGGCCCATTGTCCGTGACGATTGTGCTTGGGACGCCGAACCTGGTGAGGATGTTCTTCATGATGAACTTGCAGACTGTTGACACCTTGATTTCTACGTAAGCTTCGACTTCGGCCCATTTGGTGAAGTACTCCGTCGCAGTGAGGATGAAAGATTTCTGCTTGGTGAGGGAATTGGGATCACCTAAGGGACTAATGATGTCGAACGCCCACATGGAGAAAGGCCATGGGGAGGATATTGGATGAAGTGACGAAGATGGTGAATGAATCTTGTCGGCGTGAAGCTGACACTTGACACACCTACGGACATAGATGTCACAATCCTCTTCCATAGTGGGCCAGTAAAAGCCTTGCTGGACGATCTTCTTAGCAAGCATTTGGCTATTTACATGGCCACCACACACACTTGAGTGTGCTTCCTCTACATACTTCCAGACCTCATTGCCATCAAGACATCTTAAGAGAACACCAGTGAGGCCTCTCTACAACAATCCTCCAACTAGGGCGGTTTATTGTAAATAAGTGGGGATAAAACCAGATTTAGGTGAAAGATACCTAGAAGAATTTATAGGATGAGAAGAAATCAAAGAAAATAGTGAGGACTAAAGCCTCAGATACAGTGTGAGAATGGGCAGGTGCCCGAGGAAGTTAATGTGGAAGGAACCGGGTCGAACCCGGGAGCGGGATCGGGAGGAATCATAAATTGATGAATCGAGAGAGGCGGATCCGAAGGATCTGGACGTAAAGGAGGAGAATCATGGGGAAATAAATCCGGAGGTTCCAGAGGAAGAAGATCATGAGGGACACGATGCCCTGGGAAGTATGTAAAAAGGCAATTCAAAGGGGTGAAAAGAACGAAGGACGCGATGACTTGGAAGAACAAAAGGATAAATCGAAAGAAGGAGAGGCCCGGAGGTTCCGGATGAATATGGGAAGGAAGGGCGCGATGCCCTGAGAGAGATGGAGAATAACTAAGAAATTTGGAGGTTCCAGATGGGGGTGAGAGATGGATAAAGACATGAATTAATTAGGGAGGGGTCCGGAGGTTCCGGACACGGATGAATGTAGGGGTCCGGAAGCTCCGGACAACAAGGAATGTGAGGGTTCAGGGACCCTAGAGCAGAGGAGCTTGATGGCTTAGATTTAGATGACGGAAGGTGTCTCCTTAACCAATGGACTGCCCATAAAAAGAAGCTGAATAGCAGCATGAGCAGTGATGGACTGGGATAGGAAGTGGATGAACTGATGTGGGCTCCTTCAACAAGGGATTTATTGTCCTTAAGCTTCACTTTATGCTTTTCCCTCTTCTTGGTAGATACTCTCTCATAGTGCGGCCTCACAACCTTCAACATGGCTTCTTGGCCTCTTGGCCTTGCATTCTCTATCCAATGAAGAGACGGCCTAGTCCTTCTCTGACCAACCAGTCCAATCAGTGCGATCAGGGCCCATGGGCTCTCATTTGGTGAATTTTTAACAAGACCCCTAGGACGTTCAAAAGCAAACGGTAACTCTCTTGGCAAATAGTGATCATAGCAAAGATTTGAGAGTTTTGCTTGTGCAGTAGGGATCTTGACATGGAATGGCTCCTTTGGAAATAACTCCCTTGATAAATAAATGGTATCTATCATTAAGAATTTGATGTTTGACATAAGGAGCTTCTTATTTGGGGCAGTGCTCAAGGGTGTTGGAATATGCTTCATGAATATGCTTGGTAGCGTAGGTGTTCCCCTCTTACATGGAGGTTGGTAGGGTGTGGATGAAGTGTCAAAGGCTTCCAACAAGGACTGCCCTGACTCACCCTTGAGCGTAGAGTTCATGATCTCCTCTACAGTAGAATGTGTCATCATTTGATTGGCCATTTGGACTATGACCGAACAAGGGGTAATAAGAGCCTTGAAAGCATGTTGACCCATGTGGACGCCAAAAAAATGACGATGATGATCATGGCGACATTCGCGTCTACACATTAGAGCGCGAGTCGAAGACAGAAATGCCGAATAAACCTCATGCCTCGCCCGATCAGGACGAGAACTCACTTGGTGGTCCGCTACCCGCTAAGGAAGCCCCCTAAGCAGAAGATACAACTACAACGCTCCGACCAGCCGTGCCGAGAGCTGAATTAGAGAAAAGTCGGGAACTCCGGCACAGTCTCGGCATGCACCGAAAGTCACGTAGAATCTGAGACCGAGTCCCTGAGGCTACAAACAGAATATTACGGAGGCCATACATTGCAACCAGAACATGCCGGGAATGCCAACATTCATATAAACGGCCACGACTTCGAAAAGAATAAATTTGAGGCTTAAAACGGCACGGAAGGGACTTAAACCGGCGCGCCCCCCTCAACATCTTAATCCGGCGCCCCCATAAACCGGCGCGCCCCCATTTCCCATTTGCCCTTGAGGTTGCCTGAATACGGCGCGCTACTATTCCCTTGGCTTTAAGCCTTTCCCCTCATCCTGATGCTAATCCGGCGAGCTCACCTCCCGTGCCGGTTTAACCCCATCCTGTCCCGTCGGCATGCCGATGCTCTGTTTTGCATCATTATGGCGTGCAGAGGACATTCAATGCCCATAACTCTGCTTCTACCTTCGTTCGACAGCACACAAGCAGTAGCAGCAAGGCAAGCTCCGGTAGATCTCTGAGCGTCCCATCCTCGGACGAGCAGCAGTGTATGAGACAAATGAACAGCGTCCAGCAAAGCCGGTCAACTCCCGACTTCGTTGCGGACGAGGTGGAAATGGCAGGAAGGCTCCCAGGCTGGCTGATGTATATAAGGGGCAGCATTGTGAAGCCAAAAAAGAGGAACGAAAGAAGAGAAGAGAGGGTCAATAGAAGGGAATAGAAGAAAAGAGAAGAGGAAGGTTGAAGAAGGAGAGGAGAGAGGTCTTCTCGAGAGCTCTCCAGCCTCCGAAGAGAAGAAGGTACAGCCATCCGTTCACGCCTGCAAGGTGAAGAAAGAGAGGGAGAGGGTGAGAGCAAGAGAGGGGAGAGAGGGGGGGAGAGCTTGTGCTCTGTTCCTTCTTCTCCCTCGCCGACGGATCTTCTTCCCCCACCTCAACATTTAGCTTTTCTTTTATCTTCTCCGTTGTATTCTTCCTTCCCTTTCCCTTGAGGATGAATAAAAGAATGACTTTGTGAGCATGCGCAGTATTCTATGGCTCTGATCCTTTCCCCCCTTTTTCTTCCGTTTCATTTCTCTGGTTCTCTGAATCACCTGGGGTCCTCGGGAGCTTGCCCTTCTGTGGCATGGACTCTGAGGGAACCCGTTCGAAGGGTGAACAGTCATGGCCACCTGCGGCCTACATCTGTCCCGTTCCATGAAGTCATCGCCCGTGAGTTGTGAGAGCTCTTGAAGGCTAGTCCTCGAGCTCTCCAGCACTCACATCTGGGTTATTGGACCGCCATGAGGTCTAGATTAGAGGTGCACCCCGGAGTTATCCGTTTGGTGTTCCTTATTATTCTCTGGCAACCCCCAGTCCAGGGGAGGTGCTGCCCAAATCTCGCCAGGATGAGAACACTCAAGAACAGACAAACATGATGAGTTCTCTGAGCATAAGAACAGCTGAACAAGCCAAGGCCTCTGGGAGTAAGAACAGCATATGTCTGAAGCCGTCTCTGAATCAAACTGAACAAGTTCCTGCATAATCCCTCTTAATAAGATATTCAATCTGCATGCTCGTTCGTCTTAATAAATGATCAGAAAGCTTTAACCACCTTCTCCATCAACTTAATCCATCAACTAAGTGAATAAACCAACCAAAATACCAATCTGCAAGTTGAAGAAACAAGAACAGAGCAAAAAGAATCAAACAGAGCAAAATAAAACCTCGTAGAAGCTTAACCCGGCGCGCCCTAATCCGGCGTGGGTTAATCCGACGCGCTACCCCCCCGCGCCGGTTTAACCCCACACTCAAAACCCATTTCATTTCCTTTGCCACTAATCAGCGCGCTATACTGTTCATTGCCCTATTCCGGCGCGCCCGTGGAACCTTTTCCTTCTTGCCATTAACCGGCGCGCTCCCCCTTGGCATCCATATTCCGGCCCGCCCCAACTTGCCACCTTAGCCGGCGCGCTCCCCCCTTGTGCTCCCTTATCCGGCGCCCTCCTTCGAAGCTATTATCCGGCGTGCCTCCCCTCTTGCCCACTTCGAAGCTCTTAAAATTTTTGTTCCGAGGGCGCTGCCCCCGAAAACCCCCGCAAGGGGCGTTGCCCCCTTGACCCCTGCGACCTGACCGAGCAGGTCGAACCCCACGACCTGACCACGCAGGTCGATCCGTGTGTGAGGGCGCACGTTATTGAGCTCGGGCTACGCATTTAACAATTCACTCCCTCGGACTGGGTGCAAAGAGAAAATCAACGACGCCTTATGGTATCGGACGTGGTTTACGGAACTTCCGACATGGCCATAATCCGAAATCATCTCCGACCACAGTCTATCAACTTGACCCATCCCTACCGGGATCCAATCCCGCATTCTCATTAAACTTGCCTTGTTCATGGCAAACATTCGCGCGGTTTTGCTACCGTCTTTTATACTACAAACACGGACCTTCATCCGAACATGAAGTGGCCCATGAGTGGCCGACATAGTCTTAGCGTTCACGTCCCGATACGGGTTTCTAGCATAGTTCGTCTTTCACTATCCTCCTGCATTATTAATATTCTCTGTAGGCCGTAGGGCCCTTATTCCCGGCAATCAATCAAGGGTGTTCCCCCATATGGGGGATGTAAATAACGTCGTGGCCTTTACGGCACGGCGGGTTTCGGTCCCTACACAAACTACACAATCGTCTGATTAGTCAGATCGAGCGCGCCATGGGCTTCCATGAAGCCCGAATAAATCGTCACTTTGTGACTGGCACGCCCTCGCACTAAATAGAAGAATTAACCCCGACCAACAAATGAACGGATCCCCCCTCCGAATTTTAGTGCGTCCACAACCCACGAGTAACGTGACCGCTATTATTTTGGCCCTCGATTGGCTCGGCATCAATTCTTGAGAGTCCTTCGTGATGGACATTGATACGGATGGAGATTCAGGCTTCTCAAAAGTGCCCGGCACAAGAACTCGAATCGACATTCGATAGATGAAATCTTGGATTCTGAAAGGCATAGCCGTAACCGACTCCTTCTTGTCCAGTTCTTGAGCATCACCATCGGCACATGTGTTTGTCAGAATACACCCACTCCGAGAGGAAGTAAAAGGAGGTGATATGGAGGCGGCGGACTCAATGGGTAATGGAGGTTCAATGAAAGGGGTTGTAGGAAGGGTAAGTGAGGGTTGAAATACGATGAGCTTCTCCTCTTGCTGGGGAGCAAACGAGGTTGGCTCGAGTGCAAGAATCGATGGGCCCTGCTCAGAGTTAGTCACGGGTCTGGGTAAGGGGTGGAGTGAAGGAATATGCGTAGTTGGATTCGGGGTTATAGGGATGGTGGAGGCCTTAAGTGGGGGTAATGGAGGGTTACTAGGTTGGGGACAAGGGCTGATGGGAGGTTTGGCAGAAGCCGACAGTATGGGGGTTACTTGCGTAGTTAGAGGGGCGACGGCAAGAGACTTGGTACATAGGAAACGTCGGATTTTGGTGGTACGTGAGGAGTTTAGGGTAGGGGGTGATTCATGGTGCGTTGACGTGGGTTGTTGGACTGTGGACCCACCATCATAACACCATGTGATTTCATTGGCATGGGTAGGGACAGTGACTTCATCCTGAGTAGGGGGATATTCTTGTGGTGGTGGAAGAGGGAAGGAACGAAGAAAACTCGGAGTAGGTGCATATTCAAAATATTCATAGATGTGTCATGTGCCATTTGCAATTCTTCAAAATCATTAGGTTCAAATGGATGCCATGGTAGAGGTGTGTTGATGAGATGAGGTGACGTATATTGGCATGGAGGAATTTGCGTATATTGATGTGGATGTGGAGGCGGAGAGCCGTATGGATTAGTGTGATGAATGGATGGTGGGCAGACGGCGTCCACTCGATTGTAACGACTTGGAAGAATATCTTGCTCACTCATATCCCAGATGCCGTACTCATCTCTTCTCTCCTTTCAATCCTTCTCCATTTTGATAATATTATTCATGAAAGCGTGAAGGGGGTTGGCTTGAGGAGGGGAAGGAGGAAGAAATTTCCTCTCAATAACAGCCTGTAAGGCTCCAAGTTGAGAGCTGAGAGAGTCGATATGAGAAGCCATGAAATCCCAGACATAGGGAACACTAGTGGAGGGGGAAGCTCCACTAACAGTGGCCTGTATTTCATATGAGGACTTATAGGACGGGCCAACGTCCATGGGATGGGCCTGTGGGTCAGGCTGATAGCCCCAGTCTGAGTTATAGACCCGATAAAGGTCGTGACCTGGGTCACGCATTTGAGACCCATAACGGAAGGCGTCGGCCTCGAAACAATTATAATTATATTCAGCCATCCATCATGTTTTTCGAGAGCATAATAGCATACACCAGCAAACGATTAGCAGATATTAACACACAAGTGAATGCCTTACGTCCAATTTTTTTGCTTTTCCTTTTTGATTTTTTTAACCAAATCTGATGTTCACACAAAATAGGAAGGACCCTAATTCAAATTAGTTTCACCGCCGTGTTAGCTAGGGTCACTCGTCTCACCACAAATGGATTACTAGCTCCGGGGAACTTCAATGGTACAACCAGCCCAGTGAACGAGGAGGGAATCCTTCGCTGTCGGGGACTTACAGAGGTCCCAGTGGAGGAGATCCTAGTCCGTTGAGAGGAATTCTCAAACGGAGAGTCCTTCCTTCACCGAGAGAGGGTGATCCTTAAAAAATTTAAAAAAAGGTAAAAAAAGGAGGATGAATGTATGCAATGAAATGCTAACAGATATATGGAGCACAACAGAACAATAACAACCAGGATATAACAACACGCAAGAGATAGTAAAGCAAATCACAAGAAATTGCAAGGGTAACTTAAAAGAAAGCAAGACACGGTCCCACCGTGATCGCCAATCTGTGAGCGATGTCACGCGAAATTTACCGGAGGAGGCGAAGCGGAGCACGCGAGGGGCTCGTTTTACTGCAACACAGAAAGAAGAGAGAAGAGAAGAGAGACCACCACAGGAGATTACTCCGGCGGGGCGTGTGGGACAGATACAACGTAACAAGATATGGGGATTAAACGGCCATTGCGGGAAATGACTCTCCGTGACCTCGGGGGATGGGAATCGTGCAGAATTTAAATGACAGTAATTTAAACGGCCATTGCGGGAAATGACTCGCCGCAGCCTCGAGAATATGAGCAGATATGAGAGTAATACAAGATATAAGGGTGGGGAAAATTTAAACGGCCATTGCGGGAAGTAACTCGCCGCGGCCTTGAAAATATGAGCAGATATGAGCACAATATAGAATATAAATAACAGAAATTTAAACAGCCATTGTGGGAAATGACTCTCCGCGGCCTCGAGAATATGAGCAGATATAAGCACAGCACATAATATAAATGACAAAATTTAAACGGCCATTGCGGGAAATGACCCTCCACTGCCTCGAGAATATGGTGTGATCGCTAGGGGCCCGAGACCCCAAAATAAAGAAAGTGATCGCGCCTACCTCAAAAGCGGGAGATGGCGGGTTGCTTCTTCCTCTCCCTTCGGCCGATCGATGGAGAGGGCTTTCCTTGGTTACCCTTGCAAAAAGAAGAAACAGACAAATAACAGGTGGATCAGAAAAGATGGTAATGTAGTATTTGTCCCTTGATGAAGAATAATGAAATCGTGGCAAGACACACACCTGGTTGGTGTTATTTTTAAACCCCTCTCGGACACGAGTAGGAGGAAAATATGATGATGAATGGAATTATGCAAACGTATATAAAAGAAGACTCCCTTATGAAGGGGGACGGAGAATGCGAGATGATCAATGTAAAAGAACTACGAAAAAAGGGGAGAGAGTTGGCTTATTGAATGTGCCGATGGCGGGATCTGGCGGAGCTTCGGCAGCGTAGGGATGACGTGGAAGCGCGGTGGATGAAGGCGGCCTTCCACGTGCGAGCGCGGGCACCCGGAGAATCGGCAGAACCTCCTCCGAAAAATAACCTACGGGTTAGAAATGGGATCCGACAGGGTCTCTCCCTCCTTTGTCCGATCTGAAGCCCCTTCCCTTCGAGGGAGGGGGTCTTCTATTTATAGAGGGCAAGTGGCTTGAGGCGTCCAGGGGACTGGACGCCTCAAGATGGGGGTGTCCAGGACCCTGGACGCCTCCAACAATAAATTAATAATTTTTATTGTTTTTATTTTTAATATTTTCATGAAGGCGTCCAGGAGACTGGACGCCTCCATTTTCGCCCACCGGAATCCCGCCGAAAGCCGTAGACGGTGGGTAGAGCGCGTGGTTTTGGTGTGTACCTATGACTCACGAGTGGGCGCGTCTAGCTGGCAAGACGTCCCTATGTTTTGGATTTTTGCACAATGTCAAATCGGACGGCGGTTTGGCTTGTCCGGGTGTCGGAAATTGAAGGCGTCCAAGCACCTGGACGCCTCAAAGTTTTAGAATTTTTCGAAGCGTCAAATCAAGCGACGTGCCGGGATTGTCTGGATGCAGAGTGTGGAGGCGTCCAGGCCCATGGACGCCTCAAGACTGAGGCGTCTAGGTACTTGGACGCCTTCACAAATATTTTTTTTTATTTATTATTTTTTTTCATTTTATTCATTGATGGAGGCGTCCAGGGTCCTAGACGCCTCCAATAGAATCTGCCGGACCCCCACCAAAAGGCCGTCAGTAGCCATCCGCCAGACATCTCTCGGGTTTTGGAATCTTCCGGTACGTCCGATTGGTGGCGATGCCGTCCGTATGCCGCATGATTTTCGCAACGAGGCAGTTTTCGGATGCCGAAGAAGCGTCACGTTATCTACTCAAAAGGTGAAAGAAGACCCAAGAATGGGTAGCACTCAAGCGATTCGAAATGTGAAAGCCACTGCGGGGTGTCATAGAGTAATATGAGATTTTCTCAGGGTGATGTCAGGAATAGCGTGTGTACAGATGGCAATGGAGCTCTAGGGGAGAGGTTTCTCGACTGGGATGAGGGAGGCCGTGGGGTAAGCTGTCCGACCGGCTCAGGATTCGGTTGGGAGGCAGATGCCCGCCGTAGGGCAGCGTCTACTCGCCGTAGGGTAGCATCAAATCGTGACTCAAATGGTTCGACCTCTAGAGCGACCTGATAAGACTGCGCCAGAGAGAACGCGTCACGTATAAGACATTCATACTGGAAGTGAAGCCGCAAACCTCTCCGGAATTGAAAGGCAGTCGTGGTGATCTTCTCTCCAACTCCAAGTCTTAGCCGGTACACGTCGAAGTCTCTAATGTACTCGGACACGGACTTGTCGCCTTGGACGGGCCTACTCGAGGTGCATGGGTTGGCCATAGTGGCAAAGATGGGGTTGGATCCCCCTATGAATGGGTATGCAATGGCATATTTTTTTGTTTTTGTTATTATATGCAAAAGCTTATGCAAACTAAAACACCAAGACTCAACCAATAGATGGTACTTGGCGGAGTTTCGGGATCCGAAGATCCTCTCTCGCAAGGGACGACTAATGTATAAGTCGTCAAATTTGTAAATAAACGCCCCTCTGTAAGGCGTTAATTGAATAATTAATGACTTGGCTAAAGTCGCTATTTTCTGTATTACTGTTTTCCCTTCTTTCTGTTAACCGAGAGTTTGGTATATATATATATATATATATATATATATATATATATATATATATATATATATATATATATATATATATATATATATATATATATATATATATATATATCGGCACTATATTCCAGTCCGTGAATATAGTCCCATGTTTCATGATGTTTTATCGTTTACCCACTAATTCTCAGTGACATACAAGCTCTCCATTAGACATTCCGTTCCTTTGGACTAGCGAGTTAGTCATAGAGACCTCCGTAAGACTCCTCGAGCCTTGGATTCCCTCAAGGCCGACTGAGCAGGTTGTACCATAAAAACCCATTACATTATTTGATTGCCATGTTACTCTAAAGAAACATGGTATACCGGCCCTCATGTTATGCAAAGTGTGTATCATGAGAATTCTCTTAATGGGATGAGGTTATCATGCCATTTGATGCTGTTCTTGTAAAACCCAATTCTATATTCAACATGATGTTCTTGTGGACCTCAATTCTATATTAAGAATGAGGGCGTCTTGCCATTGATGTGCTGTTCATGTGGACCTCAATTCTATATAAAGAGTGCCCATACTTGCTTGTCATGGTACCCAAGTTAGGGAACCAATTCCACCTAGTTCTATCGATAATCGTGATTGTACCGTTATTATCGCCATTCTATGTCAAGTGTCATATTTTTGGACTCTACTCTATCCAAGTTTATCCTACATGTCTACGAGCTTGATTCTTGAAATTCCATATTTGCTATACACAAAAGTGGATGTTAAAATAAATGATTAATGCCTGCGCATATAGGGCCCGATCTGGTCCTGGGAGTTGATTGATCACGGTATTGGCATTATATCGAAGTGCATGACTAGATTGATTGAACATTCCACAAATCTTGTACTTGACTTGATATTACATGACTTGCGTGGCCCGAAAAAGGGTAATTTCATACTTGCGTGCTTGAAACGTGATAGCCAAATTCCAACATGACATGATGAATACACTTGCTTGAATACCTTGATGTCTTTTGATATAAGTTCTTGAAATTCATGACTAGTTCTTCTTGCTATCTTATTGTTATACACTCTCTCTATCTTATCGTTTTATGCGAGCATGCATAGCTATAGTGCATTCATGAAAGATGTAATCACTTAAACCCCTTGTTAGTTCTTGAGATATAATTTCCTACTGAGCGTTCGCTCACTTAGTGTTTCCCTACTTTTCAGGTAAGTCCGACGATGAGGGAACTCAAACGGATGGGGAAAATCAAGAGTGAAAGAGATAGAGCTTCTTCCGTGTTATCTAGTCTTTTTCATATTTTCTTGAGTCAACCTTGTATTTTTCCTTTTTTTCAGTTAGTACTTCAAATGTTTGTAATAGACATATTCTTATGAAGGAATAAAGGATTGGGTTATCTTTACTTTTGTGCATCTCTGATTTTGGTGTCGAATACACTAATACTCTGATTGACATGTTTGATATAAACTCGTCACGCGTCTCCGGGTATCTTCCGCTCTCGGGGCGTGACAGTTTTTGTGGTATCAGAGCCTAGGGTATTCAATTCCTAGGAAAACCCAAGTCCAAGGATAGGTTTAACCTTTAACCGGTGAGATTGGGTAGAACCAAGGGTTGAGTTAACATAAAAACTTAAAAGCCCTTAACGCGAGTATATACTAATATAGTTATTGTAATTGTAGGATAATGGCTGCCGAACGTGCTCAGTGGCGCAACATGCAGCGTACACTCCAAGGCATGACCCAAGTGCTGCAACAAGTAGCACAGGGAGGTGCACAACGAGCCGGAAGTCTCCACCAAGTCTTCAAGAACATGAACCCTCCCAAATTCATGGGTTCTACTGATCCGGATGACGCAGAGCACTGGATCAGGGAGACGGAACGTATATTCCGTGTTATGCAGTGCACGGATCAAGATAAAGTCGTATTAGCTACCTTTCAGTTGGAAAGGGATGCCCGATGCTGGTGGGAATCAGTAGAAGCTACTTTAAATCAAGACCAAGTTACTTGGGAAGAATTTGTTGAACATTTCAACAATAAATATTTTTCAGGCCCAGTCCAAGAAAAGAAAGCTACCGAATTTGCCGCACTCAAGCAACGGTCATTATCGGTGGCGGAGTACGAGGCACAATTCTCTAGATTGTCTCGGTATGCTAAGCACTTGGTTAGCACCGAGAAGATGAAAACTAGGAGGTTCTTAAATGGGCTCAGGCCCCAATATATTACCCAACTGGCGCCGATGGATATTCAAGTCTATTCGGAGATAGTACGTCGAGCCCAGCTTCTAGAAGATGCCACGGAACTATCAGATAGAATCCGTGGGAAGGACAAGAAAGAACAAGTTACAAGTTCGGGTTCCTTTAAACCCAACTTCAAGAAGAGGCCTAGCAATGGAGGTACTTCCTCACAAGATCAGAAGTTTAAGAAGACCAAGCCCTTCTCCATCACCACTACCCCACCAAATATAGTGTGCAAGCACTGTGACAAGGCGGGCCACAGAGCAGAAGAATGCTGGAGGAAACTAGGAGCATGTCTCCGCTGTGGGAGTCGCGATCATCGAATTCCCGATTGCCCATTACTTAATGATCAAGTCGGGGACGGAAAGCGCCCAGTAACCAAGAACGCTCGTCTTCACGCAATTAAGGAGACCGAAGAAGAAGAAGGCGGACTAGTAGAAGGTACATTGAAAGTTTGTTCCAAGTCTGCACATGTCTTATTTGATACTAGTGCTTCATTCAATTGTTTCCAAGAAGTTCGCTGATCCGTTACCCCTAGAACCGGAATGGATAAAATTAGTCTTGTCTACTCCTCTAGGAAACGAGACTGATATTACACACCATTACCAGAACTGTGAAGTATTGGTTCATGGTAAGAATCTCCCTATTGATCTTATATGTTTAGATCTAAAGGAGTATGATGTCATACTAGGAGCAGATTGGTTATCTAAATATCAGGCAACGGTCGATTGCTGCAATAGCAAGGTTACTTTCGAGGAATTTCCAGAACTGATCTTTACTAGCCCCAAGAGGCGAAGCAAAACCCCTCTTATTTCGGCTCTCCGAGCTAGCAAGCTCATCAGGAAAGGATGTGTATCTTTGCTTGCATTCGTCACGATTAAGGAGGCTAAGGAAACTAAGATAGAAGACATCCCGGTGGTACAAGAATTTTCGGACGTATTTCCGAAAGATTTGCCTAGATTACCCCCACAAAGAGAAGTGGCCTTCACCATCGATGTAATTCCTGGTGCGGGTCCAGTTTCTAAGGCACCTTATAGAATGTCACCTGCTGAACTCAAGGAGTTAAAGGAGCAATTGATGGAACTCATTAAGAAAGGATTCATAAGACCAAGTACTTCCCCATGGGGAGCGCCTGTATTATTTGTAAAGAAGAAAGATGGATCCATGAGGTTATGCATCGACTATCGACAGTTGAATCATCTCACTATCAAGAACAAGTATCCACTGTCGAGAATCGATGAGTTGTTTAATCAAATTTCAGGATCCAAGTACTTTTCCAAAATTGATCTTAGGTCGGGATATCATCAGTTAAGAATCAAGGATGAGGACATTCATAAGACTGCATTCAGAAGCAGGT